>CM039308.1:169190702-169288292 GCA_022316695.1 Camellia oleifera
AAATTTAATTAAAAAAATTTATTATTAACAGAAAATAACATTAATCAATTTTTTAATTGAAAATACTACAAAAGAATATTTTTTTTTTCAAAATAAATATTCAAAAAATTTAAATCGTAAAAATTTAAATAATTTAAATATTCAAAAAATTTAAATAACTTAAAATATTAATATTTTAAATTTAAAAACAGCTCTATACTCAAATCGTAACCAAACACATAAAATAAAACTCAATTAAGAAATTATTTTTAAAACTCATAACCAAATGCATAACTCGAAACTCCATACTAGTTTTACAACTCTATACTCAAATCGTAACCAAATATATAACAAAAAAATTAAAATATTTAAAAACATTTTTATAAAATAGAGTTTGAATTTATTTTTATAAAATATTTTAAAATTTAAAAAATTAAAATCGTAATATTTTGAAATTAAAATATTTAAAAATATTCAAAAAATAGTAACATATTTAAATATTAAAATATTTAAGAATCTTAACAAAATTAAAAAAATCGTAACATATTTAAATATTAAAATATTTAAAATCTTAACAAAATTAAAATATTGATTTGAATTGAGTTTTGAAAAAAAATTTGAATTATGTGTTTGGTTATGAGTTTTGAAAAGTAATGATTATGTTTTGAATTAAGTTTTGAGAAATGGTTGTAGAATTATGATTTAAAAGCTCAAAATAAACAACACACTCAAATTAATGGGTGGAACTATAATTTCAACTGCTTACCAAACGGAGCCTTACATTCGTATTTTTCATTTTTTTTGTTTTTATTGATTTTTTTTAATATTTTAAGAAATTTTTTTTTTACTTTTTAGACACACCTAACATAAATATACCTAAAAAGTAAAAAAATTGTAAAAAAAATCTTTTAAAAATTCACTAAAGCTATGTTTGGGAAGTGGCTAAAATAGCCAAAAAGCCAACTAAAACATATCACATCACCTCTCTACTTTTCTGTATACCTTTTCGTAAAAAGCCAAAAAGTTACTAAAATAGCATGTTCCCAAACCAAGCCTAAATACCAAAAATATTTAAAAAAAATACAAGAATTCAGTACATTTTTTGTATTTTTATGTATTTGTTAATTTTTTAAAATAATTTTTCACAAATTTTTTACTTTTTAGATACATCTAAATAAGGTGTATCTAAAAAAATAAAAAAAAATTAAAATTTAAAAAATATTCATTAAAAACAGAAAAACTAAAAAATTTAATTTTTAAAAAACTTAATTCAAAAAACTTAAACCAAACACACTGTCGAAATTCTTCAATCAAAATAACTGAGAAAAAAAATAATGATTGTTATTTTGGAGACACGCCCACCTATAAGGTTTGAAATAACAAAATGCCCCCAAATGTGGACGACTGATATATAACGGCGTTCACAGACCAGTTTTTTTTTTAATTTAAAAATTAAAAATTATTAAAAAAGTTAAAAAAATCAATAAATTATAAAAAAAATTAAAAATTCTTTTTTTTTTCTTCTATTTTTTGTACATCTTTTAATAAAAAATTAAAAAAATTATTCTAAAAATATTAATTTTTTTACTTCATATTTTAGTTCAAAAATCAAAAGGTTACTAAGCACTCGTTTCGCATAGCAAATTTTGGGATTAGAAGTAGGGGTGTACACTCGGGCATGTTCGGTTGGATTGAGGGGTTGTCCAAACTCAGCTCAAGTTGTGCTGAAACCTGCCCAGGCCCGTCCAAGCCCGAATTGTAACCCGATATTGCTTGCACAAGCTCGACACAAGTTAAATCCGAATTGCTCGAGTTGCCTGAATTGAAAAAGAATTTCAGTTTTTTTTTTTTTCCAGCTACATTATTAAATTATTAAAATTTGACTCTATCTACATTTTTTATTTATTTATAGAAAATCATTAATATCATCAAATCAAATAATTTATATAATGTAATAGAGATGTCGCTATCGTAATCTTTACAATTTATAAGTGAAAATAAAAAAAAAATTTTAAAAAAAGATTTTATATTATTTGTATATATAATATATATTTAACATGATTTAATAATATAAATTAATTTAATATCAAGTAATGATTACTAATTTATATGTATATTTAATATTTTTTATATATCTGTATAATTCAGATTTCGTGTTATTCGGATTGTTTGGCGTCTTTGCTCAAGCCCCGTCAAATTTAATTCGAGTTTTTGAATTTGTGCCCAAGTCTATATCGAATTTAAAAATATCTTATCCAAGCACTAAAAAAAATTCGGGCTGAGTTCGGGTTGCTAAGGTTGAGCCCGCCCAAATTGCACCCCTAGCTAAAAGGTTATTTTAATCACCAAAAAATAAAATATAATAAAAAGTTAATAAGACAAAAAATCACATTCAAATTATAATCATTTTATTTTTCTCTCACTAAAACAGTCAAAGAAAAAAAAAAAAGTTAAAATGATCAAAATGAATCTGGATCCTCCATCACCCTTATCTGCGGCGCTTCCTTGTAGCGCCCCAAAACGACGTCGTTTTGGGGCAACTTTTGATTATAAAAAAAAAAACTCAGAAAGGAGGAAGTAGTGGTGGCGGTTGTGTTTTTGAGTTTGATGCACTGGCTATTGTTGGAGATGGAGATGGAGATGAAGTTGAATCTGGATCTCTTCCCACAACATGGGTTTGTTGGTGTAGATTCAATTGTTGATGAAGATGAAGATGGTGATCTAGGGTTGTTGTGTAGATTCAATTGTTGGTGTAGATTCAATTGTTGATGAAGATGAAATGGAGATGGAGTTTGATAAAGATGGTGATCTCTTCCCAGCTCCATTTTAATTCTCTTCCTTAAAATACACTAAAACCCTTTGATCCCTTCAACTTTCTCTTTCTTCTATTTTTATCTCTTCTTAGATCATCATCATCATCATCATAACCTTGAAGAGTCTCTCTTTTTTGAACCCAAAGCTAATCTTAAGAACAAACAACAATCAATCAAATAATCAAATGGGTAATCTAGGATTTTTAATTTGTGCTCTCTTTTTTCTTTTAATTTGGACTTGTGGATGCTAATGCTACACCCACCCATAAACACAGAATCAAGAGGAAACAGAGAGATGAAGTCCAGAAAAAAAAAAAAAGAAAGAAAAAAACGAAGGAGAGGGAGAGAAAGAAAGCTAAGAACAGAGTCTCTTTTTGCTTCAAACATCCTATGTTCATGGGTTTGAAATTATTCTGTGCTCATGGGTTTGAAATTTTGGGTTTCATATAAAATGGTTTTAATATGTTTTCGTGCTGTGTTTGATTGAAATTTCCTCCTATGTTCATCGCCCTTACCTATCCAAAATTTCAATCAAAAATTTCAAACCCAATCAAACCCATTTTTCTCCTATATTCATCGCCCTCACCTATCCAAAATTTCAAACCTAAGAACTAAAATCAAGCCCAAGAACACAGAATAATTTCATCATCATCATCATCATCATCATCACCAAGAACTAAAATCAAGCCCAAGAACACAGAACTAAAATAAAGCCCAATTGGTTTTGAACTCGAGAAGTGATCGGACTTCATCGGAGGAAGAAGAAGAAACATGAATGGGAGAAGAGGAAGAGAAGGTGGGTAAAGGCAGCGATGGCGAAGAGGAATGGAAGGTGGGTAACGGCAGCGATGACGGGAAGGTGGTGGTGCCGTCTCAAACCCAGCCCACCTCCTTTCTGAGTTCTGTCTTCTTTTTTTTTTCATGAAAAGTTGTCCCAAAACGACGTCGTTTTGGGGCGCTACAGGGAAGCGCCGCAGATAAGGGTGACAGAGGATCCGGATTCGGATCAAAATACCCTCCACCACGTCCGTTTTTTCTCACACGTGATTTTTGTTTATAATTCTCTGACTCTCTCACTCATCAGCTCTCTCTCAAAACCTCTCTCTCTCTCTCTCTCTCTCTTCATTCCTTCTTTGGTGTCACCGTTCCACCTCTCTGACACCGTCACCTCCGCCAACCACACATTCTCTTCCAACGGTGTTATCTCTAAAGACTTCCACATCGACCCCCTTCCATTCCTTCAGATCTATCGTTGTCCTACCAGTGACTAGAGTTGGTCGGCAAAGCCCTAGAATAGAGTTTCGCATCACCACGAAGGCTCGTCGGCGGGTTAAGGTCAACGGCTCACCACCGTCCTCCACTCTGCTGTCGGCAAGTCTCGAAGCCTCTCGAGTGAGCTTCTTGAAGATGTCGTTGATGAAGCAGTTCATAATCTCCGTAGCATTGCTCGAGATATAGATGAACCTGCTTCAAAACCTTGAAGATGTAGATCTTATAAGCACCGCAATGTTCATCCATGTCGTACTGTTCCCTCTCATGCATTGGTATAGCTATAATTATCGGGCAGATTGGCTGATGTCAGATCAAGATCTGAAACTAGGGTCTCGATACCACAAAGAGAGAGAGAGAGAGAGAGAGAGAGAGAGAGAGAGAGAGAGAGAGAGAGAGAATGAAAGTACTTGCGGTGGAGGAGTTGGAGTCGGAGGTCCACCGCATCTCAGCCAAAGTCACCGGCCATTCATCTCCTCCTCATCGCAGCCTTGTTTAGATCTGAGTTTGATAACAACCCCTCTGATCTTAAGTGGAGATCCTTTGATCTCTAGATCCACTTTTTTTTCAAGATCCATAAATCCATATCTACAACTCATCAAGGGTTTGAGAAGATGAGATGTAGTGGCAGTGGTGGTTATTGTTGTCGATTTTAACAGATAATTACTTTCAATTTTTTTTTGGCTGAACAAGTGTAGATTTATTTAAAAAATATATTTAACATAGATAGGGAATTAATTGTAATTTCGTTGTGTAGTGTGTTGCTTCATTGATCATCTGCCAGATTTTCAACAGATAAAAAATTGACTAGGGTTAAGTTATACCGATGATCTATCCATTCAAAAAATTGAATAGATAAAAATAGATTTTAACATATAAGAAAAATTAGCATAAGAATTTCAACATATAAGAAAAAATATCACAATAATTTCAACAGATAGGGAAAATTAAAGTGAGAAACCCATAGAATTTGAAAAAATAGATAAAGAAAAATACATAATTTGAACAGATGGGGAAAAAAATAAACATATAAGGAAAAAAATGCAACATATAGATATAAATTTGATCAGATAATAAAAAAAAAAAAATTGAACAGATAGATATAAATTTAAACAGGTAGTCAAAAAAAAGTTAACAGATAAATTAAGAAGTAAAATTGAAAATAAAATATTTTTCACAACAAATAAAATAACTTCTTCCCAAATTATTTCACAAAAGATAGATTTCTCACTAATAAAAAATAGCCATTGAACGTAATATCTTATACTCTCCTTAACTTCAACTTTTTAATAATTTTCTCATTGTGAAATCTTTAGAAACAAATTGGAATCTAACTATAAAAGAGAGTTTGATTCTGGTTTAATTTCACGATTTCTAAATTAAAGAAAGTACCTTGTGTGAATAGAAATGAATGAGATTAGGGTTTTTAAAAGTCAATGAAAAAGAAAATATAAACTTTGCAAAATAGTCATACATATTAAAAGTAATTTAAAAAATAGGAAACAACTTGATTCAAATATTTTGAACCTTAATCTGTTAATTGAATCATAAATAACAGTTCTTAATTGTTAAGGATTTGTTTGGTAACGTTTATGTTTTCAGTTTATATTTACAAAAATTTTATAAACTGGTTTTTGTTTATTTTTTGTTTATTTTTAGAAAAACATAAACTACAAACGCGCTTGATAATTGACAAAATGTTTAAAAAAATTTAAAAATATAAAAAATAGTGAGAAATGGCAAGTGGTGGCAAGTGGCGGCGGAAGACGGTGGTGGAAAGTGGTGATGGTGGGTGGTGGGTAGCGGGTGGTGGCGAGTGGGTGGTAGTGGTGGGTGGGTGGGTGACGGTGGTGGTGGTGGTGGTAGTGGTGGTGGTAGCAGGTGGTGGCAGGTGGATAGTGGATAGCGGGTGGTGGTGGGTGGTGGTGGCGGGTAGTGGTGGGTGGGTGGGTGACGGTTGCGGGTGGTGGGTGGTAGCGAGTGGGTGGTGGTGGTGGCAGTGGTGGTGGCGGGTGGTGGGTGGTGGTGGCAAATGGGTGGCGGATGATGGGTGGTGGTGAGTGGGTGGTGGTGACGGGTAGGTGGCAAATGGTGATGGTGGATGGGTGGGTGACGATGGCGGGTGGTGGGTGGTAGTGAGTGGGTGGTGGTGGTGGCGGGTGGTGGGTAGTGGTGGCAGGTGGGTGGTGGGTGGGTAGGTGACGGTGACGGTGACGGGTGGTGGGCGGTAGCGAATGGGTGGTGGTGGTGGTGGTGGGTAGTGGGTGGTGGTAGCAGGTGCGTGGCAGGTGATGGTAGTAGTAGGTGGCTGGTGGTAGATGGTGGTGGTAGATGGGTGGTGAGTGGTGGTGGCAGGTAGGTGGCGGGTGGTGGTGGGTGGATAGCAAGTGGGTGGTGGCGGTGGCGAGGGGTGAGTTGTGGTGGCGAGTGGGTGGTGGCAGGTGAATAGCGGTGGTGGGTGGTGGTGGCAGGTGGGTGGTAAGTGGTGGTGGCAGGTGGTGATGGGGGGTGAGTGGTGGGTGGTGGGTGGCGGCGGCGGAAGACGGTGGTAGAAAATGGTGGCGGGTGGTGGCTAGTGTCAGGTGGTAAAAAAAAAAAAAACTCAAAACTCAAAACTCAAAACGGAAATATATTTTTTGAGTTTACATTTTTTTAGCCAAATTTATAAACTGAGACCACTGATTTATAAATGAAAAATTTACCAAACAAGTTTTTATTTGAGTTTTTAAAATTTTTATAAATATAAACAGAAAACTGAAAACGTAAGTGTTACCAAACGACACCTAATTGTATGATTTGAATCAGCCTAAATTACTAGTGGCACCAATCCAACATGATATAGGGTTGGTTCTATCACTACAGGAAAAATGGTCTACAGCAACGTTTTTTTTGTGGCGTTTAGGGAAACGCCACTATAAATTAACGAAACACAACGTTTTCGAAAAACATTGTGTCTGATCTCAGTGAAACGGCGTTGTATTGGGTCAATGTATTGACCGTCAAAACCTCCATCTCTTTGTTCTCAGTCTATCTTTCTCAGTCTCTACCACAACTCAGTTTCCCTCTCTTCCAAAACCCTCGATTTGAAGCTCTCACTCTCTCTCGTTCAATTTCAAACACACACTCTCTCGCTCGCTTGCTCAATTTCTCATTTTCAACCCTCGATTTGCTCAATTGCAAATCCAAAACCCTCGATGGTTTGTGCTTCATCGATCTCTATCGCTCGCAATCGAACTCTCTAGCTATTCTTTATCGATCTTTGTCGCTCAAGGGCTTTGCTCTAGTTGTTTTTTTATCGAACTCGAACTTGATCTATTATTCATCAAATCGATTTGCTCTGTTCTTCATCAAATCGATCTGTTCTTCATTAAATCGCAGATCCAAAATCCAAAATCGATCTGTTCTAGCTGATCTCTCTTGCTCTTATATCAGGTACATTTTTTATTCTCTACTTTCTCATTGTCAAATCTGCTGATCTGTTCTATTTTCTCTGTAATTTTTTTCGTTCTTTAGTTTAAAAAATTTGGATTTTATTTACTTAAAATGTTTGTAATTGCCGAAGTCTTAGTGGATTCTATTTACTTAAAATGTTTGTTTGTTTGTAATTTTAATTTGGATGTAGGAGACAATAGGTCACTTGATCAAATTCCTATTGCTTGCAAAGATGCAGTAGCAATTTTGTTTATGTTTGATCTTACTAGCCGGTGTACTCTAAATAGGTATGTTAATTATTTCATCATTAAATCAATACTTCCTTTTAATAGTGATACATACATAGTTTTAAGTTTAAAGAACCACTAATTTGATATAATTTTGTGTTTTCTGGATTATTACAGTGTTATTGGATGGTACAATCAAGCAAGAAAGTGGAATCAAGTACTAAATCTATCTTCTAAATTTGCATTCAATTGGAATGTGTGGTTTAGATTATTCTATGCATTTTTCTGTAATATTTCTTTTCCTATAGCAGTAGTGAATGGATAAATATAATGGCAACGAACAACATTATGAAAGTGGGTAGAACTTCATTTTGTTGATGGGGTCTTTACTAGTGAAGTACCAAACATTTAAGATTATTAATGATCCAATCATCTATTCCTCAAAAGAAAATAAAAAATAAAAAAATATAATAGAAAAAGTTCTTGTTTAATGCAATTGTGGAGGAGAAAAAGATTTATGTCAATAATTTGATCATTAATAAGTGTGTTATGGATGATATCGACAGTAATCTCTATTTTTGTATTGAAAAGAATGAAGTTGCAGAATTTCATTATTTGGATACTATTCATTCTGAAAAGAGTATGAACATATTTTCATATAAAATTTTTAATTTTTTTGCTTTAATTTTTGTTTGCAAACGGCAATTCTTATACTAATCGGGACCAAATTCGATGATTTTGTTCAACTTCTGCCGGATTTGCAGTGGACAATTGTGACCCAGGTACAAATTCCTCAACATTTTTTGTGTATAATTTGTTCAGCAGTATTAATTGACAAAGAAATCCTGTGTTTTTGAAATAATGAAGTTGATTAACTAGTTTTGTTCCCAAATATTAAGGAAAGCTTTAATATGCAAATTAAACAGGACCCATATTTTTCATATAAAGTACAACTTATTCATCATCCAGTCTGAAGGTGGAGTATCCAAAATCTTGGTTCATAGCTGCCCACCCCAAGTGCTAAGCAGTATGTCATCCAGTCTGAAATGGATACAAAATGTGCTAAGTAGGATGTCCTATCCTTCATTTCAATACTTTGGTTTCTTAGCTTTTTTACTCTTATTATGTGGTATCACCTTTAAAATTGCAAGGTTTGATGATGATCTTTATCCAAAGTTGTTCTATGGTTTATTTTCCGGTTTAAAATTGCAAGGTTTTATACTTGTTCTGGTGCAGAGAAAGATCTGCACCAGATTGAGAATCTTGTTCCTAGTCAGTGGAGTTCCCAATATTAGCAGGAACATAAATCAGCACGACTTTGTAATTTTGGTTATACAAGACCAGGAAAACTCATTCAGTGATCAGTGTCAAATTAAAGAAATTGCATGCTGTAACAACGCCCGCGGGGGGACCTCGCTACAGTTCGGACTCGATTTTATTGCGGTTCTCAATCTTGAACCAAAGAGTCCAAATCCGGCAAATCGTTTTGAAGAAAAACAGATTTTTTGAAAGAAGTGCCAAACATGGACTGCTTTGCCAGATAACAGAGTCGCCACCTAAATATTTTTAAAATGGGAAATTTAGGAAACCCTGACTCGGTGCCAAAAGGCCACGTGTCCGTCATCACCAAAGTTGGCTCGGGAACTTGGGTACGATTGGGGAAGGTCACATCGTGAGCACCCCCGCTCGCCCGGTCAAAGACCGGCCTCTACTAACCATGATATCTGATTTTGAAAACTTTGTATGCTCTTATTCCGATTATTAGCCTAGGATTACTATGTGATGCTCGCAGCAAACAAGTATAGACTGGGCCGTCTGAATTGGAACAAAACATGGATTTGCCACCCTCAGGTGGGCTTAGGAAAGCAATGATTTTGCCACTATCTAGTGGGCTTAAAACAGTCGACGAATTGTCCCAATTCAGATAACTCAACCTCCACCCACAGGCATTTAAGGCAGATATATCACATAAGCACTTAGCCTCATGGCAAGCATGCTATCATGGCAGCACTCACACACATGCGAGGATGCTAAAGCGTAAAACTCACCTAGTACTCCCAGCCAAAACAAAGCAAACGATTAGAAATCAATGCGTGATCCTAAATATACAGGAATGCCTAATGCAACACATGCAAAATGCAACTATAGCAGGCTCGGCTATTCTAAATATGACATGTGAAATGCTACAGTTAGCAAGTACTCAACTTGGAATTGAAATACAGATGCAGTTTGTATGATGCGCCGAGCCCGATGCATGCAATACAGATGAATGATGCAAACATGCTGTCATACTGTATGCTAATTGAAATATGCCCTATATCTAACCATCCAAAGCGGGTAAATAAAAGGGAGAAAGAAATGGGGGTTGGAAGACATACATCACACTCACACACCCTTATTACATTTATGCCCTCGCGCAGAGGGTCCGAATAAATATACAGTCCGAATAAAAGAATATACAGATTTCTAATTAATTGACAAATTAATTAATAAAGCAGTAAAACTGGCATGCAAGCCAGGGGCTGCCTTGCTTCTGATAGATGCCGCCTGTTGGGCTGCCTGGCGCGGAAATCCACTGGGATGCCCCGATTAGCCTCTGTTGGCAATATTTCTCGAAATGCGCGCCGGATTCTGAAAAGTTGCTAACTCTGGATTTTGCTGCAACAGAGAGCAGGAAAAGGGCACAGCAGTGTATTTCACAAATATATGCATGCCTCGATCCTCGTGCCACCAATCACGCATATCGATGCATGATGGCCGAGGGGCCGATTTGCACAACTCAATATTGGGATGAATATAGATGGATGCCACACCAAAACCTAACTCCATCATGGATGATCCGGAGTGTCGGTGACTTGGGAATTGAGACGCGTTCCGTTACTCGAAGTACGAAACGTGCCTCATTTCCCGTGCAATATGCATGATATGCATGAAATGCAACTAACATATGATATAGCATGCACAATGCTATGAAAATGAGATGCCTCGAAATGCGTGCACGCGGGCACGCAAACCGAGGCAATGGCATGACGTGTAAAATGTAATGATGGGCTTATACCAACATGAATAGGGCCTCAGCCACACTCACATAGGATGTCGGAATGATAAGAATGAGGTGCCTCGAAATGCGTGCCCACAGGCGCGCAAACCGAGGCGATGATGAAAGATGAAAATCGGATAAAACCGAAGTGCCTCGAAGTGCGTGCCCACAGGCGCGCGAACCGAGGCAATGATGAAAGATGAAAATCGGATAGAACCGAAGTGCCTCAAAGTGCGTGCCCACGGACGCGCAAACCGAGGCGATGATGAAAGATGAAAATCGGATAAAACCGAAGTGCCTCGAAGTGCGTGCCCACAGGCGCGCAAACCGAGGCGATGATGAAAGATGAAAATCGGATAAAACCGAAGTGCCTCGAAGTGCGTGCCCACAGGCGCGCAAACCGAGGCGATGATGAAAGATGAAAATCGGATAAAACCGAAGTGCCTCGAAGTGCGTGCCCACAGGCGCGCAAACCGAGGCGATGATGAAAGATGAAAATCGGATAAAACCGAAGTGCCTCGAAGTGCGTGCCCACAGGCGCGCAAACCGGGGCGATGATGAAAACGATACAAATGGCACACGGAATGCAACGATGGACTTACACCAATATGGGAGAGCCTCAGCTCACTCACATAGGAGGCCGTCGGGTAAAAACGAAGCTGTCTCGAAACGCGTGCCCGCGGACACGCAAATCGAGGAATGCACAAAATGGCATACAGAATGCAATGATGGGCTTATGCCAACATGAGAGAGCCTCAGCCACACTCACATAGGCTGCCGTCGGATAAAACAGGGGCGCCTCGAAAGGCGTGCACATTGGCACGCGAACCGAGGCAATGCAAAAATGATGCAAATGGCATAGGGAATGATATGTAAGCATGGCAATGGAATTTCAGCACCTAAATAAAGGGGAAAACAGCCCCGGAACAATTCGAAATAACACTCGAAGCATGCATTCATCCCGAAAATGTGAAATTAAGCCCCGAAATGGCCTATAGCCATGCTATACATGCAAGATATGATCATGGAAGCAAGAACAGTAGCAAGGCAGTCCCAAATATGGCATTTTTCAGTAACAAACATGGCCAAAATGCAAGCATAGATAGATCAACAATAGTATGCAAAGTTAGTGGCCAAAAGAGGAGTATTGAGACAAGTGATATATGAAAACCCCAAATGGACAAACTTTCTTCTACAACATTGAAGATGAGATAAAAATAAGCACAATTTCAGAAGATGACATCCTCAAAATCAGAATAAAATCATGCTAACAATTCCATGCAAAGTAGGCTTCCAAATAGGCTATATCATGAGACATGCAATACACACACCAAATGACAACACTTTCTTCATGAAACATGTAAAGGGGGTCAAAATAAGACCAAAACCATTAGGGGTCGAAGTCCCAAAAACAAACACAAATAGGTCAAAAATTGCATGCAAAAATGGCACACTTGATGGAATTTGAAGGAGGTGGTATATACAATGACCAAATGAAGTTGAGCCCTTCTACAATGTTGTAGAGGGGCTCAAAATGAGCACAAAACCAGTAGGGGTCGGACCCCTAAAAACAAAAGGAAATAGGCCTAAACTAGCATGCAAGATAATGGCATAAAAGCTAGGTATTGAAGCAAGTATATCATAGGAGCATCAAATGAAGTTGAGCCCTTCTACAAAGTTGTAGAGGGGCTCAAAAAAAGAACAAAAGAAGTAGGGGTCGGAGCCCCAATTCTCAACCAATTGGAGTATAGAAATGAATCAAGAAAAAGCCCTAAAAGTTGGTTTTGAAGACTTACCCTTGAAGACTTGTCTTTCTTTGATTCTTGGCTTTGATTTGTAGCTTCTCAACCTCTGAAATTCACTTCCTAGCTGCTGGAATGGTGGTGAGGATGGTGAGGCTAGGTGTTGATGAAGAGAAGACCTAGGGACTTAGAAGCTTTTTGAGGTTTTGAGCTATGAAAATGGAGGTTTTTGGAGAAGTGTTCTTGAAGACAATTTTTCCAACCTTGAAGAAGGAGAGGGAGGGCCCTTCAAATAGGCAAGAAATGGGGTGTAAAAGGGGAGGGAAAGTACCCAATCTTTCCCTCCCGAAATATCCCCCAGATGCCCCGGGATATGTTGGGAGATGTCCGGACAGCTGGGACAGGCTGGAAAGCAGGAAGCTGGTCGGCCAGGTAAATTTGTGGGAGGTGGCCGGCCGGCCACCCCACCTGGTCGGCCAGCCACCCAGCCTAGCCGACCGGCCACCCCAAAAAAACCAACTTCAAAATTTCTGGCCGACCACCATACAAGAGTGTCCTCCCAAGTGTGTAGAATAAGGCCCCAGGGTCGGAATCTGGCAACACTGAACCAGGAGTCACAACATAGAGCTTGAAGGAGAGGCTCAAAAATGAAACCAACAATTGCTGGCCGACCACTATGCCAAAGTGTCCTCCCAGATGTGTATAACAAGGATCCAAGGTTGGAATTTGGCAACACTGAAGCAGGAGCCACAACATAGAGCTTGAAGGAGAGGCCCAAAAATGAAACCCTGAATTTCTGGCCGACCACCAACCCTTAGGGTCCTCCTAGATGCCCTCATCACAGATATGTAGCTTTGGTTGGAAGAAAATATGCCTAGGGTGTTCAACATTGGCCCGGAAGTGAGCAAAACGGGCTCCGGAGGAGCGAAACTGGTTATCTGGGATAATTGCTGGCCTCCCACCCCCCAGTGATCTTCCTGATGTTGAAACAGAGGTACCTGCCAAGTTTGAACAAAAACTAATGAGAAACGAACGTTCGGGGCCAAAACCGAGCAAATCGGGATCCCGAAAATGGGCTGCAGGTGCCGGAAGTGGTGTTCAGCATCGAAGTGGGTATCTGCGACCCCAGTGTCCTCTGGAATGACAAAACAGAGGTTCCTGCCAAAAACCGGAGAAAATGGATGCGAAGTGAATGCTCGGGACCAAAACCGCTCGATTTGGGGTCCCGAAAACCGGCTATGAGCACCGAAAGTGGCATACGGCCACGAAGTGGGCATCGGGGGCCTCAGGGTTCCTCGAAATATTAAAACAGAGGTCTCCGCAAAAAATCGGAGAAGGCTGATGCAAAATGAAAGCTCGGGACCAAAACCGCTCAATTTGGGGTCCCGAAAATGGGTCGCCGGGCACCGGAAGTGGTGTTCGGCTGCGAAGTGGGCATCAGGGGCCCCAGTGTCCCTCGGAACACTAAAACAGAGGCACATGCCAAAAACCGGAGAACTCGGAGATGGTTGGGCGGTCCCGAGCCGAGGCACACGGCCTGACGGCTCCGAAAACCGGGAACCGAACTCCGAAATGGGCAAAATGGCCTACGGCCACGAAATGTAGCTCACGGCCACCGGGAGATAGCCTACAGGACCACTCCCTTCCCTCAGGAAAGAAAACAGAGAAAACCGAGCCTGGTTCGCAAACCGAGACAAGGTAGAGAAGATGGTTCGGAAGTCCGGAGGCAGGGCACGCGGCCGTGGCTCTGGACTTCTGAACAAGCGCAGTATACAATATCACCGAGCGCTCAACCGGTGACGTCCGAGTCTTAAGGTCGGTCAAAAATGGGGTGTCTACAGTTGCCCCTCTTTGACAGAACTCGGAAGTCATAACAATGACGGGAGTGAATGTCAAAGCCCAGAGACGACCCATTTTTGACAAGGCCGAAGACTTAGACAATCATACAAGATAAACAAAGATATGTGCCCGCAGGCGTGCCCTCAGGCAAGGGGGCAAAATGCAAATGATAGGCACGGAGACAGGTGATCATGCAAATGCAGCAAGCTGTAATGAAGCAGGTATTGACAAATAGATGCAACAGTTTTAAGCAAGAATGCAAAGCAACAACTACATCTCATGCAATTAGGAATGCGGAGAATTATTCAATTCTCGTCGCGTCTCACACGGAGAAGATACAATACCTGCGCGATTCGTCTGGTCGCACCAGCCTCAAATGAACCGTACATACAATATCGCGCCTGCAAAAATAGAGAAATTCAACAGGAACAATATGCCAACAACATATATTCAATGTAATTCCTATGATTCCAAAGGTTCGACACACACAGTGCCAGTGAACGAATGCAACACAACGCGAGAAGAGATAGTGCGCGACAACGCACGTCCAAGCATAGAAGTATTGTACACCGAGAAATCATGCATGACAATGCAAATCATTCGTGAGAATGCAAATTATGAGCCAAATAACGTAAAATGAGCACAAATCAGGATGCCCATTTGACATGAAATGACGAGCCGGAAAACGCGCATTTCGGCGACGGCAACTCGATCGTGGCCTCTGATTCGCCTCCTGGAGAGGTCACAACATGTTTAAAAAGGATACACTCTGATTTTGATGAATAATGACGAGACACATATCAGAAATTGCAGTTAAAGTTCCGACGGAGCAATTCGGCGCCAGAAAGTGCATTTTTCTTCAACTTTTTCAGGTCCCGGGAACTCCGATCTTCCTCAAAATTTGCAGAGAGGTAGGGGAGGGGGTGGGGGACATGGTCGGCCAGCACACCACCCTAGGAGAGGCCATCGGCCAGGCCAAAAAAGTAGGTGGCCGGCCAGCCAGGTTAGGTGGCCGGTCGGCCACTTGCTAAAAGTAGGGGCAAAATGGTCATTTTGGCATTTTCTATATATATGCACCTCCATTCCATCCGAAATCACACCCAAAGTTGCAAAACTTCTTCCTCTTGCTCTCTAGACCATTTTCTCTCTCAGATCTGCATTTTATACGCGTCCCTCGGCCTCCCACGCAAGTTGTTTTTGCGAAGTCTTTCAGATTTAAGCACTTTGAAGCGACTAAATTTCGACTTTGGGACTTCTCTTCTCATTTTCACCACTTGAGGTAATTTTGTTTCAATATTTGGAGAATTTTCCCGGGGGTTGACTTTTGTTGACTTTTCATTTCCCGAGAGTTGACTTTTGTTGACTTTTTCCAATTTTGGCCCATTTTGCTCATTTTTGCTCCTCTTTGCAGATTTCTCGCAATGGCAGGTCATTTCCCTCACGACGGAGGTTTTCCCGGTGCCGGAGATGATTTTGACTTTATGGCATTGCCCCCGAGGGTCCGTCCTTTCATTCCCGATCGTTATGTCCCAGCGGTACATAGGCTACCAAGAGCTACTTTTCGTCACTTCACCGCATTTAACAATCGAGCACCCGGGGATCTTCTTCTACGAGAGCCGGAGCAGCACCTCTCCTACGATGCAGAGGTATTTCACTTTATCCTCTGTATTTCTCGTGCATTTCATACTCTTGCCATGCTTAGACACATAGTTTAACATATGACATGATACTTGCATCCTGAGCATGTAACTTGAACGCTTTCATAAACACCTGGCATATTTGAATAATCGTGAACGTACAGTGCACACTAGTTTGAAATTGAACACACAGCCCACACACTGATTCACCGAAGACATAATCCGAAATCGAAAATGAGCACACAGCACATAATGATCAAGAGTAGAACACACAGTCCACTGCTTTGAAGTAGAACACACAGTCCCAAACTTGAAGCGAACACACAGCCCACTGATTTGAAGTAGAACACACAGTCCCAAACTTGAAGCGAACACACAGCCCACTGATTTGAAGTAGAACACACAGTCCAAAACTTGAAGCGAACACACAGCCCACTGATTTGAAGTAGAACACACAGTCCCAAAACTTGAAGCGAACACACAGCCCACTGATTTGAAGTAGAACACACAGTCCCAAAACTTGAAGCGAACACACAGCCCACTGATTTGAAGTAGAACACACAGTCCCAAACTTGAAGCGAACACACAGCCCACTGATTTGAAGTAGAACACACAGTCCCAAACTTGAAGCGAACACACAGCCCACTGATTTGAAGTAGAACACACAGTCCCAAACTTGAAGCGAACACACAGCCCACTGAGTTGAAGTAGAACACACAGTCCCAAACTTGAAGCGAACACACAGCCCACTGATTTGAAGTAGAACACACAGTCCCAAACTTGAAGCGAACACACAGCCCATTTTCACTTCATTTGCACACAGCTCATTTTCACTTCGTTTGCACACAACTCATTTTCACTTCGTTTGCACACAGCTCATTTTCACTTCGTTTGCAGGCCGCTACTCGCACAGTACGAGGATATGGCTCCACTGCCGCGAGGGAGTGGTATTTCGAGCTTCCGGAAGCTGTCCGGGGATTGGTGGACTTTGCAGGTTTTGGGCCATTCTGCAGGGGGTTATCTCATTGCCTCATCAGTAGGACTTTACTCGCTGCTCTGGCGGAGAGATGGTGGGACACCACCAATTCTTTCCATTTTTCTGCCACTGGGGATATGACCATGACCCCGCTGGACTTTGCTGTACTTACTGGCCTCGACGTAGGCGGTGCTCCCATTCCCTATGACGAGGATATGGGTCAGTGGGAGGCTGCCTGGATGCACCTACTGGGGACACACCCGCCTGTAGACAGGGGTTCGGGGAGGGTCCGATACTCCTGGTTTGTTACCCATTTCCGGCGGCCACAAATGGAGCCTGAGACTCCTGAGGAGGCGGAGCAGTATGCCCGCGGTTTCCTTATGTACCTCCTCGGCACCACCTTATTCGCTGACAGAGGGAACATGGTAGGATTGTACCTACTGAGCGCTCTGGTGGACCTATCACAGGTTGGTCAGTATGATTGGGGCGGCGCTGGCCTGGCTACCCTGTACTGTTATATGAGTGCGGTCTCTCGCACACGAGGGGACTTACTCGGTGGCTACTGGAGAGCCTGGGAGGTACTTTCTGTCCTCTTGCTTTACATTTTGCTCCTCATTACTTGTTCACCACACACACACGGCGCACTTGGCATTCTGTATTCTGCCTTTAGCACTTTGTACTCATATTCTGCATTGCTCTTTCCAGCTGTGGGTATATGTGTACTTTCCCACATTGGCTCCGGAGATGGAGGTGGCAGGGCCTCCGACGACTCCGTATTCGCTGATGTTTGATGGTGAGCATCTACCGAGGCCTCGGGAGACTCTCTCTTCCCTGCGACGATACTTTGATACCGTTCGAGCGACAGAGGTATTTCAGAACTCTCAGCTCCTTTCATTTTCATCTTTGTAACGACCCTCGTTATTGATTTTCGGATTATATATTGATTATCGCTAAATTGAATTAATAATGATTGATAATCGAATTGATTATAATACTGGATAGATCGATTGGAATTGAAATTGAAATTGAATAAGCTCGTCCATTGAATTGCATATTGCATTGGTTTGATTATTTGATTATCTGTTTAAATGCATATGTTTAAACTGTTAATTGAAGGCCTTATCGGCGGCCGATTTAGAAACCGTTTGATGTTTTATGATCAGTAGAATATTTATGATTTTATGGTATTTTTATCTGAAAATTGATTAGGAATGATTAAATTGGATTTAAATAAGTTAATTGCTAAGTTTGGTTTAATTACCAAATTGCCACCTATAGTGGGCCTTTAATTAATATGATTGTAGAGCCTTAAACACTTAGATGAAACATTGATCAGCTCCTTCTTTTGCCTCATAACCGACCAAGAAGAGATTAGAGAGAGGGAGAGTTCATCTTGGAGGAAATTAGGCTCAAATCATTAAGATTGCTAGGAGAACTTGGAGATTGAAGTGTATGTGCATAAATTGAGCTTGTTAGGCTTGAAATCAAAACTCTAGGTAAGAAAACCCATCTTCTTCTTGTTGTTTTGAGCTGCATCTTGCATGCTCTAGGCTCCATTGTAGCATCAAGCCATGAAATAGTGCATAGAGGTTGAAATAGAGCATAAATGTTGCATGCATGTTGAATTTGTTAATTCTTGAAGTTGAATTCATGGTCCATTGGTGCATGCAAGCTCATATTCATGTTAAGTCCATGTTTTCAGTTTGTTTTCCAGCTATTAAGCTCAATTGAATAAGATTTGAAGCTGAAAATTGATTTAAAGATCATGCATTTCATGTTTTCAAAGTGTTCTTGATTTGGGGTTTGAAAATGGCTTTGATTGATCAACTCTTGGGCCTTGCATGTGCAAATTAGCTTTTGAAACTTGAAATATATTGAGTTTAAAGTGTTTTCCCAGATTTTGGGCTCAAGAGGTTGAGTTTTGGATGGTTGAATGCTTGGTTCGAACTTGGGAGACAAATCTGGAAATTCCAGATTTTGCTTCCTCGCTCGAGCGAAGGATTCCTCGCTCGAGCGAGCCCTGCGATTTCGCAAGCTCGCTCGAGCGGACATCGAGCGTGGTATCGCGCGTAAAAATCGAGCAACCAGAAGTTTTCCGCTCGAGCGAAGAATTGTTCGCTCGAGCGAAGCCTTTGATTTTTGGAATCTCGCTCGAGCGAAGGAAGGCTCGCTCGAGCGAGGTGCCTATTTCCAGCAACTTTTGAAAAATGCCTTCCAAGTGTAATTTTGCATCCTCATTCCATCCTAGGCATTCTTAGGCCTAGTTTAAGACATCTTAATGAGGATTTAGGCATAGAACACACCGAGGCGTATTAGGAAGTTAATTACTATACTTCCCCAACTGTTAAACTTAGTGTGTGTTCAATTGTTTAATTGTTTATTGTTTAGGGTTGGCTCTCGGGGACGCGCTCTAACTACTGATAGCCCAATCACTGTGAGTAACAGATTGTGTAAAGATATGTTCAAAATGGTTATCTTTTGAATACTGAACTGAAATGTTTATTGAACTGATATTGTTTATTGAATGAATGTATGTCCTATATTGCGAATTATATTGTGGCATCCTTAGCATGACCGTTACTGATTGTTTACTGATATGGAGCAAAGTGCTACACTGGGAGCCACCTCTAGAATCTACGGAGCTAAGTGCTACAGTGGGAGCCACCTCTTGAATCCACATCGGTCGGTTTCCTTGTGGAACCATATTGTTATCGATTGATGGCCATCATTATTGTTTGGGTCTGTTAAGGCCCGGTCCTTTTGGACCTATTGTTTATAGGCTAATGGATGTACCACTTATGACTGATTGATTGAAATACAGATTGATCGAAATACTGATTGACTGAAATATTGAAAGATTGAAATACTGTTAAATGAATTGATTTCATTATTGTAAGGACATTCATTCGTAACCCCTTTATACATTATGTTATTCATTGGGCTTTAGCTCACTGTTTATATATATATGTAGGTTCTCAGCAGCCGGGCCAGAGCTAGGAGCGTGGGTCAGTCCCCAGTTTTGTCAGCCAGCCTGTGTGCCTCACAGCGAGGTTCCGATTTTGCCATGCTATGGCTTTGGGGACTTTTGTACCTCCCCTGTCTGTCTCACTGTTTTGTACTATCGTGGGATCATTGTATAGACTGTATACCGTTACTGTATTGTCCAAGGGGTTAGGCCCCAGTTTTATCGACTGTTATGGACATGTATATATGTATGTATGCCGTTTTGTACTGTACTGTCTATGTGCATGTGAATGTAAAACTTTTGGCATACAGATTGTCACAGCTCATTGGACACTATTCATTTATTGTTTTGGCTTCCGCCAGGCCCTGGACTCTGTTTATATCGATTGATTGTTAAGCAGGCCTTTGGTAATCACGGATTACTGGCCAGTTACGGTGCTAAACCCATAGGGCCGGGTTTGGGTCGTGACAATCTTTGATCAGCATTTCTAATCGATTTATACACTGGTTATCTGCAGATCACATGGCAGCCTTGGGCAGTCTTTGGTGACGACCTCGAGCATCAATACCCCGGAGGGTTGACTAGTTCTCAGTACAGATTCTTGCTCGAGGGACCAGTCGGCCGGGCTTGGTTCTTGGGGGAGCGTTTTCAGCGTCAGATATGGGGGGGCCATTCTCAGGACCCTCCTGCTGTGCCTCCAGACACCATGCGGACTGCTGATAGATTATCCACTGAGGAGGTCGAGCAGTGTATGCAGGGCAGTGATGCTTTGTTGCATCATCTCGATGGGAACTATGCCACCTACCGCCGCATATATTTGATGCCCCCCTTGACGGGAGTGCGGGCTCCGGCACGGAGGTCTACTGGCGCACCATCTTCGAGTCGCGCCCATGCTACAGATGTCCCTTCTTCTAGCAGAGCTGGCACATCCAGAGGTGGGGGCAGTTCGATCCCTCCGATCCCTCCGACTCTTGATCATCCAGGGTGGCCAGACATGCCGACCGAGTTGACGAACTGGTGATTTGGGACGCCTTACCAGATTCCGCTAGAGCCTCCTCTGCCTGATCACAGATATGTTAGAGACCCTGACTCGCCCCCGGTATGTTTTTTTCAGCTTTGATTTATCAGTCAGATATTTGAACATTGATTCTGTTACTGATAGTTTTGCATTTGTATTTGCAGCCTCCTGTTGGATATACGGACGAGCTGCTCGGGATGTTAGCCACATTCGAGGGCATGATCCTTCGGAGGGAGACGCAGATGAGCATCGTGGGTGTAGAGGTACTCTTCATTTTCCCTGTACCAGCATGTTTCTGATGCTACTCTAGCTTTAGACCTTCTGCTGTATTGATAGACTGTATAGAGCACATCTGACACACACCCTTTTCACGTTCTGCATTTACACCCGCTTTTTATGCTTGAACTGATGTGTTGCACTTTGCATCTTCAGATGCCTCCCATATATGCTTCATCACGGGCCAGGCCACCGGGGCCCTCTCAGAGAGGCCGAGGTGCTAGACCTACCCGAGGTACAGGGACTGGAGGAGCTGGGCCATCCAGGTCTCATCGAGGAGCTGGCGGAGGAGGGTCGTCTCGCAGACGCCGGGCACCCATTGTTGAGGATGACGAGGAGGAGGTGGTCGCAGGTCACATATCAGAGACATCTCCTGGAGAGGGAGGCTCCGGTCTCGGCTCCGGGAGTGGGGACGAGCCTGAGGGGGATCCGGAGGATGACAGCTCCGATCCAGATGGTGATGATGATGTAGAGATTATCCCGCAGAAGAGGATGAGGGGACCTCCCCCTTCTCGCTCCCGAGGGCACTGATGTTATTTCCTGCTTTATTCTACTTTTCAGCTAGTAGTTTGTAGCACTTTGCACATTATTAGGCAGTTTTATTTTCTGTAAAACTTGTACCTTTATTGTTGTAAGACATGATGAAATGAAACAGCTTTTGAAAAGATGTTGTATTTGAAATTCTCAGCATCGCATCGCATAATTTTGCACAAAATGGAATTGAATGGAAATGCGCTTCATGTATTTACCGGGTTAGGTAGGGAACCGACGCAACAAAGCAAAACAAAACGACTCACTAAGAAATAAAACAGAATCTTAGCGGGTTTACAACTCGGTAAACAAAGTACAATAATGTTAACGACTCAATAGACAAGACTTAACAAAATTGTGCAATCAAAAAGCAATAACTCAAAACGCAAAACGCGACAGCTCGACAAAACTTACAACTCAATAAGCAAAAACAACAACTCGATAAGCAAAGATATAACACGATGTACTTCGGATGGACTATCTGGATAATGGAGTGTATCCAAAATTGATAGGCCCGGATGCCTTCTACTGCCGGGAGACAACCAGGTTTGCAGGGAGTCCACTACTGCTATAGGTAATGTTTCCCACCCAAGCTCACTTGTATTTGCTCACATCACTCGACCCTCGGGCTCGACTTTTCTCGCAAAACCCTTATCTTACTTTTCTCTCGTCGCACATCTCTCAATTCTTTATTCTCTCATTTTTCATCCCTCCCCCAGATATGGTTGACGGAGAAGTTGCAAGTTGTGGACTCTTGCCCTGCCTATTCAGCCCGCGGCCACTTCTTTCGGCAACGCCCAGTTAATGCTCCCGATGAGAGCTGGTGGTTCGAATGGATGCGCAACTTGTCAGCAGATCGCATTGCATGGCACCGTCCCTGGCTTAATCTTTCAGCGATGAGCTACAGCATTTTCCAGGATACCGGGATCCGTCTGATCGGCTTGACTCACTGTATATTTTGTTTCCCGTTCCGTACTCCGCGCCAGTTCGGTCATACAAGTTGGGCCTAAGTTGGCATCTGAAACTTTGACTAGCTCTGGAAGGGGGCGCAGGGGCACTTGACTAGACTATGCCCCAGATTTATTGCTTTATTAGTGCTTTCAAGTTTTCTTTATGAATGTAATAAAAAAGCAACTTCAATTATGTGCAAGAGCAGAAGAATTCTGTTTCGAAATCAATGAAATTGAAGGTTGTGGTACTGAAAATTCTCCGCCTTTGGTCCAAAAATGGTCTTAGTTGTGAAAAGATTAATTTGAACATAGTCAACTTTTATGAAAACTTTTCAAAACTATTTTCGATATGGATCAGAACTGGACACGCCTGAAATCTGTCACTGAGATACACAACCCCGAATCCTAGCAACTGGAAAGTTGCCCCTAGTTTGAAAAGGTGCGTCGGCAAAGTGTGGCAACGGAAAGTTGCCCCTAGTCTGGATGACGCCGCAACACTCCATTGCAACGGAAAGTTGCCCCTAGTTTGAATAGCACTGTACCGGAGATCGCAGTAAATGCTGATGAATAAAGATGACTGAGGTGATCAAAATGGACTAAGTTGATCGGGGAAAAGATTATGACTCAACTTCAAGATGAAGCTGCCTACGTATCCCAAAGATGGGAATCAAGTCTTACGTAGTTCAGGGTTGGGTTCGCTCGAGTATTCTTGCTCTCCTTTTGCGCTCTAACTTTTGCCAAGGCCGCCCTTTGCGGGTTTTCAACCTTGCGAGCTCAGTTTTTATAATTTCAAATTTTCTATGCTCCGAGTTTTGCCTAGGTCGCCCTTTCGGGTTTTCGGCCTAGCGAGCCTCTCAAGGGTAGTATTTCTTCAACTTGTCCATGTTGATCGGTTGAGAAAACTCCAAGCCATCTAGATCCATCAGAACCACAGCTCCACCTGACCAGATTGACTTGATGATGTAGGGACCAGTCCAATTGGGTCTAAACTTGCCCCTTGGGTCGTGGATGGGAGCTCGGTTGTCCTTGAGCACCAAATCTCCTTCTTTCAAGTTCCTGGACTTAACCTTCTTGTTAAAAGCCCGGGCGATTCTGCGTTGATAACCTTGAACGTGGTACAGTGCTTTCAATCTCCTTTCATCAAAGAGCATGAGTTCTTCAAACCTGCTTTGCTGCCAATCCGCTTCGGCTATCTGGCACTCGGCCAATACTCTCAATGACGGAACCTCAATCTCGATAGGTAGAACGGCCTCCATCCCGTAGACTAATGAGTACGGAGTCGCCCCAGTAGAAGTTCTGATCGAAGTCCTGTAGCCCCACAGAGCAAATGGCAGCTTATCTGGCCAGTCCCGATAGGTTTCCACCATCTTCTGTAGTATGCGCTTGATGTTCTTGTTGGCGGCCTCAACTGCTCCGTTGGTTTGCGGCCGGTAAGTAGACGACTTATGAAAAGCCACGTTGTATTTCTCCAACAAGTCAATCACCTCCTTCTTGAAGTGGGAACCATTGTCAGAAACTATTTCATTTGGGACTCCGTAGCGACAGATAATGTTGTTTCTGATGAATTTTGCAACGTGCGAAGCTTTCAACACTGCATAAGATTGGGCCTCAACCCACTTTGTGAAGTAATCTATCGCTACGAGGATGAACTCATGCCCATTCGACCCTTTCGGCGTGACGGCCCCGATCACATCAATTTCCCAAACTGAAAAAGGCCACGGCGAAGTCATGTTGTACAGTTTCGACGGCGGGATGTTCATGCGATTTGCATGAATCTGACACTTGTGGCATCGCCGAACAAAACCGATACAATCCTCCTCCATGGTGGACCAATAATAACCCTGCCTAAGGATCTTCCGAGCCAACATCACCCCATTCATATGTGCACCGCATTCACCCCCATGGATGGCTTCCATCAGACGCTTGGACTCTTCAGCACCAACACACAGTTTATGCATTCCCAGATGACCCCTTCTGTACAGTTTACCCCCGCAGATGATGAACTGAACGGCCAACCTTCTGATTGCCCTCTTGTCTTTGGCATTTACCCCTGGCGGGTATGCTTCTTTCTCCAAAAAGTTCCAGATGTCGTAATACCAGGGGTGTTCATCCCGAACTTCATCTATGGCTGCAATCGACTCATAGGCAGGTGCGAATTTCTGGTCGATAATGACTGGACGCATTCGGACTCCACGTGGGATGTCTATCATGGATGACAGAGTTGCTAAAGCGTCTGCGAACTTGTTGTTCTCTCTTAGTAGATGAGTAAAACTTAATTTTTCAAACCGAGGAATCAGCAAATCCAAGGTTTGGTGATACATCATCATATTTTCCTCTTTTACTTTCCAGTCTCCTTTAGCTTGAGACACAACAAGATTTGAATCCCCAATGACGTCCAGCCGTCTCGCCCCTAGTTCTAGGGCTGCTTCCAAACCAGCAATGCATGCTTCGTATTCCGCTTCATTATTCGAGACTTTGAACCGGAGTTTGAAGGCCAGAGGGATACGGGAATTGTCGGGCGCTATCAGCAACACTCCTATCCCATACCCATGTTGATTTGACGCTCCGTCAAAGTACATCGTCCAAGTTTCCTCGTCGATATGTAGAATTGCTTCATCTGGGAATAGGTACTCAACTGCTTCATCCCCCTCAACCGGATGGTCGGCAAGGAACTCTGCTACTGCTCTGCCCTTTACTGACTTGCGCGTCACATATGTAAGATCAAATTCGGAGAGCAACAGCAACCAACGAGCTAGCCTACCCGTAAGCGTTGGTTTCTCGAAAAGATATTTGATGGGATCAAGTCGCGAAACCAACATTACAGAGTGAGCTAACAGGTAGTGCCGCAGCTTCCTGGTAGCCCATACCAGAGCTAGACAAGCCTTCTCCAGCGGTGTATACCGGGTCTCATATTCTAGCATCTTCTTGCTCAAATAGTAGATGGCTCTTTCCACCCTATCTTCTGATTCTTGTGCAAGCATGCAGCCCATTGTGGTCTCTGTCACTGACAGATACAAAATCAACGGTTTCCCTGGTTCCGCTGGTGATAAAACGGGTGGGTTCTGTAGATATTCTTTAATCTGTTCGAAAGCAGCTTGGCATCGGCCGTCCCATTGGAATTTCTTGCCTTTCTTCAGGAGACCAAAAAGTGGTTCACAAGTCAAGGTTAGTTTTGAGATAAACCGTCTTATGAATTGCACTTTACCTAGAAAGCCTCGCACCTCTTTTTCAGTCCTTGGTGGTGGCATTTCTAGGATGGCCTTGATTTTGGAAGGGTCGACCTCGATGCCCCTTTGTGTGATCAGAAACCCCAGCATTTTCCCCGCTGTAACACCAAACGTACATTTCTAAGGGTTTAGCCGCAACCGGAATTCCCTGATCCTTTGGAAGAACTTGTGCAAGGCGGTGTAGTGGCCCTCCCTTTCCTTGGACTTGACAATCATGTCGTCCACGTACACCTCAACCTCTTTGTGGATCATATCATGTAATATTGTGGTCGCGGCCCGTTGATAAGTAGCCCCAGCGTTCTTCAACCCAAACGGCATGACCCGATAGCAATATGTCCCCCACGGGGTGGTGAATGCAGTCTTTTCTCTGTCCTCTGGTGCCATCACAATCTGGTTGTACCCTGAGAAGCCATCCATGAACGAAAGCAACGCATGCCCCGCTGTAAAGTCCACTAACTCGTCGATGTGTGGTAGGGGAAAGTCGTCCTTCGGACTAGCTCTGTTCAAATCCCTAAAATCCACGCACACTCGGATCTTGCCATCTTTCTTCGGCACCGGAACTATATTGGCCAACCAAGTGGGATATTCTGATACTAGCAGGAAGCCTGCGTCAATTTGCTTGGTGACCTCTTCTTTGATCTTGAGAGCCCAATCCGGGCGGATCCTTCTGAGCTTCTGCTTGATAGGTCGGGCCTCGGGGTCAAGGGGGATCCGATGCTGTACAATCTCAGGATCGATTCCAGGCATGTCTTCGTAGGACCACGCGAAAACATCTTTGAAATCTTTTAATAAAGCGACCATGCGCTCGCGTTCCTGCGAAGACAATGTGGACCCGACCTGGACCAGCCGCGGGTCCTCCTCAGTACCAATATTCACAGAAATGATTTCATCCGTTAAGGGTTTAACAAACCTCTCTTGCTCTTGCTCAATTAGTCTTTGCAAAACCGGAGGAACTTCGTCCTCGTCGTTTTGATCAAAATTTTGAAAGTCCTGATTTAAACAATAAATTAGGGGCACAGAAAAGTACTCGGAAACCACATTCGCCTCATTCTCATTAAGTTCATCCAAATCGTCTGATTCATCGGTTACAACAGACTCAAAAGAAAAGGAAAAAGACGACCTGGACAGAACTGTGGCATCCGGGTTGACACCCCCAGGAGTACCAGACTCAGACTCAGTCGAGCTGGAATCTGATTCCGACTCACAAGACTCGGTGGAATCAGATTCCGGCTCACTACCTGACCCGGAACTGCTGGATAAGAATCCCTCCTCATATTGCCAGGTGAGCGAGGGTGCGATCGATGCGTCCAAAATAGCTGCTGGTTGGCCCGCAGCCGTTTCATCTCCAATCATGGAAACCGCGACGTTATTCCCCAAGCAATCCTGGTCGATCGGAGGATCAGAGAGGAGACGTGCCAGTGCTACCCCCATTTCCAATTCAGTGCCCTCAGGACTCACTGCCTTATTCCGCTCAGTCTCAGTTGTTGGGTCTGTCTGCTCTTCGGCAACGTCATCCCCGGATAGTTGCAGGTCGAAAAAGATTTCGAAACCTGGTACGCGCTTCTTCTCCGCGTTGAACCATGGTTCTGGGAAGCCACAAAATGGAAAGTCTTCCCCCTCCCGGACAAAGCGTCCGTTCAGGGTACCCCAGATGGGCCTATGCATTAGATCAAAAGGCTTCCCAGCCTGCTTCGCCCTGGCTCTGCCGGCCATTTCCTTCTTCTTCCTCGTCCAATCTTCTTTGGTGGGCAGATAACCCAATCCAAAGGTATGTGGATTATGTGGCACTTCGGCCAACACTGCGACGCCTTTCCGGCCGCTTCTTCCCAATCCCATCCCCGGGATATGTTGTAGCTTATTCA
Organism: Camellia oleifera; assembly: GCA_022316695.1. Taxonomy (NCBI): domain Eukaryota; kingdom Viridiplantae; phylum Streptophyta; class Magnoliopsida; order Ericales; family Theaceae; genus Camellia; species Camellia oleifera. Next base: position 169,218,486 of record CM039308.1, read on the forward strand.
TGAGGTATACGGCTTGAGCGCTGACATACAAACCCTCATTCACAGCCATAATGTTTTGTACCACCCGGGCCTCAGCCAAAGTAAATCCCGATATAAACATGTCCTCCATGCCGTGTTCAATCTCCAAGACTGGCGTAGATACCTCCGGAGGGGGATGGATTGATGAGTTCCCAAAAACAATGGCTACTCCCTTTTTGTAGGGGTATTTCACCATTTGATGTAGAGTAGATGAGACGGCCTTCACCTGATGCAACCAGGGTCGCCCCAAAAGCATGTTAAAAGATGCAGGGACCTCCAGGACATGAAAATCTATTTCGTGTTGCCCAGGCCCAATCTTGGTTTGGATTTTTACTGTCCCCAGGACATCCCTGCTTGTATTATCATACGCTCTGATTACTTGAGTAGTCGGTGTGAAGTCTGCAGGCTTTAACCCAATTGCATAGGCCGTTCTGGCCGGACAAACGTTGATAGCGGACCCAGTGTCAACGAGCACCACCGGAATCCATTTGTCCCTGCACTCTACAGAGATGTAGAGAGGTCTGTTATGATCCACGCCCTCAGGCGGCAATTCCTTGTCCGTAAAGGTCAATGCCGGGGAACCTCCTCCCGGGAAGACCAAACCAACTAGTTGTTCCGGCGTAGTTTCAATGGAGAGTTTCGCTCTGTCCATGGCAGATAAGACAGCCTGCCGGTGCACCCTCGAAGCCATAAGCAGTCCCCAGATGGAGATGTCTGCTTGTATTTTCTTTAGCTGCTTCAGTACAGCCTCTTCTTCTACTTGCTTCTCTTTCTGTTTTTCTGCCTCCTTATCTTTCCCTGATACCTCGGGTTGATCAAGGTGTGGGGGCTTGAAGTACCGCCCACTTCTAGTCATATGGTCCACCTCCTCGAGGTACCAAGTGCCGTCTGGTTGGCCACCTATCCAGTCTTCGTCTGTGTGGGCGAGGTATAAGTCGTTATCCTCCCACCACATTCCATTAGCATCTAGCAGGCATCTGTCTGGTTCTGGTAAGTTTACGCTCTCAGCGTTTTCATTCCGCATGCCCACAGCATGTTCAGTCTTCGTGCCCGCAGCACTCTCAACTTCCTCATGGTTCTTTGCTTTTCGAGCTCTCTCAGAGTCCCATCTCTTTTCTTGTTCCTCCAGTAACAACTGTGCGGTTCTCAAAATGTTTCGTTCCTGAGCGAAATTCTTCGTACCGGCGCTCTCCGGCAATGTAATCTGATCCTCGGCCCTTCCGGCCACAAATGGTACAATATCAGGCTGATCATCCAACCACCCGACGACTTCTGTTGACTCCTCATCTTCGAACCAGTTAATCGATGCATCCCCTGATTCCTGCTCGTAGAATTGAAGGTTGGCGAAGTCCTCTTCCACCGCAGTCAAATCATCCCCTGCTGATTCAAGCTTGTCCCCCCGGATCATACACAACTCAGCCTCTTCCGGCAACCCCATACTCAGCTTAGACTGGCTCATTGACAAGATATATCCACTCGGATCATAAGCTCTGCCAGCTAAATTCTCAGATAGCTCCACCCCAGATTCAACTGTTTTGCTCTCCTCAGAAGCCTGCCCCGTTCCATCCTCGGTGGTCGCCACCTTTGGCTCAGGTTGGGTTGTGGGGGTGTCCACCATGCACAAGTCCGTGCTATCAGGGAGGATCACCTCTGGCTTGGGTAGGTGGGAGGGAGTTATGTAGATACTGGGATCGTAAGACACGCCCCCAGTATGGATAAGGTTGACTCTTTTTGGTGGATCTTGGCTGTGTTTGGGGAGTGGGTTGTTTGTGACGTTGGGTCCTTGGGGAGGTAGAATGATGTTCTTGTCAATGAGGTCTTGAATCTCATGACGCAGCCGGTAACATTGGTCGGTGTCATGACCATGCTGCTGGTGGTATTGGCAATATTTGGCTGGGTTATGGGAAGGGGGGAGTGGATTCGGTAGAGGCCTCGGTTCCAAGGGTTTCAGGTGCCCCTTTCTGACTAGAACCCCGAGGACTTTAGACAAAGTCATATAGAGTGGGGAGAAGGTTCGTTGACCCCTGGGTTGGTATCTTGGGGCTTGATTGCTGCTCCCAGAGGCATCGGAAAAAGGTGTGGCCGCTGCGGACCTTGGTCGGGGAGGGGGAGTGGTGGTGACCATTCCAACTTCTGAAGTTCTGGTATTGGAAGAGCCACTCGGGCCCGCATTATTACCACGGTTGAATGTTCTCCGGGGCTGATCCCGATCTTGGTCAAACAGACCCTATTTCATCGCATCCTCTATTTGCATCCCCATATCATGCAGATCTGCGAAAGTGGGGAAGGGAACTACAATCATCTTCTTCATTAACGCCGGCTGGAGGTTGCGCACAATCATCCGTATTTGATCTCTGTCTGTTGGCCTTAAGGTCATCATCGATGCCTTCGCCCTCCACCGGGTCACAAAGTCAGAGAAAGATTCTTTAGGCTCCTGCCTGGTTGTCTCAAGATCACGAGTTGTGATCTCGATCTGCGTGTTGTATGAATATTGTGCCACGAAGGCCTCGGCCATCTCATCCCAGTTGATTTTCACCTGATCTTCCAACTTTGAATACCAAGTGGATGCCACACCCGACAGGGTTCGACCGAACAAAGAAAGCTTTTGCGGTCGGGTTAGGCCCATTGGTCTTAGAACGTCTGAGAATAGCCGGAGGTGAACCATAGGATCCCCGGATCCATCAAAGCGATCGATCTGGGGCATCTTAAATCTATCCGGCAGAGTCACGGCTACATCAGTATAGCCGTCTTCAATACTTGGGATGGCCTTCACCCCTTGAGACTTCTTAAAGAGCTTCTCCAACTTGCTCAATTTCAGAGCTGTCTGGTCTACCTCGAACTCAAATGGAGAGTCCGGATGGTTAGGTGTAATGTTTTTGGACAGTTGTGGTAGAAGCGGGGGCGGAGCTAGCCCCGTTGGAAGACCCGTGTCCTCTTGAATGTTTGGGGGGTTTGGCAGAATGTTCTGTTGATTCGGGAGGGTATTCTGGGCAGCCTGGGCATTTGGAGGGTTTGGAGGGGCATTCTGGCCAGCAGGCAGTTGTTCAGGTAATGGGGCTCCGGGTGGAGGAGGAGCCTGATTTGAAGCAGACGCTGCGTTCTGCTGTTGTAATCTGGTGATCAACTCAGACTGTTGGGCCATGACAGCGGCCTGTTGTCTGGAAAATTCCGCCTGGCGGATAGCATCATCTTGCATTTGCTTCATGCTTTCAGCCATCTGGCGCATCATCGTCTCCAGAGCTGTATTCTGTTGTTCCATTTGAAGACCCGGCAGGCGTATCTCTATAGCAGAAACAGGAAGCTCAACCCGACTATCTGACACTATAGTAGACTGCTGTCCTGGTGATCTGTGCTCTGATATACTGTGCCTTCTCGGCCTCCTTCTGATAACAGGGGGTAGTGAGTGAAACACTGGATGTCCGTCAACTAGATCCTCGGATCGGTTGAGTCGGCGACCTCGTGTCCAGATTGCTTGGGGGGTATCGACGGGTTCGGAAGCAATTGTGCTACAAACTGTCCCCCTAGCAAAAAGATAAAATAAAGCGAAAAGGAAATAAATAACCAGAGATAAAACGAGCAGCATAACGGCTTAAATTGAATACACCACATACAGTCGGGTATACAACAACACACAGTTGGTAAGCTGGCTATACACTGTCCTCAAATACTGGTCAATATTCCTGTATCACTGTTCTGATAAACTGAATCTGATATCCGCGGACAACTGATTCCCAAATACTGGATAATGCCCGCAGGCCTGATTCCCAAATTCAAAAACTGATGCCCGCAGGCCTGATGCCCAAACTCATACTGGTACATGCATTCCCTGTAGAGGCACACTCTAACAAGCACATAACAAATAAGTGAGAGCCAAAACACCCCTATGTTGGGGTAGGGTTTCCCTGTCCTATTTTGTCAGGAACTAGGGTTTCACTACGCACGCAGCGGTTTCAAACAACCTATAAACGGGTAAGCAACCTGTCCTAGTTTGGAATAGTCACTATGGATCCGAATATGCACTAGGTCGAATGGTCAAAAAGGGTGCCCCGGTAAACCGGGGTTTGTGTTCCCATGCTGTCAGAGCCCAGAGCCGATCAGCCTTACGGACATGACTTGACAAGACAAGCCTCCGGCAAATCGTTCGGGAATGGCATATGGCAAACACGGTGTCCTAGGCGCACCAATGCAAATGCAATGCAAAGAAACACACAAGTGTAATCAAAACCAGATATCATGAGTTCGAGTCAAGTTCTCTAAATCCCCAGCAGAGTCGCCAGAAACTGTAACAACGCCCGCGGGGGGACCTCGCTACAGTTCGGACTCGATTTTATTGCGGTTCTCAATCTTGAACCAAAGAGTCCAAATCCGGCAAATCGTTTTGAAGAAAAACAGATTTTTTGAAAGAAGTGCCAAACATGGACTGCTTTGCCAGATAACAGAGTCGCCACCTAAATATTTTTAAAATGGGAAATTTAGGAAACCCTGACTCGGTGCCAAAAGGCCACGTGTCCGTCATCACCAAAGTTGGCTCGGGAACTTGGGTACGATTGGGGAAGGTCACATCGTGAGCACCCCCGCTCGCCCGGTCAAAGACCGGCCTCTACTAACCATGATATCTGATTTTGAAAACTTTGTATGCTCTTATTCCGATTATTAGCCTAGGATTACTATGTGATGCTCGCAGCAAACAAGTATAGACTGGGCCGTCTGAATTGGAACAAAACATGGATTTGCCACCCTCAGGTGGGCTTAGGAAAGCAATGATTTTGCCACTATCTAGTGGGCTTAAAACAGTCGACGAATTGTCCCAATTCAGATAACTCAACCTCCACCCACAGGCATTTAAGGCAGATATATCACATAAGCACTTAGCCTCATGGCAAGCATGCTATCATGGCAGCACTCACACACATGCGAGGATGCTAAAGCGTAAAACTCACCTAGTACTCCCAGCCAAAACAAAGCAAACGATTAGAAATCAATGCGTGATCCTAAATATACAGGAATGCCTAATGCAACACATGCAAAATGCAACTATAGCAGGCTCGGCTATTCTAAATATGACATGTGAAATGCTACAGTTAGCAAGTACTCAACTTGGAATTGAAATACAGATGCAGTTTGTATGATGCGCCGAGCCCGATGCATGCAATACAGATGAATGATGCAAACATGCTGTCATACTGTATGCTAATTGAAATATGCCCTATATCTAACCATCCAAAGCGGGTAAATAAAAGGGAGAAAGAAATGGGGGTTGGAAGACATACATCACACTCACACACCCTTATTACATTTATGCCCTCGCGCAGAGGGTCCGAATAAATATACAGTCCGAATAAAAGAATATACAGATTTCTAATTAATTGACAAATTAATTAATAAAGCAGTAAAACTGGCATGCAAGCCAGGGGCTGCCTTGCTTCTGATAGATGCCGCCTGTTGGGCTGCCTGGCGCGGAAATCCACTGGGATGCCCCGATTAGCCTCTGTTGGCAATATTTCTCGAAATGCGCGCCGGATTCTGAAAAGTTGCTAACTCTGGATTTTGCTGCAACAGAGAGCAGGAAAAGGGCACAGCAGTGTATTTCACAAATATATGCATGCCTCGATCCTCGTGCCACCAATCACGCATATCGATGCATGATGGCCGAGGGGCCGATTTGCACAACTCAATATTGGGATGAATATAGATGGATGCCACACCAAAACCTAACTCCATCATGGATGATCCGGAGTGTCGGTGACTTGGGAATTGAGACGCGTTCCGTTACTCGAAGTACGAAACGTGCCTCATTTCCCGTGCAATATGCATGATATGCATGAAATGCAACTAACATATGATATAGCATGCACAATGCTATGAAAATGAGATGCCTCGAAATGCGTGCACGCGGGCACGCAAACCGAGGCAATGGCATGACGTGTAAAATGTAATGATGGGCTTATACCAACATGAATAGGGCCTCAGCCACACTCACATAGGATGTCGGAATGATAAGAATGAGGTGCCTCGAAATGCGTGCCCACAGGCGCGCAAACCGAGGCGATGATGAAAGATGAAAATCGGATAAAACCGAAGTGCCTCGAAGTGCGTGCCCACAGGCGCGCGAACCGAGGCAATGATGAAAGATGAAAATCGGATAGAACCGAAGTGCCTCAAAGTGCGTGCCCACGGACGCGCAAACCGAGGCGATGATGAAAGATGAAAATCGGATAAAATCGAAGTGCCTCAAAGTGCGTGCCCACAGGCGCGCAAACCGAGGCGATGATGAAAGATGAAAATCGGATAAAACCGAAGTGCCTCGAAGTGCGTGTCCACAGGCGCGCAAACCGAGGCGATGATGAAAGATGAAAATCGGATAAAACCGAAGTGCCTCGAAGTGCGTGCCCACAGGCGCGCAAACCGAGGCGATGATGAAAGATGAAAATCGGATAAAACCGAAGTGCCTCGAAGTGCGTGCCCACAGGCGCGCAAACCGGGGCGATGATGAAAACGATACAAATGGCACACGGAATGCAACGATGGACTTACACCAATATGGGAGAGCCTCAGCTCACTCACATAGGAGGCCGTCGGGTAAAAACGAAGCTGTCTCGAAACGCGTGCCCGCGGACACACAAATCGAGGAATGCACAAAATGGCATACAGAATGCAATGATGGGCTTATGCCAACATGAGAGAGCCTCAGCCACACTCACATAGGCTGCCGTCGGATAAAACAGGGGCGCCTCGAAAGGCGTGCACATTGGCACGCGAACCGAGGCAATGCAAAAATGATGCAAATGGCATAGGGAATGATATGTAAGCATGGAAATGGAATTTCAGCACCTAAATAAAGGGGAAAACAGCCCCGGAACAATTCGAAATAACACTCGAAGCATGCATTCATCCCGAAAATGTGAAATTAAGCCCCGAAATGGCCTATAGCCATGCTATACATGCAAGATATGATCATGGCAGCAAGAACAGTAGCAAGGCAGTCCCAAATATGGCATTTTTCAGTAACAAACATGGCCAAAATGCAAGCATAGATAGATCAACAATAGTATGCAAAGTTAGTGGCCAAAAGAGGAGTATTGAGACAAGTGATATATGAAAACCCCAAATGGACAAACTTTCTTCTACAACATTGAATATGAGATAAAAATAAGCACAATTGCAGAAGATGACATCCTCAAAATCAGAATAAAATCATGCTAACAATTCCATGCAAAGTAGGCTTCCAAATAGGCTATATCATGAGACATGCAATACACACACCAAATGACAACACTTTCTTCATGAAACATGTAAAGGGGGTCAAAATAAGACCAAAACCATTAGGGGTCGAAGTCCCAAAAACAAACACAAATAGGTCAAAAATTGCATGCAAAAATGGCACACTTGATGGAATTTGAAGGAGGTGGTATATACAATGACCAAATGAAGTTGAGCCCTTCTACAATGTTGTAGAGGGGCTCAAAATGAGCACAAAACCAGTAGGGGTCGGACCCCTAAAAACAAAAGGAAATAGGCCTAAACTAGCATGCAAGATAATGGCATAAAAGCTAGGTATTGAAGCAAGTATATCATAGGAGCATCAAATGAAGTTGAGCCCTTCTACAAAGTTGTAGAGGGGCTCAAAAAAAGCACAAAAGAAGTAGGGGTCGGAGCCCCAATTCTCAACCAATTGGAGTATAGAAATGAATCAAGAAAAAGCCCTAAAAGTTGGTTTTGAAGACTTACCCTTGAAGACTTGTCTTTCTTTGATTCTTGGCTTTGATTTGTAGCTTCTCAACCTCTGAAATTCACTTCCTAGCTGCTGGAATGGTGGTGAGGATGGTGAGGCTAGGTGTTGATGAAGAGAAGACCTAGGGACTTAGAAGCTTTTTGAGGTTTTGAGCTATGAAAATGGAGGTTTTTGGAGAAGTGTTCTTGAAGACAATTTTTCCAACCTTGAAGAAGGAGAGGGAGGGCCCTTCAAATAGGCAAGAAATGGGGTGTAAAAGGGGAGGGAAAGTACCCAATCTTTCCCTCCCGAAATATCCCCCAGATGCCCCGGGATATGTTGGGAGATGTCCGGACAGCTGGGACAGGCTGGAAAGCAGGAAGCTGGTCGGCCAGGTAAATTTGTGGGAGGTGGCCGGCCGGCCACCCCACCTGGTCGGCCAGCCACCCAGCCTAGCCGACCGGCCACCCCAAAAAAACCAACTTCAAAATTTCTGGCCGACCACCATACAAGAGTGTCCTCCCAAGTGTGTAGAATAAGGCCCCAGGGTCGGAATCTGGCAACACTGAACCAGGAGTCACAACATAGAGCTTGAAGGAGAGGCTCAAAAATGAAACCAACAATTGCTGGCCGACCACTATGCCAAAGTGTCCTCCCAGATGTGTATAACAAGGATCCAAGGTTGGAATTTGGCAACACTGAAGCAGGAGCCACAACATAGAGCTTGAAGGAGAGGCCCAAAAATGAAACCCTGAATTTCTGGCCGACCACCAACCCTTAGGGTCCTCCTAGATGCCCTCATCACAGATATGTAGCTTTGGTTGGAAGAAAATATGCCTAGGGTGTTCAACATTGGCCCGGAAGTGAGCAAAACGGGCTCCGGAGGAGCGAAACTGGTTATCTGGGATAATTGCTGGCCTCCCACCCCCCAGTGATCTTCCTGATGTTGAAACAGAGGTACCTGCCAAGTTTGAACAAAAACTAATGAGAAACGAACGTTCGGGGCCAAAACCGAGCAAATCGGGATCCCGAAAATGGGCTGCAGGTGCCGGAAGTGGTGTTCAGCATCGAAGTGGGTATCTGCGACCCCAGTGTCCTCTGGAATGACAAAACAGAGGTTCCTGCCAAAAACCGGAGAAAATGGATGCGAAGTGAATGCTCGGGACCAAAACCGCTCGATTTGGGGTCCCGAAAACCGGCTATGAGCACCGAAAGTGGCATACGGCCACGAAGTGGGCATCGGGGGCCTCAGGGTTCCTCGAAATATTAAAACAGAGGTCTCCGCAAAAAATCGGAGAAGGCTGATGCAAAATGAAAGCTCGGGACCAAAACCGCTCAATTTGGGGTCCCGAAAATGGGTCGCCGGGCACCGGAAGTGGTGTTCGGCTGCGAAGTGGGCATCAGGGGCCCCAGTGTCCCTCGGAACACTAAAATAGAGGCACATGCCAAAAACCGGAGAACTCGGAGATGGTTGGGCGGTCCCGAGCCGAGGCACACGGCCTGACGGCTCCGAAAACCGGGAACCGAACTCCGAAATGGGCAAAATGGCCTACGGCCACGAAATGTAGCTCACGGCCACCGGGAGATAGCCTACAGGACCACTCCCTTCCCTCAGGAAAGAAAACAGAGAAAACCGAGCCTGGTTCGCAAACCGAGACAAGGTAGAGAAGATGGTTCGGAAGTCCGGAGGCAGGGCACGCGGCCGTGGCTCTGGACTTCTGAACAAGCGCAGTATACAATATCACCGAGCGCTCAACCGGTGACGTCCGAGTCTTAAGGTCGGTCAAAAATGGGGTGTCTACAGTTGCCCCTCTTTGACAGAACTCGGAAGTCATAACAATGACGGGAGTGAATGTCAAAGCCCAGAGACGACCCATTTTTGACAAGGCCGAAGACTTAGACAATCATACAAGATAAACAAAGATATGTGCCCGCAGGCGTGCCCTCAGGCAAGGGGGCAAAATGCAAATGATAGGCACGGAGACAGGTGATCATGCAAATGCAGCAAGCTGTAATGAAGCAGGTATTGACAAATAGATGCAACAGTTTTAAGCAAGAATGCAAAGCAACAACTACATCTCATGCAGTTAGGAATGCGGAGAATTATTCAATTCTCGTCGCGTCTCACACGGAGAAGATACAATACCTGCGCGATTCGTCTGGTCGCACCAGCCTCAAATGAACCGTACATACAATATCGCGCCTGCAAAAATAGAGAAATTCAACAGGAACAATATGCCAACAACATATATTCAATGTAATTCCTATGATTCCAAAGGTTCGACACACACAGTGCCAGTGAACGAATGCAACACAACGCGAGAAGAGATAGTGCGCGACAACGCACGTCCAAGCATAGAAGTATTGTACACCGAGAAATCATGCATGACAATGCAAATCATTCGTGAGAATGCAAATTATGAGCCAAATAACGTAAAATGAGCACAAATCAGGATGCCCATTTGACATGAAATGACGAGCCGGAAAACGCGCATTTCGGCGACGGCAACTCGATCGCGGCCTCTGATTCGCCTCCTGGAGAGGTCACAACATGTTTAAAAAGGATACACTCTGATTTTGATGAATAATGACGAGACACATATCAGAAATTGCAGTTAAAGTTCCGACGGAGCAATTCGGCGCCAAAAAGTGCATTTTTCTTCAACTTTTTCAGGTCCCGGGAACTCCGATCTTCCTCAAAATTTGCAGAGAGGTAGGGGAGGGGGTGGGGGACATGGTCGGCCAGCACACCACCCTAGGAGAGGCCATCGGCCAGGCCAAAAAAGTAGGTGGCCGGCCAGCCAGGTTAGGTGGCCGGTCGGCCACTTGCTAAAAGTAGGGGCAAAATGGTCATTTTGGCATTTTCTATATATATGCACCTCCATTCCATCCGAAATCACACCCAAAGTTGCAAAACTTCTTCCTCTTGCTCTCTAGACCATTTTCTCTCTCAGATCTGCATTTTATACGCGTCCCTCGGCCTCCCACGCAAGTTGTTTTTGCGAAGTCTTTCAGATTTAAGCACTTTGAAGCGACTAAATTTCGACTTTGGGACTTCTCTTCTCATTTTCACCACTTGAGGTAATTTTGTTTCAATATTTGGAGAATTTTCCCGGGGGTTGACTTTTGTTGACTTTTCATTTCCCGAGAGTTGACTTTTGTTGACTTTTTCCAATTTTGGCCCATTTTGCTCATTTTTGCTCCTCTTTGCAGATTTCTCGCAATGGCAGGTCATTTCCCTCACGACGGAGGTTTTCCCGGTGCCGGAGATGATTTTGACTTTATGGCATTGCCCCCGAGGGTCCGTCCTTTCATTCCCGATCGTTATGTCCCAGCGGTACATAGGCTACCAAGAGCTACTTTTCGTCACTTCACCGCATTTAACGATCGAGCACCCGGGGATCTTCTTCTACGAGAGCCGGAGCAGCACCTCTCCTACGATGCAGAGGTATTTCACTTTATCCTCTGTATTTCTCATGCATTTCATACTCTTGCCATGCTTAGACACATAGTTTAACATATGACATGATACTTGCATCCTGAGCATGTAACTTGAACGCTTTCATAAACACCTGGCATATTTGAATAATCGTGAACGTACAGTGCACACTAGTTTGAAATTGAACACACAGCCCACACACTGATTCACCGAAGACATAATCCGAAATCGAAAATGAGCACACAGCACATAATGATCAAGAGTAGAACACACAGTCCACTGCTTTGAAGTAGAACACACAGTCCCAAACTTGAAGCGAACACACAGCCCACTGATTTGAAGTAGAACACACAGTCCCAAACTTGAAGCGAACACACAGCCCACTGATTTGAAGTAGAACACACAGTCCAAAACTTGAAGCGAACACACAGCCCACTGATTTGAAGTAGAACACACAGTCCCAAAACTTGAAGCGAACACACAGCCCACTGATTTGAAGTAGAACACACAGTCCCAAAACTTGAAGCGAACACACAGCCCACTGATTTGAAGTAGAACACACAGTCCCAAACTTGAAGCGAACACACAGCCCACTGATTTGAAGTAGAACACACAGTCCCAAACTTGAAGCGAACACACAGCCCACTGATTTGAAGTAGAACACACAGTCCCAAACTTGAAGCGAACACACAGCCCACTGAGTTGAAGTAGAACACACAGTCCCAAACTTGAAGCGAACACACAGCCCACTGATTTGAAGTAGAACACACAGTCCCAAACTTGAAGCGAACACACAGCCCATTTTCACTTCATTTGCACACAGCTCATTTTCACTTCGTTTGCACACAACTCATTTTCACTTCGTTTGCACACAGCTCATTTTCACTTCGTTTGCAGGCCGCTACTCGCACAGTACGAGGATATGGATCCACTGCCGCGAGGGAGTGGTATTTCGAGCTTCCGGAAGCTGTCCGGGGATTGGTGGACTTTGCAGGTTTTGGGCCATTCTGCAGGGGGTTATCTCATTGCCTCATCAGTAGGACTTTACTCGCTGCTCTGGCGGAGAGATGGTGGGACACCACCAATTCTTTCCATTTTTCTGCCACTGGGGATATGACCATGACCCCGCTGGACTTTGCTGTACTTACTGGCCTCGACGTAGGCGGTGCTCCCATTCCCTATGACGAGGATATGGGTCAGTGGGAGGCTGCCTGGATGCACCTACTGGGGACACACCCGCCTGTAGACAGGGGTTCGGGGAGGGTCCGATACTCCTGGTTTGTTACCCATTTCCGGCGGCCACAAATGGAGCCTGAGACTCCTGAGGAGGCGGAGCAGTATGCCCGCGGTTTCCTTATGTACCTCCTCGGCACCACCTTATTCGCTGACAGAGGGAACATGGTAGGATTGTACCTACTGAGCGCTCTGGTGGACCTATCACAGGTTGGTCAGTATGATTGGGGCGGCGCTGGCCTGGCTACCCTGTACTGTTATATGAGTGCGGTCTCTCGCACACGAGGGGACTTACTCGGTGGCTACTGGAGAGCCTGGGAGGTACTTTCTGTCCTCTTGCTTTACATTTTGCTCCTCATTACTTGTTCACCACACACACACGGCGCACTTGGCATTCTGTATTCTGCCTTTAGCACTTTGTACTCATATTCTGCATTGCTCTTTCCAGCTGTGGGTATATGTGTACTTTCCCACATTGGCTCCGGAGATGGAGATGGCAGGGCCTCCGACGACTCCGTATTCGCTGATGTTTGATGGTGAGCATCTACCGAGGCCTCGGGAGACTCTCTCTTCCCTGCGACGGTACTTTGATACCGTTCGAGCGACAGAGGTATTTCAGAACTCTCAGCTCCTTTCATTTTCATCTTTGATCAGCATTTCTAATCGATTTATACACTGGTTATCTGCAGATCACATGGCAGCCTTGGGCAGTCTTTGGTGACGACCTCGAGCATCAATACCCCGGAGGGTTGACTAGTTCTCAGTACAGATTCTTGCTCGAGGGACCAGTCGGCCGGGCTTGGTTCTTGGGGGAGCGTTTTCAGCGTCAGATATGGGGGGGCCATTCTCAGGACCCTCCTGCTGTGCCTCCAGACACCATGCGGACTGCTGATAGATTATCCACTGAGGAGGTCGAGCAGTGTATGCAGGGCAGTGATGCTTTGTTGCATCATCTCGATGGGAACTATGCCACCTACCGCCGCATATATTTGATGCCCCCCTTGACGGGAGTGCGGGCTCCGGCACGGAGGTCTACTGGCGCACCATCTTCGAGTCGCGCCCATGCTACAGATGTCCCTTCTTCTAGCAGAGCTGGCACATCCAGAGGTGGGGGCAGTTCGATCCCTCCGATCCCTCCGACTCTTGATCATCCAGGGTGGCCAGACATGCCGACCGAGTTGACGAACTGGTGATTTGGGACGCCTTACCAGATTCCGCTAGAGCCTCCTCTGCCTGATCACAGATATGTTAGAGACCCTGACTCGCCCCCGGTATGTTTTTTTCAGCTTTGATTTATCAGTCAGATATTTGAACATTGATTCTGTTACTGATAGTTTTGCATTTGTATTTGCAGCCTCCTGTTGGATATACGGACGAGCTGCTCGGGATGTTAGCCACATTCGAGGGCATGATCCTTCGGAGGGAGACGCAGATGAGCATCGTGGGTGTAGAGGTACTCTTCATTTTCCCTGTACCAGCATGTTTCTGATGCTACTCTAGCTTTAGACCTTCTGCTGTATTGATAGACTGTATAGAGCACATCTGACACACACCCTTTTCACGTTCTGCATTTACACCCGCTTTTTATGCTTGAACTGATGTGTTGCACTTTGCATCTTCAGATGCCTCCCATATATGCTTCATCACGGGCCAGGCCACCGGGGCCCTCTCAGAGAGGCCGAGGTGCTAGACCTACCCGAGGTACAGGGACTGGAGGAGCTGGGCCATCCAGGTCTCATCGAGGAGCTGGCGGAGGAGGGTCGTCTCGCAGACGCCGGGCACCCATTGTTGAGGATGACGAGGAGGAGGTGGTCGCAGGTCACATATCAGAGACATCTCCTGGAGAGGGAGGCTCCGGTCTCGGCTCCGGGAGTGGGGACGAGCCTGAGGGGGATCCGGAGGATGACAGCTCCGATCCAGATGGTGATGATGATGTAGAGATTATCCCGCAGAAGAGGATGAGGGGACCTCCCCCTTCTCGCTCCCGAGGGCACTGATGTTATTTCCTGCTTTATTCTACTTTTCAGCTAGTAGTTTGTAGCACTTTGCACATTATTAGGCAGTTTTATTTTCTGTAAAACTTGTACCTTTATTGTTGTAAGACATGATGAAATGAAACAGCTTTTGAAAAGATGTTGTATTTGAAATTCTCAGCATCGCATCGCATAATTTTGCACAAAATGGAATTGAATGGAAATGCGCTTCATGTATTTACCGGGTTAGGTAGGGAACCGACGCAACAAAGCAAAACAAAACGACTCACTAAGAAATAAAACAGAATCTTAGCGGGTTTACAACTCGGTAAACAAAGTACAATAATGTTAACGACTCAATAGACAAGACTTAACAAAATTGTGCAATCAAAAAGCAATAACTCAAAACGCAAAACGCGACAGCTCGACAAAACTTACAACTCAATAAGCAAAAACAACAACTCGATAAGCAAAGATATAACACGATGTACTTCGGATGGACTATCTGGATAATGGAGTGTATCCAAAATTGATAGGCCCGGATGCCTTCTACTGCCGGGAGACAACCAGGTTTGCAGGGAGTCCACTACTGCTATAGGTAATGTTTCCCACCCAAGCTCACTTGTATTTGCTCACATCACTCGACCCTCGGGCTCGACTTTTCTCGCAAAACCCTTATCTTACTTTTCTCTCGTCGCACATCTCTCCATTCTTTATTCTCTCATTTTTCATCCCTCCCCCAGATATGGTTAACGGAGAAGTTGCAAGTTGTGGACTCTTGCCCTGCCTATTCAGCCCGCGGCCACTTCTTTCGGCAACGCCCAGTTAATGCTCCCGATGAGAGCTGGTGGTTCGAATGGATGCGCAACTTGTCAGCAGATCGCATTGCATGGCGCCGTCCCTGGCTTAATCTTTCAGCGATGAGCTACAGCATTTTCCAGGATACCGGGATCCGTCTGATCGGCTTGACTCACTGTATATTTTGTTTCCCGTTCCGTACTCCGCGCCAGTTCGGTCATACAAGTTGGGCCTAAGTTGGCATCTGAAACTTTGACTAGCTCTGGGAGGGGGCGCAGGGGCACTTGACTAGACTATGCCCCAGATTTATTGCTTTATTAGTGCTTTCAAGTTTTCTTTATGAATGTAATAAAAAAGCAACTTCAATTATATGCAAGAGCAGAAGAATTCTGTTTCGAAATCAATGAAATTGAAGGTTGTGGTACTGAAAATTCTCCGCCTTTGGTCCAAAAATGGTCTTAGTTGTGAAAAGATTAATTTGAACATAGTCAACTTTTATGAAAACTTTTCAAAACTATTTTCGATATGGATCAGAACTGGACACGCCTGAAATCTGTCACTGAGATACACAACCCCGAATCCTAGCAACTGGAAAGTTGCCCCTAGTTTGAAAAGGTGCGTCGGCAAAGTGTGGCAACGGAAAGTTGCCCCTAGTCTGGATGACGCCGCAACACTCCATTGCAACGGAAAGTTGCCCCTAGTTTGAATAGCACTGTACCGGAGATCGCAGTAAATGCTGATGAATAAAGATGACTGAGGTGATCAAAATGGACTAAGTTGATCGGGGAAAAGATTATGACTGAACTTCAAGATGAAGCTGCCTACGTATCCCAAAGATGGGAATCAAGTCTTACGTAGTTCAGGGTTGGGTTCGCTCGAGTATTCTTGCTCTCCTTTTGCGCTCTAACTTTTGCCAAGGCCGCCCTTTGCGGGTTTTCAACCTTGCGAGCTCAGTTTTTATAATTTCAAATTTTCTATGCTCCGAGTTTTGCCTAGGTCACCCTTTCGGGTTTTCGGCCTAGCGAGCCTCTCAAGGGTAGTATTTCTTCAACTTGTCCATGTTGATCGGTTGAGAAAACTCCAAGCCATCTAGATCCATCAGAACCACAGCTCCACCTGACCAGATTGACTTGATGATGTAGGGACCAGTCCAATTGGGTCTAAACTTGCCCCTTGGGTCGTGGATGGGAGCTCGGTTGTCCTTGAGCACCAAATCTCCTTCTTTCAAGTTCCTGGACTTAACCTTCTTGTTAAAAGCCCGGGCGATTCTGCGTTGATAACCTTGAACGTGGTACAGTGCTTTCAATCTCCTTTCATCAAAGAGCATGAGTTCTTCAAACCTGCTTTGCTGCCAATCCGCTTCGGCTATCTGGCACTCGGCCAATACTCTCAATGACGGAACCTCAATCTCGATAGGTAGAACGGCCTCCATCCCGTAGACTAATGAGTACGGAGTCGCCCCAGTAGAAGTTCTGATCGAAGTCCTGTAGCCCCACAGAGCAAATGGCAGCTTATCTGGCCAGTCCCGATAGGTTTCCACCATCTTCTGTGGTATGCGCTTGATGTTCTTGTTGGCGGCCTCAACTGCTCCGTTGGTTTGCGGCCGGTAAGTAGACGACTTATGAAAAGCCACGTTGTATTTCTCCAACAAGTCAATCACCTCCTTCTTGAAGTGGGAACCATTGTCAGAAACTATTTCATTTGGGACTCCGTAGCGATAGATAATGTTGTTTCTGATGAATTTTGCAACGTGCGAAGCTTTCAACACTGCATAAGATTGGGCCTCAACCCACTTTGTGAAGTAATCTATCGCTACGAGGATGAACTCATGCCCATTCGACCCTTTCGGCGTGACGGCCCCGATCACATCAATTCCCCAAACTGAAAAAGGCCACGGCGAAGTCATGTTGTACAGTTTCGACGGCGGGATGTTCATGCGATTTGCATGAATCTGACACTTGTGGCATCGCCGAACAAAACCGATACAATCCTCCTCCATGGTGGACCAATAATAACCCTGCCTAAGGATCTTCCGAGCCAACATCACCCCATTCATATGTGCACCGCATTCACCCCCATGGATGGCTTCCATCAGACGCTTGGACTCTTCAGCACCAACACACAGTTTATGCATTCCCAGATGACCCCTTCTGTACAGTTTACCCCCGCAGATGATGAACTGAACGGCCAACCTTCTGATTGCCCTCTTGTCTTTGGCATTTACCCCTGGCGGGTATGCTTCTTTCTCCAAAAAGTTCCAGATGTCGTAATACCAGGGGTGTTCATCCCGAACTTCATCTATGGCTGCAATCGACTCATAGGCAGGTGCGAATTTCTGGTCGATAATGACTGGACGCATTCGGACTCCACGTGGGATGTCTATCATGGATGACAGAGTTGCTAAAGCGTCTGCGAACTTGTTGTTCTCTCTTAGTAGATGAGTAAAACTTAATTTTTCAAACCGAGGAATCAGCAAATCCAAGGTTTGGTGATACATCATCATATTTTCCTCTTTTACTTTCCAGTCTCCTTTAGCTTGAGACACAACAAGATTTGAATCCCCAATGACGTCCAGCCGTCTCGCCCCTAGTTCTAGGGCTGCTTCCAAACCAGCAATGCATGCTTCGTATTCCGCTTCATTATTCGAGACTTTGAACCGGAGTTTGAAGGCCAGAGGGATACGGGAATTGTCGGGCGCTATCAGCAACACTCCTATCCCATACCCATGTTGATTTGACGCTCCGTCAAAGTACATCGTCCAAGTTTCCTCGTCGATATGTAGAATTGCTTCATCTGGGAATAGGTACTCAACTGCTTCATCCCCCTCAACCGGATGGTCGGCAAGGAACTCTGCTACTGCTCTGCCCTTTACTGACTTGCGCGTCACATATGTAAGATCAAATTCGGAGAGCAACAGCAACCAACGAGCTAGCCTACCCGTAAGCGTTGGTTTCTCGAAAAGATATTTGATGGGATC
Organism: Camellia oleifera; assembly: GCA_022316695.1. NCBI lineage: Eukaryota > Viridiplantae > Streptophyta > Magnoliopsida > Ericales > Theaceae > Camellia > Camellia oleifera. The sequence goes on from CM039308.1 coordinate 169,236,635, forward strand.
AAGTCGCGAAACCAACATTACAGAGTGAGCTAACAGGTAGTGCCGCAGCTTCCTGGTAGCCCATACCAGAGCTAGACAAGCCTTCTCCAGCGGTGTATACCGGGTCTCATATTCTAGCATCTTCTTGCTCAAATAGTAGATGGCTCTTTCCACCCTATCTTCTGATTCTTGTGCAAGCATGCAGCCCATTGTGGTCTCTGTCACTGACAGATACAAAATCAACGGTTTCCCTGGTTCCGCTGGTGATAAAACGGGTGGGTTCTGTAGATATTCTTTAATCTGTTCGAAAGCAGCTTGGCATCGGCCGTCCCATTGGAATTTCTTGCCTTTCTTCAGGAGACCAAAAAGTGGTTCACAAGTCAAGGTTAGTTTTGAGATAAACCGTCTTATGAATTGCACTTTACCTAGAAAGCCTCGCACCTCTTTTTCAGTCCTTGGTGGTGGCATTTCTAGGATGGCCTTGATTTTGGAAGGGTCGACCTCGATGCCCCTTTGTGTGATCAGAAACCCCAGCATTTTCCCCGCTGTAACACCAAACGTACATTTCTAAGGGTTTAGCCGCAACCGGAATTCCCTGATCCTTTGGAAGAACTTGTGCAAGGCGGTGTAGTGGCCCTCCCTTTCCTTGGACTTGACAATCATGTCGTCCACGTACACCTCAACCTCTTTGTGGATCATATCATGTAATATTGTGGTCGCGGCCCGTTGATAAGTAGCCCCAGCGTTCTTCAACCCAAACGGCATGACCCGATAGCAATATGTCCCCCACGGGGTGGTGAATGCAGTCTTTTCTCTGTCCTCTGGTGCCATCACAATCTGGTTGTACCCTGAGAAGCCATCCATGAACGAAAGCAACGCATGCCCCGCTGTAAAGTCCACTAACTCGTCGATGTGTGGTAGGGGAAAGTCGTCCTTCGGACTAGCTCTGTTCAAATCCCTAAAATCCACGCACACTCGGATCTTGCCATCTTTCTTCGGCACCGGAACTATATTGGCCAACCAAGTGGGATATTCTGATACTAGCAGGAAGCCTGCGTCAATTTGCTTGGTGACCTCTTCTTTGATCTTGAGAGCCCAATCCGGGCGGATCCTTCTGAGCTTCTGCTTGATAGGTCGGGCCTCGGGGTCAAGGGGGATCCGATGCTGTACAATCTCAGGATCGATTCCAGGCATGTCTTCGTAGGACCACGCGAAAACATCTTTGAAATCTTTTAATAAAGCGACCATGCGCTCGCGTTCCTGCGAAGACAATGTGGACCCGACCTGGACCAGCCGCGGGTCCTCCTCAGTACCAATATTCACAGAAATGATTTCATCCGTTAAGGGTTTAACAAACCTCTCTTGCTCTTGCTCAATTAGTCTTTGCAAAACCGGAGGAACTTCGTCCTCGTCGTTTTGATCAAAATTTTGAAAGTCCTGATTTAAACAATAAATTAGGGGCACAGAAAAGTACTCGGAAACCACATTCGCCTCATTCTCATTAAGTTCATCCAAATCGTCTGATTCATCGGTTACAACAGACTCAAAAGAAAAGGAAAAAGACGACCTGGACAGAACTGTGGCATCCGGGTTGACACCCCCAGGAGTACCAGACTCAGACTCAGTCGAGCTGGAATCTGATTCCGACTCACAAGACTCGGTGGAATCAGATTCCGGCTCACTACCTGACCCGGAACTGCTGGATAAGAATCCCTCCTCATATTGCCAGGTGAGCGAGGGTGCGATCGATGCGTCCAAAATAGCTGCTGGTTGGCCCGCAGCCGTTTCATCTCCAATCATGGAAACCGCGACGTTATTCCCCAAGCAATCCTGGTCGATCGGAGGATCAGAGAGGAGACGTGCCAGTGCTACCCCCATTTCCAATTCAGTGCCCTCAGGACTCACTGCCTTATTCCGCTCAGTCTCAGTTGTTGGGTCTGTCTGCTCTTCGGCAACGTCATCCCCGGATAGTTGCAGGTCGAAAAAGATTTCGAAACCTGGTACGCGCTTCTTCTCCGCGTTGAACCATGGTTCTGGGAAGCCACAAAATGGAAAGTCTTCCCCCTCCCGGACAAAGCGTCCGTTCAGGGTACCCCAGATGGGCCTATGCATTAGATCAAAAGGCTTCCCAGCCTGCTTCGCCCTGGCTCTGCCGGCCATTTCCTTCTTCTTCCTCGTCCAATCTTCTTTGGTGGGCAGATAACCCAATCCAAAGGTATGTGGATTATGTGGCACTTCGGCCAACACTGCGACGCCTTTCCGGCCGCTTCTTCCCAATCCCATCCCCGGGATATGTTGTAGCTTATTCATGAGGTATACGGCTTGAGCGCTGACATACAAACCCTCATTCACAGCCATAATGTTTTGTACCACCCGGGCCTCAGCCAAAGTAAATCCCGATATAAACATGTCCTCCATGCCGTGTTCAATCTCCAGGACTGGCGTAGATACCTCCGGAGGGGGATGGATTGATGAGTTCCCAAAAACAATGGCTACTCCCTTTTTGTAGGGGTATTTCACCATTTGATGTAGAGTAGATGAGACGGCCTTCACCTGATGCAACCAGGGTCGCCCCAAAAGCATGTTAAAAGATGCAGGGACCTCCAGGACATGAAAATCTATTTCGTGTTGCCCAGGCCCAATCTTGGTTTGGATTTTTACTGTCCCCAGGACATCCCTGCTTGTATTATCATACGCTCTGATTACTTGAGTAGTCGGTGTGAAGTCTGCAGGCTTTAACCCAATTGCATAGGCCGTTCTGGCCGGACAAACGTTGATAGCGGACCCAGTGTCAACGAGCACCACCGGAATCCATTTGTCCCTGCACTCTACAGAGATGTAGAGAGGTCTGTTATGATCCACGCCCTCAGGCGGCAATTCCTTGTCCGTAAAGGTCAATGCCGGGGAACCTCCTCCCGGGAAGACCAAACCAACTAGTTGTTCCGGCGTAGTTTCAATGGAGAGTTTCGCTCTGTCCATGGCAGATAAGACAGCCTGCCGGTGCACCCTCGAAGCCATAAGCAGTCCCCAGATGGAGATGTCTGCTTGTATTTTCTTTAGCTGCTTCAGTACAGCCTCTTCTTCTACTTGCTTCTCTTTCTGTTTTTCTGCCTCCTTATCTTTCCCTGATACCTCGGGTTGATCAAGGTGTGGGGGCTTGAAGTACCGCCCACTTCTAGTCATATGGTCCACCTCCTCGAGGTACCAAGTGCCGTCTGGTTGGCCACCTGTCCAGTCTTCGTCTGTGTGGGCGAGGTATAAGTCGTCATCCTCCCACCACATTCCATTAGCATCTAGCAGGCATCTGTCTGGTTCTGGTAAGTTTACGCTCTCAGTGTTTTCATTCCGCATGCCCACAACATGTTCAGTCTTCGTGCCCGCAGCACTCTCAACTTCCTCATGGTTCTTTGCTTTTCGAGCTCTCTCAGAGTCCCATCTCTTTTCTTGTTCCTCCAGTAACAACTGTGCGGTTCTCAAAATGTTTCGTTCCTGAGCGAAATTCTTCGTACCGGCGCTCTCCGGCAATGTAATCTGATCCTCGGCCCTTCCGGCCACAAATGGTACAATATCAGGCTGATCATCCAACCACCCGACGACTTCTGTTGACTCCTCATCTTCGAACCAGTTAATCGATGCATCCCCTGATTCCTGCTCGTAGAATTGAAGGTTGGCGAAGTCCTCTTCCACCGCAGTCAAATCATCCCCTGCTGATTCAAGCTTGTCCCCCCGGATCATACACAACTCAGCCTCTTCCGGCAACCCCATACTCAGCTTAGACTGGCTCATTGACAAGATATATCCACTCGGATCATAAGCTCTGCCAGCTAAATTCTCAGATAGCTCCACCCCAGATTCAACTGTTTTGCTCTCCTCAGAAGCCTGCCCCGTTCCATCCTCGGTGGTCGCCACCTTTGGCTCAGGTTGGGTTGTGGGGGTGTCCACCATGCACAAGTCTGTGCTATCAGGGAGGATCACCTCTGGCTTGGGTAGGTGGGAGGGAGTTATGTAGATACTGGGATCGTAAGACACGCCCCCAGTATGGATAAGGTTGACTCTTTTTGGTGGATCTTGGCTGTGTTTGGGGAGTGGGTTGTTTGTGACGTTGGGTCCTTGGGGAGGTAGAATGATGTTCTTGTCAATGAGGTCTTGAATCTCATGACGCAGCCGGTAACATTGGTCGGTGTCATGACCATGCTGCTGGTGGTATTGGCAATATTTGGCTGGGTTATGGGAAGGGGGGAGTGGATTCGGTAGAGGCCTCGGTTCCAAGGGTTTCAGGTGCCCCTTTCTGACTAGAACCCCGAGGACTTTAGACAAAGTCATATAGAGTGGGGAGAAGGTTCGTTGACCCCTGGGTTGGTATCTTGGGGCTTGATTGCTGCTCCCAGAGGCATCGGAAAAAGGTGTGGCCGCTGCGGACCTTGGTCGGGGAGGGGGAGTGGTGGTGACCATTCCAACTTCTGAAGTTCTGGTATTGGAAGAGCCACTCGGGCCCGCATTATTACCACGGTTGAATGTTCTCCGGGGCTGATCCCGATCTTGGTCAAACAGACCCTATTTCATCGCATCCTCTATTTGCATCCCCATATCATGCAGATCTGCGAAAGTGGGGAAGGGAACTACAATCATCTTCTTCATTAACGCCGGCTGGAGGTTGCGCACAATCATCCGTATTTGATCTCTGTCTGTTGGCCTTAAGGTCATCATCGATGCCTTCGCCCTCCACCGGGTCACAAAGTCAGAGAAAGATTCTTTAGGCTCCTGCCTGGTTGTCTCAAGATCACGAGTTGTGATCTCGATCTGCGTGTTGTATGAATATTGTGCCACGAAGGCCTCGGCCATCTCATCCCAGTTGATTTTCACCTGATCTTCCAACTTTGAATACCAAGTGGATGCCACACCCGACAGGGTTCGACCGAACAAAGAAAGCTTTTGCGGTCGGGTTAGGCCCATTGGTCTTAGAACGTCTGAGAATAGCCGGAGGTGAACCATAGGATCCCCGGATCCATCAAAGCGATCGATCTGGGGCATCTTAAATCTATCCGGCAGAGTCACGGCTACATCAGTATAGCCGTCTTCAATACTTGGGATGGCCTTCACCCCTTGAGACTTCTTAAAGAGCTTCTCCAACTTGCTCAATTTCAGAGCTGTCTGGTCTACCTCGAACTCAAATGGAGAGTCCGGATGGTTAGGTGTAATGTTTTTGGACAGTTGTGGTAGAAGCGGGGGCGGAGCTAGCCCCGTTGGAAGACCCGTGTCCTCTTGAATGTTTGGGGGGTTTGGCAGAATGTTCTGTTGATTCGGGAGGGTATTCTGGGCAGCCTGGGCATTTGGAGGGTTTGGAGGGGCATTCTGGCCAGCAGGCAGTTGTTCAGGTAATGGGGCTCCGGGTGGAGGAGGAGCCTGATTTGAAGCAGACGCTGCGTTCTGCTGTTGTAATCTGGTGATCAACTCAGACTGTTGGGCCATGACAGCGGCCTGTTGTCTGGAAAATTCCGCCTGGCGGATAGCATCATCTTGCATTTGCTTCATGCTTTCAGCCATCTGGCGCATCATCGTCTCCAGAGCTGTATTCTGTTGTTCCATTTGAAGACCCGGCAGGCGTATCTCTATAGCAGAAACAGGAAGCTCAACCCGACTATCTGACACTATAGTAGACTGCTGTCCTGGTGATCTGTGCTCTGATATACTGTGCCTTCTCGGCCTCCTTCTGATAACAGGGGGTAGTGAGTGAAACACTGGATGTCCGTCAACTAGATCCTCGGATCGGTTGAGTCGGCGACCTCGTGTCCAGATTGCTTGGGGGGTATCGACGGGTTCGGAAGCAATTGTGCTACAAACTGTCCCCCTAGCAAAAAGATAAAATAAAGCGAAAAGGAAATAAATAACCAGAGATAAAACGAGCAGCATAACGGCTTAAATTGAATACACCACACACAGTCGGGTATACAACAACACACAGTTGGTAAGCTGGCTATACACTGTCCTCAAATACTGGTCAATATTCCTGTATCACTGTTCTGATAAACTGAATCTGATATCCGCGGACAACTGATTCCCAAATACTGGATAATGCCCGCAGGCCTGATTCCCAAATTCAAAAACTGATGCCCGCAGGCCTGATGCCCAAACTCATACTGGTACATGCATTCCCTGTAGAGGCACACTCTAACAAGCACATAACAAATAAGTGAGAGCCAAAACACCCCTATGTTGGGGTAGGGTTTCCCTGTCCTATTTTGTCAGGAACTAGGGTTTCACTACGCACGCAGCGGTTTCAAACAACCTATAAACGGGTAAGCAACCTGTCCTAGTTTGGAATAGTCACTATGGATCCGAATATGCACTAGGTCGAATGGTCAAAAAGGGTGCCCCGGTAAACCGGGGTTTGTGTTCCCATGCTGTCAGAGCCCAGAGCCGATCAGCCTTACGGACATGACTTGACAAGACAAGCCTCCGGCAAATCGTTCGGGAATGGCATATGGCAAACACGGTGTCCTAGGCGCACCAATGCAAATGCAATGCAAAGAAACACACAAGTGTAATCAAAACCAGATATCATGAGTTCGAGTCAAGTTCTCTAAATCCCCAGCAGAGTCGCCAGAAACTGTAACAACGCCCGCGGGGGGACCTCGCTACAGTTCGGACTCGATTTTATTGCGGTTCTCAATCTTGAACCAAAGAGTCCAAATCCGGCAAATCGTTTTGAAGAAAAACAGATTTTTTGAAAGAAGTGCCAAACATGGACTGCTTTGCCAGATAACAGAGTCGCCACCTAAATATTTTTAAAATGGGAAATTTAGGAAACCCTGACTCGGTGCCAAAAGGCCACGTGTCCGTCATCACCAAAGTTGGCTCGGGAACTTGGGTACGATTGGGGAAGGTCACATCGTGAGCACCCCCGCTCGCCCGGTCAAAGACCGGCCTCTACTAACCATGATATCTGATTTTGAAAACTTTGTATGCTCTTATTCCGATTATTAGCCTAGGATTACTATGTGATGCTCGCAGCAAACAAGTATAGACTGGGCCGTCTGAATTGGAACAAAACATGGATTTGCCACCCTCAGGTGGGCTTAGGAAAGCAATGATTTTGCCACTATCTAGTGGGCTTAAAACAGTCGACGAATTGTCCCAATTCAGATAACTCAACCTCCACCCACAGGCATTTAAGGCAGATATATCACATAAGCACTTAGCCTCATGGCAAGCATGCTATCATGGCAAAACTCACACACATGCGAGGATGCTAAAGCGTAAAACTCACCTAGTACTCCCAGCCAAAACAAAGCAAACGATTAGAAATCAATGCGTGATCCTAAATATACAGGAATGCCTAATGCAACACATGCAAAATGCAACTATAGCAGGCTCGGCTATTCTAAATATGACATGTGAAATGCTACAGTTAGCAAGTACTCAACTTGGAATTGAAATACAGATGCAGTTTGTATGATGCGCCGAGCCCGATGCATGCAATACAGATGAATGATGCAAACATGCTGTCATACTGTATGCTAATTGAAATATGCCCTATATCTAACCATCCAAAGCGGGTAAATAAAAGGGAGAAAGAAATGGGGGTTGGAAGACATACATCACACTCACACACCCTTATTACATTTATGCCCTCGCGCAGAGGGTCCGAATAAATATACAGTCCGAATAAAAGAATATACAGATTTCTAATTAATTGACAAATTAATTAATAAAGCAGTAAAACTGGCATGCAAGCCAGGGGCTGCCTTGCTTCTGATAGATGCCGCCTGTTGGGCTGCCTGGCGCGGAAATCCACTGGGATGCCCCGATTAGCCTCTGTTGGCAATATTTCTCGAAATGCGCGCCGGATTCTGAAAAGTTGCTAACTCTGGATTTTGCTGCAACAGAGAGCAGGAAAAGGGCACAGCAGTGTATTTCACAAATATATGCATGCCTCGATCCTCGTGCCACCAATCACGCATATCGATGCATGATGGCCGAGGGGCCGATTTGCACAACTCAATATTGGGATGAATATAGATGGATGCCACACCAAAACCTAACTCCATCATGGATGATCCGGAGTGTCGGTGACTTGGGAATTGAGACGCGTTCCGTTACTCGAAGTACGAAACGTGCCTCATTTCCCGTGCAATATGCATGATATGCATGAAATGCAACTAACATATGATATAGCATGCACAATGCTATGAAAATGAGATGCCTCGAAATGCGTGCACGCGGGCACGCAAACCGAGGCAATGGCATGACGTGTAAAATGTAATGATGGGCTTATACCAACATGAATAGGGCCTCAGCCACACTCACATAGGATGTCGGAATGATAAGAATGAGGTGCCTCAAAATGCGTGCCCACAGGCGCGCAAACCGAGGCGATGATGAAAGATGAAAATCGGATAAAACCAAAGTGCCTCGAAGTGCGTGCCCACAGGCGCGCGAACCGAGGCAATGATGAAAGATGAAAATCGGATAGAACCGAAGTGCCTCAAAGTGCGTGCCCACGGACGCGTAAACCGAGGCGATGATGAAAGATGAAAATCGGATAAAATCGAAGTGCCTCAAAGTGCGTGCCCACAGGCGCGCAAACCGAGGCGATGATGAAAGATGAAAATCGGATAAAACCGAAGTGCCTCGAAGTGCGTGCCCACAGGCGCGCAAACCGAGGCGATGATGAAAGATGAAAATCGGATAAAACCGAAGTGTCTCGAAGTGCGTGCCCACAGGCGCGCAAACCGAGGCGATGATGAAAGATAAAAATCGGATAAAACCGAAGTGCCTCGAAGTGCGTGCCCACAGGCGCGCAAACCGGGGCGATGATGAAAACGATACAAATGGCACACGGAATGCAACGATGGACTTACACCAATATGGGAGAGCCTCAGCTCACTCACATAGGAGGCCGTCGGGTAAAAACGAAGCTGTCTCGAAACGCGTGCCCGCGGACACGCAAATCGAGGAATGCACAAAATGGCATACAGAATGCAATGATGGGCTTATGCCAACATGAGAGAGCCTCAGCCACACTCACATAGGCTGCCGTCGGATAAAACAGGGGCGCCTCGAAAGGCGTGCACATTGGCACGCGAACCGAGGCAATGCAAAAATGATGCAAATGGCATAGGGAATGATATGTAAGCATGGCAATGGAATTTCAGCACCTAAATAAAGGGGAAAACAGCCCCGGAACAATTCGAAATAACACTCGAAGCATGCATTCATCCCGAAAATGTGAAATTAAGCCCCGAAATGGCCTATAGCCATGCTATACATGCAAGATATGATCATGGCAGAAAGAACAGTAGCAAGGCAGTCCCAAATATGGCATTTTTCAGTAACAAACATGGCCAAAATGCAAGCATAGATAGATCAACAATAGTATGCAAAGTTAGTGGCCAAAAGAGGAGTATTGAGACAAGTGATATATGAAAACCCCAAATGGACAAACTTTCTTCTACAACATTGAAGATGAGATAAAAATAAGCACAATTGCAGAAGATGACATCCTCAAAATCAGAATAAAATCATGCTAACAATTCCATGCAAAGTAGGCTTCCAAATAGGCTATATCATGAGACATGCAATACACACACCAAATGACAACACTTTCTTCATGAAACATGTAAAGGGGGTCAAAATAAGACCAAAAACAGTAGGGGTCGAAGTCCCAAAAACAAACACAAATAGGTCAAAAATTGCATGCAAAAATGGCACACTTGATGGAATTTGAAGGAGGTGGTATATACAATGACCAAATTAAGTTGAGCCCTTCTACAATGTTGTAGAGGGGCTCAAAATGAGCACAAAACCAGTAGGGGTCGGACCCCTAAAAACAAAAGGAAATAGGCCTAAACTAGCATGCAAGATAATGGCATAAAAGCTAGGTATTGAAGCAAGTATATCATAGGAGCATCAAATGAAGTTGAGCCATTCTACAAAGTTGTAGAGGGGCTCAAAACAAGCACAAAAGCAGTAGGGGTCGGAGCCCCAATTCTCAACCAATTGGAGTATAGAAATGAATCAAGAAAAAGTCCTAAAAGTTGGTTTTGAAGACTTACCCTTGAAGACTTGTCTTTCTTTGATTCTTGGCTTTGATTTGTAGCTTCTCAACCTCTGAAATTCACTTCCTAGCTGCTGGAATGGTGGTGAGGATGGTGAGGCTAGGTGTTGATGAAGAGAAGACCTAGGGACTTAGAAGCTTTTTGAGGTTTTGAGCTATGAAAATGGAGGTTTTTGGAGAAGTGTTCTTGAAGACAATTTTTCCAACCTTGAAGAAGGAGAGGGAGGGCCCTTCAAATAGGCAAGAAATGGGGTGTAAAAGGGGAGGGAAAGTACCCAATCTTTCCCTCCCGAAATATTCCCCAGATGCCCCGGGATATGTTGGGAGATGTCCGGACAGCTGGGACAGGCTGGAAAGCAGGAAGCTGGTCGGCCAGGTAAATTTGTGGGAGGTGGCCGGCCGGCCACCCCACCTGGTCGGCCAGCCACCCAGCCTAGCCGACCGGCCACCCCAAAAAAACCAACTTCAAAATTTCTGGCCGACCACCATACAAGAGTGTCCTCCCAAGTGTGTAGAATAAGGCCCCAGGGTCGGAATCTGGCAACACTGAACCAGGAGTCACAACATAGAGCTTGAAGGAGAGGCTCAAAAATGAAACCAACAATTGCTGGCCGACCACTATGCCAAAGTGTCCTCCCAGATGTGTATAACAAGGATCCAAGGTTGGAATTTGGCAACACTGAAGCAGGAGCCACAACATAGAGCTTGAAGGAGAGGCCCAAAAATGAAACCCTGAATTTCTGGCCGACCACCAACCCTTAGGGTCCTCCTAGATGCCCTCATCACAGATATGTAGCTTTGGTTGGAAGAAAATATGCCTAGGGTGTTCAACATTGGCCCGGAAGTGAGCAAAACGGGCTCCGGAGGAGCGAAACTGGTTATCTGGGATAATTGCTGGCCTCCCACCCCCCAGTGATCTTCCTGATGTTGAAACAGAGGTACCTGCCAAGTTTGAACAAAAACTAATGAGAAACGAACGTTCGGGGCCAAAACCGAGCAAATCGGGATCCCGAAAATGGGCTGCAGGTGCCGGAAGTGGTGTTCAGCATCGAAGTGGGTATCTGCGACCCCAGTGTCCTCTGGAATGACAAAACAGAGGTTCCTGCCAAAAACCGGAGAAAATGGATGCGAAGTGAATGCTCGGGACCAAAACCGCTCGATTTGGGGTCCCGAAAACCGGCTATGAGCACCGAAAGTGGCATACGGCCACGAAGTGGGCATCGGGGGCCTCAGGGTTCCTCGAAATATTAAAACAGAGGTCTCCGCCAAAAACCGGAGAAGGCTGATGCAAAATGAAAGCTCGGGACCAAAACCGCTCAATTTGGGGTCCCGAAAATGGGTCGCCGGGCACCGGAAGTGGTGTTCGGCTGCGAAGTGGGCATCAGGGGCCCCAGTGTCCCTCGGAACACTAAAACAGAGGCACATGCCAAAAACCAGAGAACTCGGAGATGGTTGGGCGGTCCCGAGCCGAGGCACACGGCCTGACGGCTCCGAAAACTGGGAACCGAACTCCGAAATGGGCAAAATGGCCTACGGCCACGAAATGTAGCTCACGGCCACCGGGAGATAGCCTACAGGACCACTCCCTTCCCTCAGGAAAGAAAACAGAGAAAACCGAGCCTGGTTCGCAAACCGAGACAAGGTAGAGAAGATGGTTCGGAAGTCCGGAGGCAGGGCACGCGGCCGTGGCTCTGGACTTCTGAACAAGCGCAGTATACAATATCACCGAGCGCTCAACCGGTGACGTCCGAGTCTTAAGGTCGGTCAAAAATGGGGTGTCTACACATGCTCTTCCCTGGTGGGACAATAGGTCCTATGTTTGATCAAAGTTCATTTGTTCTTGAAATGGAAATCAATATGTATGAGTGTATGGGTTTTAAAGTGAAGTTGTTTGATATTAGTTCTTTCAATTAGTAATTCAGATGTGGTGGCTTTAGTTTTTTTTTTTTTTTGTGTGTGTGTGTGTGTATCATTTATATGACTATACTATTGAATTCATTAGGTAATTTGATATGAGAAGTCTGCAATCTTTAAAATGAGATTGGTGTTATCTGTAAAGACTATTAATTTGATATGTGAGTTGCTGCGAAATAAATATGAAATGTTGTTATGCAGGCAATTTGCTCAACGTTCACAGGTTCGGAAACTTCAATATATAGCTGAACTGGAAAGAAATGTGCAAGCTTTACATGCATGCATTAGTTAGAAACTACTAAAAAAATTTGATACATTTCTTTTGGGGAAAGTTGCTATAGTTTATCATAATTTTGAGGTATTAACACCTTAAATTTTAAGTTTCTTAATAAACTAGTTTGTTTCTTAAGAGTGAAATCCGACTTTAGCTCCCAAACTGGGAACCCGATTCGAGTCCCGTCTTCTCCCACAAGTCTGTCGTCCCTAGGCAGTCATGTGTGACAAGGTTCGTGCTACTCCGACGCCGTTTGGTGATTTTGAGGTATTAACACCTCAAATTCTAAGTTTCTTAATAAACTAGTTTGTTTCTTAAGAGTGAAATCTGGCTTTAACTTCATAACCGGGAACTCAATTCGAGTCCCGTCTTCTCCCACAAGTCTCTCGTGCCTAGGTGGTCGCGTGTGCCAAGTTTCGTGATACTCTGACGCTGTTTGGTGATTTTGGGGCGTTAACACCTCGAATTCTAAGTTTCTTAAGAAATTAGTTTGCCTAAAGTGAAATCCAGCCCTAACTCCCAAACCAGGAACCCAATTTGAGTCCCGTTTTCTCCCACAAGTCTCTCGTGCCTAGGTGGTTGTGTGTGCCAAGTTTCGTGCTACTCCGACGCCGTTTGGTGATTTTGGGGCATTAACACTTCAAATTCTAAGTTTCTTAAGAAACCAGTTTGTTTCTTAATAGTAAAATCCGACTCTAACTCCCAAACCAGGAACCTGATTTGAGTCCCGTCTTCTCCCACAAGTCTCCTGCGCCTAGGTGGTTGTGTGTGCTAAGTTTCGTGCTCCGACACTGTTTGGTGATTTTGGGACGTTAACACCTCGAATTCTAAGTTTCTTAAGAAACTAGTTTGTCTAGAGTGAAATCCGGCTCTAACTCCCAAACCGGGAACCCTATTCGAGTCTAATATATTTAAACAAAAGCTACCAAGCAAAACAAAATCTACAACAACCATCAAATTATAGAGAAAAAATTAGCTCAAACTTATTCTTGTAATTCGTATTAACAAAATAGTTGTTGATATTTAAACAAAAAGAATGTGCACTTGACACCAAACTCTGTTATTTATTCATATTTAATATATACATTACAACTATGCACCAAAAAAATAGACTTACAACATAATATTTTATATGAATTTATGTAAACACTTCCATAGGTACTCTCAACCTCAGACTCTTCTATGTACCCCCATTCCCACTTCGAGCAACTAAGATTTCGATATAACATCACCTATTCCAGGAATCCAACCCTATTATGGAAGCTTGAGATTTATTAGAACTTAAGATATAACATGCATATTACAAAAAATGATTGATTTTGATGAGTTTCAATCAGTTTAACATGTTTTTTACTTCAAAAAGGAAATTCACACAGCAATAGAAATAAATTGATGAAACACGAAGAAATGAACAGCACTCACATGGAACTGAGACCGCCCAAACCATCCAGCAAATGTGCGACGATTAAGAAGCCTGTTTGAAAAATGATCCAAATTTAGTTTAACGACAACAGCAAGAATCTAAGCAACGAATAGCAAGAAACTATGTGATAGTTAATAATTAAAATAAAATAAAATAACCTATCAACATGACCGAAAATACTCAAAACACAAAATATGTAAATAGTGACTTATATGTCATTAATTCTTTTATTTTTTAATCGCTAAGAAATCTGACACTACAAGCAAATAATAAACTCAACAATCATAAGAATCAAAACAGTGCTCTTAAAAGAGTCATACTCAATATTTCAATATAATAATGTTATTGAACCACTTGCCTTGGAAATGCTCCCTTAAACTACTCTAATCAGGTGATCACCCAAATGATCCAATGATTACTTGATGTGTGCTTATATATATGTGCTTGTTGGATAATATAAAGGAGAAAATAAGATATAGATATACCTTTTGATGGTGCAAAAGCAACATTAAGGCAAGGAGCTAGTCTAAGAAATCTATCTTTATTAAAGCAAATTTGTTTTGAGTTGGTATTAGCTTATAAGACGTCAGAAAAAGTTTGAAATGGCAAGGAAAAATAGAAAGCAAACAATTTCTTATATAATATACCAATCTACAAAAAGTATGCTTGCCAAAATCTATTCCAAGGGCTGCAGTTCAGAAATTGATATATGACAAAAAGGATTTCACTATGCCCCTTTCAGATTAAGTGACTAACAATTGAACTATGCTGCTCACAACCTACTGGAACTCTGTGAATGTAGCAATAACATGTGGAGACAACTAAGCGACCCCTTAACAAGAGAAAATTAAAAAGATCATGGAAATAGATTTCATTACAAATAGAATTCATAGCTTTTATAGGTTCTTCAACTTGAATTTGACTAGTAAAATAAGTGAAAAATGACAAAATAGAATTCAATTTCAACTTCAAATCCTTTATTTTGTCTAAGCAAAATGCATTAAAAATATGGCAAGATAGCAACAACAATTTGTTAACCCAATCATAGAATTAACACACAAAACAGCCAGCTTATTCTTACCAAAATCAATTTCAATCATTCCTCCAAAATTAAACAAAAGTAGTAGGGCAAAAGAGTTGATATATATAAATAGATATAGATGTAGAAAATGAAATCAGTGTTGAGATTAGAAGTGTGGGCACTCTCACCTTCTAATCTATCAGGCCTCCATCACACAGGCCTCTGTTACACAAATCTGAATTGAAACTAGCATTTATTTATATTAATATATATATATATATATAATGGCAATTCCATAGAGGAGAGAAGATATATAGAATAAAACCTCTTCAACTACCTTCTATCTAAGGCGTTCTAATCCCAATTTTCGATCCTTATCTGCACAACCAAATCAACATTGAACCTATGTTAAGCAGATTATTAGAGATGGCTAATTGAAACCCTAGGAGAAGATTCAAGATTGCAAACCCTAGGAAAAGAATCGATGAGAATGAGGAGAATACGAAACTGAGATTATAGACGGCGGTGCTCACCTAAGTAGACGATGGTGCTCACTCTCGCTGGTGAAGACGGTGGTGGCAGTGGAGCTTCGAAATCGAGAGAGACAGAACTTTGAAATTGAGAGAAAACTTCGAAATCAAAATTGAAATTGCTCTGAAATGAATCTCTCGCCCTCTCTCTGAGATGAATCGAAATCGCTGAAATAAAGCGAAGTGTACAAAGAGTGAAGAACATAGAGAGCAACGCCAATGTTGATTGAGCATATGATGAGAGTGGTTCATTTGTACAAACACCATTTTCCTCTCCCATTATACCCCCACTCACCCCCACCTCTCGCCATCTTCATTGGCGTTGTAGAGGGATTAGAGAAGATCGAAGGTAAGGTTAGGGTTTTGGAACCGACGACGAGAGTGGAGAAGACGAAGTAGACGACCGGTGAATATCGGTGAAGAGAATAGGAGAAGAGAGAAAGGGCAGTGAGGGAGAAGATACGGCGGCAGCAGTGGTGGTCACCGGTGGCGGCACTAGAGGCGACGACGTAGGCGGAAGAGATAAAGAGAGAGGAGAGTGAGAGAAAGTGAGAGGGAGTGTGTAGACGTCCCCGAACGCCCCGGGAGGGTTAAGTCCCGTTCCGTTCATATTGGGTTTACTACAGTTCGGACTCGATTGTCACGGTTCTAAATCTGAACCAAAGAGTCCAAATCCGGCAAATCATTTTGAGAAAACAGATTTTTGAAAAGTAGTGCCAAACATGGACTGCTTTGCCAGATTACAGAGTCGCCACCTAAATATTTAAAAAGGGAAAATTTAGGAAACCCTGACTCGGTGCTGTAGACACCCCATTTTTGACCGACCTTGAGACTCAGACGTCGCCGATTGAGCGCTCGGTGATGTTGCATACTGTGCTCGTTCAGAAGTCTCAGAGTCGCGGCCGTGCGCCCTGCCTCCGGACTTCCGAACCCTCTTCTCTACCTTGTCTCGGTTTGCGAACCAGGCTCGGTTTTCTCTGTTTTCTTTCCTGAGGGAAGGGAGTGGTCCCGTAGACCATCTCCTGGTGGCCGTGAGCTAATTTTCGTGGCCGTAGGCCATTTTGCCCATTTCGGAGCCCGGTTCCCGGTTTTCGGAGCCGTCAGGCCGTGTGCCTCGGTTCGGGACCACCCAACCATCTCTGTTTTCTCCGGTTTTTGGCATGCACCTCTGTTTTATCAAACCGAGGGACACTGGGGCCCCTGATGCCCACTTCGTGGCCGTATGCCACTTCCGGCACCTGCAGCCCATTTTCGGGACCCCGAACTGCGCGGTTTTGGTCCCGAGCTTTCATTTCGCATCGGTTTTCTCCGGTTTTCGGTGAAGGCCTCTGTTTTAACATTCTGAGGAACACTGGGGCCCCTGATACCCACTTCGTGGCCGTATGCCACTTCCGGTGCCTGCAGCCGGTTTTCGGGACCCCAAACTGCGCGGTTTTGGTCCGAGCATTCATTTTGCATCGGTTTTCTCCGATTCTTGGCAGGTACCTCTGTTTTACCATTCCGAGGGACACTGGGGTCGCAGATTCCCACTTCGCTGTTGAACACCACTTCCGGCACCTGCAGCCCATTTTCGGGATCCCGAAGTGCCCGGTTTTGGCTCCGAGCGTTCATTTCTCATTAGTTTTTGTTCAAATTTGGCAGGTACCTCTGTTTCAACATCAGGAAGATCACTGGGGGGGTGGGAGGCCAGCAATTATCCCAGATAACCAGTTTCGCTCCTCCGGAGCCCGTTTTTCTCACTTCCGGGCCAATGTTGAACACCCTGGGGGTATTTTATTCCAACCAAAGCTACATATTTGTGATGAGGGGACATGGGAGGACCCTAAAAAATATTGGTCGGCCAGTAATTATTGTTTTCATTTTTGAGCCTCTCCTTCAAGTCCAATGTTGTGCCTCCTGCTTCAGAGTTGCCAAATTCCAACCATGGAACATTGTTCTACACACATGGGAGGACCCTAAAAATTGGTGGCCGGCCATTAATTCTTTTTTTCATTTTTGAGCCTCTCCTTCAAGTCCAATGTTGTCTCTCCTGGTTTACAGTTGCCAATTTTCAACCACAGGGTTGTGTTGAGGACACATGGGAGGACCCTAAGGTGCTATGGCCGGCCATTAATTCAACACTTTTTTTTTTGGCCATGGCCGGCCGGCCAATAGAGGTGGCTGGCCGACCAGGTGGGGTGGCCGGCCGGCCACCTTCCAGAAAATCACCTGGCCGGCCAGCTTTCTGCTTTCCAGCTCTTCACAGCTGTCCGGATATTTTTTGCAAAATATCTCTCCCTCCGGGGGATATTTTGGGAGGGAAATCTTGCCTCTATTTCCCTCCCCTTTTACACCTTTTCTTGCCTATTTAAAGGCTGGCCCTCCTCCTTCCCTAGGGTTACAAAAATTTGCTTCAAGAGTCTCTCTTCAAAAGCCTTCATTTCCATAGCCAAAAATTCAAAAAACCTTCAAGTCCTTAGGCCATTCCTTCATCAACCCTTAGCACCATCATCACCATACCATTTCCAGCAGCAAAGGGGTGTTTTCCAGTGGCCAAGAAGCAACAAATTCAAGCCAAGAGGTAGCAAAAGTTGGATCTTCAAGGGTAAGTCTCAAAATCCATCTTTGTGACATTTTCTTGCTTCCTATTTCTACCCTACTTTCCTACTGTTTTGGGCTTTGACCCCTACTGGTTTTGTGCTTATTTTGAGCCCCTTTACAACTTTGTAGAAGGGCTCAACCTCATTCGGTATCTCTTTCATATACTTCTTTCAATACCACTCTTTAGGCCATAAAATTGCATGCTTTATTTGGCTTTTGAGTGGTCTGATTTCGAGCATACTATATACTGTGGGTGGCTTATTTTGAGCCCCTCTTCAACATTGAAGAAGGGCTCCATCATGTTTGGTGACTCTATCATGCATTTCCTTTGTAAATCCTCCAAATTACCGTAAACTTGCATGCTATTTTTAGCTTATGTGCATTTATTTTTGGAGCATGCTATAAACTGATTTTGAGCCTATTTTGTGTCCCTCTACAACATTGTAGAAGGGACCAATCTTGTTTGGTGTCTCCATGAATGGCTTCTCTTTGTATCTCTCTTTGGTCATGTTTTGCATGCTTTGTTAGACTTATTGGCTCCGGATTTCAGCCTTCATCAGGCTTATAAAGAGCCTTATTTTTGTCTCCTTGTCTTTCTTTGTTAAGGGCCTTAAGCCACTTGGTGAATATTTTTGGTACTTGTTTTGTAATCCATCGGATTTTCCGTAAAATTGCATTCTTGTTTAGGCCATCTTAGCTTCTGATTTCAGCCTTCATCAGGCTTAGAAAATGTCTTGTTTTGGTCTATTCTTCAAGTTTTATTAAGGTTCTTAAGTTGTTTGGTCATTGCTTATGATACCTCTCTTTATAACCCTCTTTTGACCCTTATTTTGCATGCTATGTTTAGTATATCTACACACTGTTTTGGGGGATGTCATCTACTGTGAATGTGAATATTTTTGGCTCATCTTTATTGTTGTAGAACTGATTTTTTGGGTTTGAGCATGGTAGATACCACTTGCTTTGTAATTCCTCTCTTTTTCCGTATTTTTGCAAGCTATTGTTGCCATATCTATGCTTACAATTTGGCTATGTTTTGTACTGGAAAGATGCTATTTTTGGGGCTGCCTTTCCACTGTTTTTGCTTTCATGTGTCAATTTTGCATGTATAGCATAGCTGTAGGCCATTTCGGGCACTTAAACGGCATTTCGGGATGATTTCGTGCATTGTCTGTCATTTCGTGTCATTTTGAGGTTGTTTTCCCTTCATTTAGTTGCTGGAATTTAGTTTGCATGCTTGCATATCATTTCCATACCATTTTGTGCCTTTTTAGCATCGCCTCGGTTTGCGTGCCCGTGTGCACGCATCTCGAGGCACCTCATTTTCATCCGTTGGCTTCCTATGTGAGTAGGCTGAGGCTCTCTCATGTTGGTATAAGCCCATCATTGCATTTCTGTACCATTTTCATGCTTGTTTATCATCGCCTCGGTTTGCGTGCCCGTGTGCACGCATTTCGAGGCACTTCTCTTTTTGTCTCACGGCAGCTTATGTGAGTGCGGCTGAGGTCCTCTCATGTTAGTGTAAGCCCAATCTGCATTTTCCGTGTCATGGCATTGCGTATGCCTTCGCCTCGGTTTGCGTGCTCGTGTGCACGCATTTCGAGACAGCTTCTTTTTTATCCGCCGGCAGCTCATGTGAGTGTGGCTGAGGCCCTCTCATGTTGGCGTAAGCCCAATTTGCATTCCGTATGTCATTTTATGCATTTCTCGGTTTGCGTGCCCGTGTGCACGCATTTCGAGGCACTTCATTTTTTATCCGACGGCAGCTTATGTGAGTGCGGCTGAGGTCCTCTCATGTTGGCGTAAGCCCAATTTGCATTCCGTATGTCATTTCATTCCGTGGATCACCGCCTCGGTTTGCGTGCCCGTGTGCACGCATTTCGAGGCACTTCGATTTTATCCGATTTGCATTTCATCATCGCCTCGGTTTGCGTGCCCGTGTGCACGCATTTCGAGGCACTTCGGTTTTATCCGATTTGCATTTCATCATCACCTCGGTTTGCGTGCCTGTGGGCACGCATTTCGAGGCACTCAGTTTTATCCAGTTTGCATTTCACATCATCGTCTCGGTTTGCGTGCCCGTGTGAACGCATTTCGAGGCACTTCGGTCTTATCCGATTTGCGTTTCATCATTGTCTCGGTTTGTGTGCCCGTGGGCACGTATTTCGAGGCATCTCATTTTCATCTCATTTTCACAGCATTGTGCATACTAGGCTGTATCTTAGTTGCATATCATGCATATTGCATCGTGTTCGGGACAGGCGTTAGCCCGGGCACGGGAAACGAGGCACGTTTCGTACTCTGAGTGACGGAACGGGTCTCAATTCCCAGGTCACCGACACTCCGGATTACCCATGATGGAGTTAGGTTTTGTTGTAGCATTCATCTGCATTCATCTGATATTGAGTTGTGCAATTCGGTTCCTCGGCCATCATGCATCGATATGCGTGATTGGTGGCACGAGGATCGAGGCATGCATATATTTGTGAAATACATTGCTATGCCCTTTTCCTGCTCTCTGTTGCAGCAAAATCAAGAATCAGCAAATTTCCGGAGTCTGACACGCATTTCGAGAAACAGTGCAAACAGAGGCTAATCGGGGCATCCCAGTGGATTTCCGTGCTAGGCAGCCCAACAGGCGGCATCTATCAGAAGCAAGGCAGTCCCTGGCTTGCACGCTAGTTTTACCGCTTTTATTAATTAATTTGTCAATTAATTAGAAATTTGTATATTTATTCCGGACTGTATATTCTTTTATTCGGACTGTATATTTATTCGGACCCTCTGCGCGAGGGCATAATTGTAATAAGGGTGGGTGAGTGTGATGTATGTCTTCCAACCCCCATTTCTTTCTCCCTTTTATTTACCTGCTTACAACGGTTAGATATAGGGCATATTTCAATTAGCATACAGTATGATAGCATGTTTGCATCATTCATCTGTCTTGCATGCACCGGGCTCGGCGCATCATACTAACTGCATTTGTATTTCAATTCCAAATTGAATACATGTTAGCTGTAGCATCTCATATACCATGTTTAGAATAGCCGAGCCTGCTATAGTTGCATTTTGCATGTGTTGTATTAGGCATTTCAGCATATTTAGGATTCATGCATGATTTCTAATCGTTTTCCTGTTTTGGCTTGGAGTACTCGGTGAGTTTTATGCTTTAGCATCCTTGCATGCGTGTGAGTGTTGCCATGAATAGCATGCTTACCATGAGGCTATGTGCTTATGTGATATAACTGCCTTGAATGCCTGTGGGTGGAGGTTGAGTTATCTGAATTGGGACAATTCGATTGACTGTTTGTTTTAAGCCCACTGGATAGTGGCGAACATCATGTTTTCTAAGCCCACCTGAGGGTGGCAAATCCGCATTTTAGCCTACCTGCGGGTAGCACCATCACACAATTTTCAAACAAACAAACATGAAATGTTTTGTTCCAATTCAGACGGCCCAGTCTATACTTGTTTGCTGCGAGCATCACATAGTAATCCTAGGCTAATAATCGGAATAAGAACACACAATGTTTTCAAAAAATGATATCATGGTTAGTAGAGGCCGGTCTTTGACCGGGCGAGCGGGGGTGCTCACGATGTGACCTTCCCCAATCGTACCCAAGTTCCCGAGCCAACTTTGGTGATGACGGACACGTGGCCTTTGGCACCGAGTTAGGGTTTCCTAAATTTCCCATTTTAAAAATATTTAGGTGGCGACTCTGTTATCTGGCAAAGCAGTCCATGTTTGGCACTTCTTTCAAAAAATCTGTTTTTCTTCAAAACGATTTGCCAGAGTTGGACTCTTTGGTTCGAGATTTAGAACCGCAACAAAATCGAGTCCGAACTGTAGCGAGGTCCCTCGCGGGCTTGTTACAGTTTCTGGCGACTCTGCTGGGGAGTTAGAGAACTTGACTCGAACTCATGATATCTGCTTTTGACTACACTTGTGTGTTTCTTTGCATTGCATTTGCATTGGTGCGCCTAGGACACCGTGTTTGCCATCTGCTATTCCTGAGCGGTTTGCCGGAGGCTTGTCTTGTCAAGGCATGTCCATAAGGCTGATCGGTTACGGGCTCTGCCAGTATGGGAACACAAACCCCGGTTTTACCGGGGCACCCTTTTTGACCATTCGACCTAGTGCATATTCGGATCCATAGTGACCATTCCAAACTAGGACAGGTTGCTTACCCGTTATAGGTTGTTTGAAGCCGCTGCGTGCATAGTTAAACCCTAGTTCCTGACAAAATAGGACAGGGAAACCCTACCCCAACATAGGGGTGTTTTTGGCTCTCACTTATCTGTTATGTGCTTGTTAGAGTGTGCCTCTACAGGGAATGCATGTATCAGTTTGCGAGTTTGAGCATCAGGCCTGCGGGCACCAATTCAGTATTTTGGGTATCAGGCCTGCGGGCATCAGTATTTGGTGGAATCAGTTTTACCTGAGGGTATCAGCTTACAGGCGGAATTTTGGGGCAGAATTCAGTAGAGAGCGCACTCATTCGGTTTTGCTCGTATCTGTTTTGGTGAAGTTAGGCTGAGATGCTGCATATTTTCTCTTTTGCTAGGTAGTCCTGGAACTATAGCTTCAGAAGGCTTCGATATCCCCCGGGTACATTGGACTAGTGCTGATAGACTTTGTTAGGTCAGAGATTCAATTCAAGGGCAACCAGTGTTCTTTCGCTAAGGCAAGGCAAAGAAAGGCCAGTCAGGGCTTACCGGTTCATCTGATCCGTCAGTCACCAGTCGCATCACCCTTGTTCGGAATCAGCAGCCCGTGATGGCACAGGGTTCGGAAGAATTTGTAGCCGTGATAGCAGCGTTGAATCAGGGAACTGCCATGCAAGCTGAGACCAGTATTGACACGCAGAGCCCATCTGGGGCATCTACCTTACATCCAGCTTTGGGACCCCAGCCGAACTTTGACCCACTTCCGCCAGTTGAAGATTTGCAGTGTTCAGGATCCTCGAGAAGGGCTGGCTCAAGCCCAAGTTTTCGGACCCCTGGTGCAGCCTAATGAGAGGCGTTATTCCCTTGATGCTAATGACCTTGATCTGACCGCAGTGAAAATTGCGAACCTTGAGAAGCAATTCAGAAAGGCACAGGGCCTTAATTCCATTCCCGACATTGAGGATGGGCACACCGAGTCTGCTGTACGGCTCCCAGACAGATTCAAAATGCCATATATTGACCGTTTCGACGGGTCTGGGGATCCAATGGTACATATCCGACTTTTCTTGGATGTCCTAAAGCCGATGGGTCTGACTAAGCCACAGAAACTCTCTTTGTATGGAAGAACCCTGTCGGTGTAGCAGCCACTTGGTACGCTAAGTTGGAGGACAAAGTGAAGCAAAACTGGGAAGAATTGGCTGAGGCCTTTGTCGATCAGTATTCCTACAATACCCAAGTTGAGATGACCATCCAAGAGCTTGAAGCAACCCGCCAAAACCCAAAAGAGCCTTTTGTGAAATTTGTTGCGAGGTGGAGAGCAAAGGCAGCACAGATGACAGATCACCGCCCTTCTGAGAGGGAGCAAGTGCAGATGATGGTGCGAAACCTCGAGCACTGATATGTTGCAGAAGTTGATAGTGGCTCCGCTATTCACTTTCAAGAGTTTGCATGAACTGGGGGTTCAGGTCGAGAATGCGTTCAACAGCGGGATCATTCCCAGAACAAGGGAACCGACAAGGAGGGTGATTTCAAGGAGTACCAATGCCTGGAAGTAGCACTATTCCCGAACCCACTGAAATCGATACAGTCACCACAGCCAACCCTTTTGCCAATCCAAGCCTACAAATAGCCGACCCAGCCCGAGCTCAGGGCAGAACTTTCACCCCTCTCCATATGAGCCTGACTAGCGCACTAAAAGTCCTAATGGAAAGAGGGCATCTCAAACCTCTCGATCCTCAACCTCTTCCTAACCCACTCCCAGCCAGACATAACCCCTCCAAGTACTGTATGTACCATCAGCAGCGCGGTCATGGCACCGACCGTTGCTACCGCCTTCGTCATGAGGTCCAAAATCTCATCGACAACCGGACGATAGCTCTACCTTCAGGTCCCCAATGACCAAACATTTCCCGCCTACCTCAATCTCATCTATACACTGCCATCCACCTATGACCCCAGCATATACATCACCCCAGCCCATCTACCCAAGCCTGCGGTGTTCATTCCAGAAAGCACGGACTTGTGTATGATGGATGCACCTGAATCCCAATCATCTCAAACCCGTGAACCCACTACTTCCGAGCTGATGAGGATGATAAAAGATCTTCAAAGAACTGTGACCGATCTAGCCTCCGGGACATTGGCGCCATCATCGACCACACCACATACTGGGAATTTCATGTCAAAAGGCTCCCCAGTCTTGGGGCGGGCTACATCTGAGGAATGCCAATCCCTTGGCAAAGTGGAGGCGAGTGGAAAGAACAAGATAGGGGCAGGCATGGATCCCCATGAACATCTTTTGTTGGCTGTTGAGGCTTTAAAAGCCGAGGGACTGGACAAAGAGCAAGTCCTCACAGTTGTTGCAAAAACTGTGGACGACACTTTTGCCACTCAAGTTGGGGGTAGTTTGAATCAAGAGGCAAGCCGGAAGAAGGGCCGTTGTACCAAGAATGTTCCTTTCAGGTCTAATCCCGTGCTTGGAAGAGATCAGCAAGTCAAGCCAGCACCTACCAATCCCTTTGCGGGTGCGCCCAGCAAAAATCCACAAGCCTTGAAGTACCAACCCCGAGGTCAGAGGGTCTTCCATGCCCTCCACATGCCTTTATCAAAAGCTTTCCAAATCCTTGTTGAACAAGGGCATCTGAAGCCCCTAGAGTCACAGCCATTACCAAAGAACCTCCCTCTCTCACACAACCCAGCCGACTACTGTGCCTTCCATCAGCGAGCTGGCCATGACACTGACATGTGCTTTCGTCTTCGCCACGAAGTACAAGATCTGTTTGACAACGGGGTCATCCTCCCGCCGAGCTCAGCAAAGTCTATCGGCACTGGGTCAGTGAACTTGGGGGATAATGTGATGTGATCGAGGGATAAACCACCTGCAGGCAACGCTCAGTTTACTCTAGATATGGTGGATGGCACGCACTGTTCTGAGCAATGTGCAAATACTAGTTTTTGTGTTTTCTGACTTGGGTATTGGGTTAGTTTTTGTTACTTTGTTTTGAGTCTGTCTTTTTGTTTTGAGTCAGTCTCTTTTGTCTTGGGTCTGTCTTGTTGTATCGAGTCAGTCCTGTTGTATAGAAGTCAGGTGATTCCGGGGGTGTTACCTCGGGCGTCACCATTTTGTTTTGCGTTTGTCTTTTTGTTTTGTTTTGAGTCTGTTTCTGCCAGGGAGCCAGTTATGCCAACAGATTTTGAATGAAACAGTAGTGATTTCCACACTCTCGCATTTGCTTCTGCCGTGTGCTAGTTGTGCCGGGATTTGAATGAAATGGCAGTGCATTCCACCTGCTCTCTTATGCCTTGAAGTCATTGTATTGACCTAAGTTTTTCAAAACCTTTTTCAGAACACTGCGGTGAAAACAAAGAGGGAGGAATTCCTCGGGATTTACAAAACTTTGATTATTTGAGAGAAAGAGAGACATGTTAAGCCCTTAATGAATGAAATCATGCTTGTTAGCGTGAGTACTGAGAAGGACCCTGGCTTTGATCCAGATTGATCCTACATTATCTTCAACGCAGGCGATTTGTCGCTTTCTTAAAAACTTTCAAAAAAATGTTTTGCGCGGTCCTGCGAAGACATGTGTGGAATCGCTCTTGAGATGGTGCAACTTAGGATCACTCTCAGCCTCGAGACTCGACCCCCCCCTTGGCTTTCAAACCTTGAACTGGCATTCAGAATGTTTAACGGTCGACCACGATGTAAGGCCTGTGTGGCCAGATTTGAAGCAGCCCTCGAACAAGAGACACCAAAGTCAGATCAAGAAGGTCAGACCTCATCAGAAGAAGCTTGCAAGGCTAGAGCAGAAGCACTCCTCGAACTAGGGGCAAAAAATATCTGATGTGCTCGAAGAGCCAAAGGTGGATCTTTCTGCAAGTCAATACAACAGCCACTCTCCTGGATATAGAGGGCTTCAATCTCAGAACCATTTGGCATGGACTGGTTACATTTTTACCCTTTAAGAGGCTCGCTGGGCCGAAAACCCGAAAGGGCGACCCAGGCAAAAGTTAGAGCGAGACAAGAAAAATATATATATAAAAATGCAAAAAGAAAAATGCAAAGATACAAAAAATGCAAAAAAGAATAGAAAAGAAAAATGCAAAAAAGAAGAAGAAAAAGGAATGAAAAGAATAGAAAAAAAGAAAAAGAAAGAAGAACAAAGCTCGCAAGGTTGAAAACCTGCAATGGGCGCCTTGGCAAAAGTTAGAGCATAAAAAGGAAAGGTTAAATACCCGAGTGTACCTTAACCCCGAACTACGTAAGGCTTGATTCCCATCTTTGGGATACGTAGGCAACTTCATTCTGAAGTCCAGCCGTAAAATAATTCAAATTCAATTGTGTCCATGTGATGGTTTTGATCATCTTTGCCTCTTCTGTATCCGAGAGTCTGGTTGTATTCGTCGCTCTGAGGACTGACTACAAGTACACTGCGATGCTATCCAAACAAGGGGCAACTTTTCGTTGCCATTCAATGCGCCGCGGTGCCGTTCAAAC
This sequence comes from Camellia oleifera, assembly GCA_022316695.1. Taxonomy (NCBI): domain Eukaryota; kingdom Viridiplantae; phylum Streptophyta; class Magnoliopsida; order Ericales; family Theaceae; genus Camellia; species Camellia oleifera. Next base: position 169,263,075 of record CM039308.1, read on the forward strand.
AAGGGGCAACTTTCCGTTGCCATGCAGCTCTCTCCAAGCAAGGGGCAATTTTCCTCCGGATCTGAGGTTGTGCATCTCGAGAGTGGGTTCTATGCTCGTTGAGCAGTGGCCGTTTGCAAAATTAGTTTTTGAGAATTTTTACTGAGGTTGACTATTTTCTCGAAAATTGTTCCATCTTTTCCAAAAACTGGACCATTTCTTGGACCCAAAAAAGGAAAATTTTCAGTGCTCATAGCCTAACTTGCATGATTTTAAATCAAAAAATTGAACAAGCATGTTAATCTAACTCATTTTGGTCAAAATTGTTTTAGTAGAAGGCAAAAATAAAAAATGGTCAAAATGATGAACTAGGAGCACAGTTGAGTCAGGTTTTCTGTCTTTTCCCTTTATCAACGCGCTCGCCAAGAAGGGCACTCTACCTGCCAGAAGAGGGCACAACTGAAGCTAGAAAGGGCAGAAAGCTCTCGTATCCTCCAAGCAGCGAGGTATCAAGCCAAGTGCGAAGCACGAATGGGAATGGACCAAGACATTCCACTCCATCATCTGGACAGATCTGATCACGTCCAAACTCCCCAGCAAAGCATCATCAATCGATGTCAGCTACAGATTTGCTACACATCCTGTTGTAGCACAACCCCTCTGTAGGAGGAATTCACTAGCTGTGAGCGGAAGAAAGAGAATCTAGCAGAATGCTAGGGGCACGAGCCCACAACTTGCTGTTTATCCATCAACCACCTAGGGGAGGGATGAAAAATGAGAGATTGAAGAATAGAGAGATGTGCGATGAGAGAAAAAGTGAGAAAAGGGCTTTTTCAGAAGAACAGAGCCTGAGGGCTGAGTGATGTGAGAATCACCAAATAAGAAAGGGTGGGAAACACTACCCGATGAAACAGGCTCCCTGTGCACGTCTGAGTGTCGTGTCTTTTTGTTTTATCTCGATTCTTGTTTTGAGTCGTTTCGAGTGTTACTCGATATGTCTAGGTTGTGTGCCTTTTATTTTCGTGTTGAGTCGTTTTGCTGTGTTCAGTCGTAGGCTCAATACCTGGTCAAACACTCATCTCTCAATTTCAAAAATAAAATCGTTTTGTGCTCCGAGTGCCGTGCCGTTCTCCACTTTTGTGCAAAATAGAATTTGTTCTTTCATAAAACTGCAGGGTTCAACCCAGGTCATGTGAAAACAGTGAAACCAGGACCTATCTGAAGCTATGAGTTTCGGGCTGCAAAGCAAAAGCAAAAGAGGAAACTTTCGGGCATCTGAGTTTGTTCCAACTTCAGTAAGCTTCGAGATTGTATTCCATGTGTACCTCTTTAGGTCTTGCCAGTGTTCCGAAGTATGAGTGTGCCTCTACCTCAAGCTCAAGATCAAGTCTACTTCAAGCCAGCATGGCGATCAGAAGTGCTCTCCCTGAGTACCAGCCCCTGCCAGATGCATCTTGACTGCGTTTGCAATGAGTTCCTAGGAGACCAACTGCGACGGTGGAAACTAGAGTTCGAATGGCCGCGGCCTAGAACGCAAAGGTTCGGGATTTCCGAGACTAAAGTCTGGTTTAAATACCCAGAGGCGTGTCCTCGGCTTGAAATCTGTATGGAAGCCCCATAGGTTGAGATAGCGTGTATGCACCTCAATTCTGGATACTGAACCAACCTAGTCTGTCACCCCGTTGGAGAATAGGGAAAGTTGTGAATATGATCACGAAAACAAGCAGCAGCCGTAGCTCCTACGTACAGATGTTATCTCTCGCCAATTTGAACAAGGTGTGCCCTTTTTAAGCTGAGCATGTTGTGAAGTCCTCTAAGAGGCAAATCAGAGGCACCAGAGTACATATTTGTTGTCCCTCTATTGCATAGAGTGCGAGCTTTCATATACGCTGTTGTTGCATGCGTGCCGCGCATCATTATGATTCATGCATAGAATATGCTTGCTTTCGATTCCGCATAGAATATGCTTTACTTGTTTCATGCATAGAATATGCTTGCTTTCAATATTGCATAGAAAATGCCCCCATACTTGCATAGAAGATGCATTTTATCACACTTTCTTGTGCATTTTATCTCGCTCGCACTGTCTTGTGTACTTACACATTGTATCTCACTCGCGCTGTTTAGTGCATTTCAAATCAATCGCGCTGTTTAGCGTATCGCGCTGTTTAGCTTATCGCACTATCTTGTGCATTTCAAACCATTCGCGCTATTTTGTGCACCTGCATTCGCACTGTTTTGTGTAATTTATCATTCGCGCTATTTTGCGCATCGCACTATTTTGTGCAGTTTACATTCGCGCTATTTTGCACATCGCACTGTTTTATGCAGTTTATCATTCGCGCTATTTTGCGCACCTCAATCGCACTGTTTTGTGCATTTCATCAATCGCGTTATTTTGCGCACCACAATCGCACTGTTTTGTGCAGTTTATCATTCGCGCTATTTTGCGCACCTCAATCGCACTGTTTTGTGCATTTCATCATTCGCGCTATCTTGCGCACCTCAATCGCACTGTTTTGTGCAGTTTTACATTCGCGCTATCTTGTGCACCTCAATCGCACTGTTTTGTGCAGTTTTACATTCGCGCTATCTTGCGCACCTCAATCGCACTATTTTGTGCAGTTTACATTCGCGCTATTTTGCGCACCACAATCGCACTATTTTGTGCAGTTCACCATTCGCGCTATTTTGCGCACCTCCATCGCACTGTCTTGTGCATTGCATTCATCGCGCTATTTTGCGCACCTACATCGCACTGTCCTGTGCTTTGCATGTCACATCGCACTATTTTGTGCATTTCAAATCACTCACGCTGTTTAGCGTATCGCACTATTTTGTGCAGTTTACATTCGCGCTATTTTGCGCACCACAATCGCACTATTTTGTGCAGTTCACCATTCGCGCTATTTTGCGCACCTCCATCGCACTGTCTTGTGCATTGCATTCATCGCGCTATTTTGTGCACCTCAATCGCACTGTCCTGTGCTTTGCATATCACATCGCACTATCTTGTGCATTTCAAATCAATCGCGCTGTTTAGCGCATCGCACTATGTTGTGCACTGTATCATTCGCGCTATCTTGCGCGTCCCACCTGCACTTGTTAGTGCATTACTTTCACTCGCGCTATTTTGCGCATCGCACTATTTTGTGCACTTTACTTGCATTGTGCATGCATTTTATCGTGCTATCTTGCACATCTCACCTGCACTTGTTAGTGCGTTGCATCGCGCTATCTTGCGCACCTTACCTATATCACACTGCTTTATGTATTCACTCGCCGACACTGCGTGTGTCAAACTGTTCGAATCACAGGAATCACATTGAATATATGTTGTTAGCATATTGTTCTTGTTGAATTTCTCTATTTTGCAGGCACGATATTGTATGTACGGTTCATTTGAAGCTGGTGCGACCAGACGAATCGCGCAGGTATCGTATCTTCTCCGTGTGAGACGCGACGAGAATTGAATGATTCTCCGCATTCCTAACTGCATGAAATGTAGTTGTTGCTTTGCATTCTTGCTTAAAACTGTTGCATCTATTTGTCAATACTTGCTTCATTACAGCTTGCTACATTTGCATGATCACCTGACTCTGTGCATATCATTTGCATTTTGCCCCATTTTGCCTGCGGGCATGCCTGCGGGCACATATCTCTGTTTATCTTGTATGATTGTCTAAGTCTTCGGCCTTGTCAAAAATGGATCGTCTCTGGGCTTTGACATTCACTCCCGTCACTTGTGACTTCCGAGTTCTGTCAAAGAGGAGCAACTGTAGACACCCTATTTTTGACCGACCTTTAGACTCAGACGTCACCGATTGAGCACTCGGTGATGTTTCATACTGTGCTCGTTCAGAAGTCTCAGAGTTGCGGCCGAGCGCCCTGCCTCCGAACTTCCGAACCCTCTTCTGTTCCTTGTCTCGGTTTGCGAACCAGACTCGGTTTTCTCTGTTTTCTTTCCTGAGGGAAAGGAGTGGTCCCGTAGACTATCTCCTGGTGGCCGTGAGCTACTTTTTGTGGCCGTAGGCCATTTTGCCCATTTCGGAGCCCGGTTCCCGGTTTTCGGGCCGTCAGGCCGTGTGCCTCGGTTCGGGACCGCCCAACCATCTCCGATTTCTCCGGTTTTTGGCAAGTGCCTCTGTTTTGTCATTTCAAGGAACACTGGGGCCCCTGATGCCCACCTCGTGGCCGTATGCCACTTCCGGTGCCTGCAGCCGATTTTCGGGACCCCGAACTGCGCGGTTTTGGTCCCGAGCTTTCATTTCGCATCGGTTTTCTCCGGTTTTCGGTGAGGGCCTCTGTTTTAACATTCTGAGGAACACTGGGGCCCCTGATACCCACTTCGTGGCCGTATGCCACTTCCGGTGCCTACAGCCGGTTTTCGGGACCCCAAACTGCGCGGTTTTGGTCCGAGCATTCATTTTGCATCGGTTTTCTCCGATTCTTGGCAGGTACCTCTGTTTTACCATTCCGAGGGACACTGGGGTCGCAGATTCCCACTTCGCTGTTGAACACCACTTCCGGCACCTGCAGCCCATTTTCGGGATCCCGAAGTGCCCGGTTTTGGCTCCGAGCATTCATTTCTCATTAGTTTTTGTTCAAATTTGGCAGGTACCTCTGTTTCAACATCAGGAAGATCACTGGGGGGTGGGAGGCCAGCAATTATCCCAGATAACCAGTTTCGCTCCTCCAGAGCCCGTTTTTCTCACTTCCGGGCCAATGTTGAACACCATGGGGGTATTTTCTTCCAACCAAAGCTACATATTTGTGATGAGGGGACATGGGAGGACCCTAAAAAATATTGGTCGGCCAGTAATTATTTTTTTCATTTTTGAGCCTCTCCTTCAAATCCAATGTTGTGACTCCTGCTTCAGTGTTGCCAATTTTCAACCTTGGAACCTTGTTCTACACATATGGGAGGACCCTAAAAAAACATGGCCGGCCATTAATTCTTTTTTTCATTTTTGAACCCCTCTTTAAAGTGTATTGTTGTCTCTCCTGGTTTACAGTTGCCAATTTTCAACCACAGGGTTGTGTTGAGGACACATGGGAGGACCCTAAGGTGCTATGGCCGGCCATTAATTCAACACGTTTTTTTTTGCCATGGCCGGCCGGCCAATAGAGGTGGCTGGCCGACCAGGTGGGGTGGCCGGCCGGCCACCTTCCAGAAATCCACCTGGCCGGCCAGCTTTCTGCTTTCCAGCTCTTTCCAGCTGTTCAGATATTTTTTTGAAATATCTCCCCCATCCGGGGGATATTTTGGGAGGGAAATCTTGCCTCCATTTCCCTCCCCTTTTACATCTTTTTGTGCCTATTTAAAGGGCTGGACAGCCCCTTTGCTAGGGTTGGAACATTTTCTCTCAAGAGCCCCTCTTCCATAGCCTCCATTTCCATAGCCAAAACTTTGAAAAACCTTCAAGCTCCCTAGCTCAATCCTTCATCAACCCTAAGCTCCGCCATCCCCACTTCCATTACAGCAGCAAGGGAGTGTTCTTCAGAGGCTAAGAGGCAACAATTTCAAGCTAAGAGGCCACCAAAGTTGGATCTTCAAGGGTAAGTCTTTAAATCCCTTTTTCTAGCAAAATTTTGAGTCATTTCTTAGCCCTACTTGCCTACTGTTTTCGGCTTTGACCCCTACTGGTTTTGTGCTTATTTTGAGCCCCTCTACAACTTTGTAGAAGGGCTCAACCTCATTTGGTATCTCTTTCATATACTTGCTTCAATATCAATCTTTATGCCATAAAATTGCATGCTTTGTTTGGCTTTAGAGTGGTCTGATTTCGAGCATACTATATACTGAGGGTGGGCTTATTTTGAGCCCCTCTTCAACATTGAAGAAGGGCTCAACCATGTTTGGTGACTCTATCATGCATTTCCTTTGTAAATCCTCCAAATTAACGTAAACTTGCCTGCTATTTTTAGCTTATGTGAATTTATTTTTGGAGCATGCTATAAACTGATTTTGAGCCTATTTTGTGTCCCTATACAACATTGTAGAAGGGACCAATCTTGTTTGGTGTCTCCATGAATGGCCTTCTCGTTGTATCTCTCTTGGTCATGTTTTGCATGCTTTGTAGACTTATTTGGCTCCGGATTTCAGCCTTCATCAGGCTTAGAAGAGCCTTATTTTGTCTCCTTGTCTTGCTTTGTTAAGGGCTTAAGCCACTTGGTGAATATTTTGGTACTTGTTTTGTAATCCATCGGATTTTCCGTAAAATTGCATTCTTGTTTAGGCCATCTTAGCTTCTGATTTCAGCCTTCATCAGGCTTATAAAATGTCTTTTTTGGTCTATTCTTCAAGTTTTTATTAGGGGCTTAAGTTGTTTGGTCATTGCTTATGATACCTCTCTTTATAACCCTCTTTTGACCCTTATTTTGCATGCTATGTTTAGTATATCTACACACTGTTTTGGGGGATGTCATCTACTGTGAATGTGAATATTTTTGGCTCATCTTTATTGTTGTAGAACTGATTTTTTGGGTTTGAGCCTGGTAGATACCACTTGCTTTGTAATTCCTCTCTTTTCCGTATTTTTGCAAGCTATTGTTGCCATATCTATGCTTACAATTTGGCTATGTTTTGTACTGGAAAGATGCTATTTTTGGGGCTGCCTTTCCACTGTTTTGCTTTCATGTGTCAATTTGCATGTATAGCATAGCTGTAGGCCATTTCGGGCACTTAAAACGGCATTTCGGGATGATTTCGTGCATTGTCTGTCATTTCGTGTCATTTTGAGGTTGTTTTCCCTTCATTTAGTTGCTGGAATTTAGTTTGCATGCTTGCATATCATTTCCATACCATTTTGTGCCTTTTTAGCATCGCCTCGGTTTGCGTGCCCGTGTGCACGCATCTCGAGGCACCTCATTTTCATCCGTTGGCTTCCTATGTGAGTAGGCTGAGGCTCTCTCATGTTGGTATAAGCCCATCATTGCATTTCTGTACCATTTTCATGCTTGTTTATCATCGCCTCGTTTGCGTGCCCGTGTGCACGCATTTCGAGGCACTTCTCTTTTTGTCTCACGGCAGCTTATGTGAGTGCGGCTGAGGTCCTCTCATGTTAGTGTAAGCCCAATCTGCATTTTCTGTGTCATGGCATTGCGTATGCCTTCGCCTCGGTTTGCGTGCTCGTGTGCACGCATTTCGAGACAGCTTCTTTTTTATCCGCCGGTAGCTCATGTGAGTGTGGCTGAGGCCCTCTCATGTTGGCGTAAGCCCAATTTGCATTCCGTATGCCATTTTATGCATTTCTCGGTTTGCGTGCCCGTGTGCACGCATTTCGAGGCACTTCATTTTTTTATCCGACGGCAGCTTATGTGAGTGCGGCTGAGGTCCTCTCATGTTGGCGTATTTCGAGGCACTTCGGTTTTATCCGATTTGCATTTCGCATCACCGCCTCAGTTGGCGTGCCTGTGTGCACGCATTTCGAGGCACTTCGATTTTATCCGGTTTGCATTTCATCATCGCCTCGATTTGCGTGCCCGTGTGCACGCATTTCGAGGCACTTCGATTTTATCTGGTTTGCATTTCATCATCACCTCGGTTTGCGTGCCCGTGTGCACGCATTTCGAGGTACTTCGGTTTTATCCGGTTTGCATTTCATGCCATCGCCTCGGTTTGCGTGCCCGCGTGCACACTTTTCGAGGCGTCTCATTTTCATCTCATTTTCATCAGTATTGTGTATACTAGGCTGTATCTTAGTTGCATTTCATGCATATCATGCATATTGGATTGTGTTCGGAATAGGAGTTAGCCCAGACACGGGAAACGAGGTACGTTTCGTACTCCGAGTGACGGAACGGGTCTCAATTCCCAAGTCACCGACACTCCGGATTACCCATGATGGAGTTAGGTTTTGTTGTAGCATTCATCTGCATTCACCCTATATTGAGCTGTGCAATCCGACTCCTCGGCCATCATGCATCGAGATGCGTGATTGGTGGCACGAGGATCGAGGCATGCATATATTTGTGAAAATACATTGCTATGCCCTTTTCCTGCTCTCTGTTACAGCAAAACCGGGGACCAACAACTTTTCAGAGTCCGGCGCGCATTTCGAGAAATACTGCAAACAGAGGCTAATCAGGGCATCCCAGTGGATTTACGCCCGAGGCAGTCCAGCATATACTATTCATCAGAAGTAAGGCAGCCCCTGGCCTGCGTGCTAGTTTACAGCTTTCTTAGTTTAATTTGTTAATTAATTAGAAATTTGTATATTATTTCGGACTGTAATATTCTTTCATTTCGGGTCTGTATTATTATTTATTCGGACCCTCTGCGCGAGGGCACAACTGTAATAAGGGTGTGTGAGTGTGATGTATGTCTTCCAACCCCCATTTCTTTCTCCCTTTTATTTATCCGCTACAATGGTTAGATATAGGGCATATTTTAATTAGCATACAGTATGACAGCATGTTTGCATCATTCATCTGTTTTACATGCACCGGGCTCGGCGCATCATACAAACTGCATCTGTATTTCGATTCCAAATTGAATACATGCTAACTGTAGCATTCATATACCATGTTTAGAATAGCCGAGTCTGCTATAGTTGCATTTTGCATGTGTTGCATTAGGCATTTCAGCATATTTAGGATCATAGCATGATTTCTAATCGTTTTCCTGTTTTGGCTTGGAGTACTCGGTGAGTTTTATGCTTTAGCATCCTTGCATGCGTGTGAGTGTTGCCATGGATAGCATGCTTACCATGAGGCTACATGCTTATGTGATATAACTGCCTTGAATGCCTGTGGGTGGAGGTTGAGTTATCTGAATTGGGACAATTCGATGACTGTTTGTTTTAAGCCCACTAGATAGTGGCGAAATCATATTTTCTAAGCCCACCCGAGGGTGGCAAATCCGCATTTTAGCCTACCTGCGGGTAGCACCATCACACCATTTTCAAACAAACAAACATGAAATGTTTTGTTCCAATTCAGACGGCCCAGTCTATACTTGTTTGCTGCGAGCATCACATAGTAATCCTAGGCTAATAACCGAATAAGAACTCACAATGTTTTCAAAAACAGATATCATGGTTAGTAGAGGCCGGTCTTTGACCGGGCGAGCGGGGGTGCTCACGATGTGACCTTCCCCAATCGTACCCAAGTTCCCGAGCCAACTTTGGTGATGACGGAACACGTGGCCTTTGGCACCGAGTTAGGGTTTCCTAAATTTCCCATTTTAAAAATATTTAGGTGGCGACTCTGTTATCTGGCAAAGCAGTCCATGTTTGGCACTTCTTTCAAAAAAATCTGTTTTTCTTCAAAACGATTTGCCAGATTTGGACTCTTTGGTTCAGATTTAGAACCGCAACAAAATCGAGTCCGAACTGTAGCGAGGTCCCCCGCGGGCGTTGTTACAGTCCGGTACGTACTTCCGAAGTATACTAACATGAAATACGTCATGCACTCCGGATAACTGCAGCGGCAAGGCTAAACGATAGGCAACCTCACCATTCCTCTCAAGGATCTCAAAGGGACCGATAAACCGAGGGGACAACTTACCACTCTTCCCGAACCTCATCAAATCTTGCCTAGGTGATATTTTCAGAAAAACATGATCACCCGCCTCAAATGCCAAAGGCCTCCTTTTACGGTCGGCATAACTCTTTTGGCAACTCTGGGCTATCACAAGCCTCCTACAGATAAGCTCAACCTTCTCCGTCGTTTCCCTCACCAACTCCGGGCCCAACAAAGATGTATCACCCACCTCGGCCCAACAAACTGGAGACCTACACGGTCGGCCATACAAGGCCTCAAACGGTGCCATACCGATACTCGACTGAAAACTGTTATTGTAGGCAAACTCCACCAAGGGCAAGTGCCTCTCCCACGTCCCACTAAAGTCAAAAACACAACCTCAAAGGCATATCCTCAAGGATCTGAATAGTACGCTTGGACTGCCCATCAGTCTGAGGATGATACGCCGTGCTAAAGGTCAACTTAGTGCCCAAGGCACTTTGCAAACTCTGCCACAACCTAGTAGTAAAGCGAGGATCTCTATCAGAGACGATCGACACTGGGACTCCATGCAACCTCACTATGTCCCGAATATACAAGTCAGTAAGATGATCTACCGAATCTCTCATGCACATAGGAATAAAGTGCGCTGACTTAATCAATCGGTGTACAATCACCCAAATAGCATCACTACCCCGCTGAGTCCTCGGAAGACCTACAACGAAGTCCATAGTGACATGCTCCCACTTCCACTCAGCAATAGGCAAGGGTTGCAACAAACTCCCTGGCCTCTGATGCTTGGCCTTCACTTGCTGACAAGTAAGGCACTTAGACACGAAACTGCCACATCCTTCTTCATACCTCGCCACCAAAACTGACGACCCAAATCACGATACATCTTAGTGCCTCCCGGATGTACCGCAAGGCGCGAATGGTGAAACCTCTCGGAGTACGTCCTCTCGGCAAGACTCCGGCATAAAACAAACAGTCTCGGTATCTCACACTCTGGTCGGGATACACCGCCAAACCCTTCTCAACCTTCCCACTGGAGATCTTTTCTCGGAGGGATTCTTCCTCAAGGTCACCTCTCTGTGCCTCTAACACTCGATTCACAAGTGTAGGCTGCGCAACGACGGAAAACAAGGACGCAGTCTCAACGGATTCGCCCAGAAGCAAATCAAACTCGCCAAGTGCACCCAACATCTTCCACTCCCGGATGGCTATACAAGCTACATCACTAATGGATTTCCTACTAAGGGCATCGGCCACAACATTGGCCTTTCTTGGGTGATAGTGCAACTCGAAGTCGTAGTCCTCAATGAATTCCATCGACCTTCTCTGCCTCAAATTCAAGTCCCTCTGTGTAAACAGATACTTCAGACTCTTATGATCCGAGAATACCTCAAATCTCTCACCATAAAGGTAGTGCCTCCAAATCTTTAGGGCAAAGATCACTGCTGCTAACTCTAGGTCATGGGTAGGGTAATTCCTCTCGTGTATTTTCAACTGACGTGAGCCATAAGCTACCACTTTCCCCTCTTGCATCAACACACAACCCAAACCCTCTCGTGAGGCATCACAATAACCGCATAACCCAAACCTCTCTTCGGAATAATCAAGACCGGAGCGATGGTCAATCTAACCTTTAGCTCTTGGAACGACTTTTCACAAGTCTCACTCCATACAAATTTGACCCCTTTCTGCGTCAATCTAGTCATGGCGAAGCTAGCCTGGAGAAATCCTTCACAAACCGGTGGTAATACCTAGCTAATCCCAGAAAACTGTAGATCTCAAAAACACTCTTAGGCTGTGTCCAATCTTGCACTACCTCTATCTTGATGTATCAACAGACACTTCTTCCCCGGAACCACATGGCCTAAGAACTTGATCTCTCCTAGCCAGAACTCACACTTCCCAAACTGGCATACAGCCTATGGGCTCTAAGCAACTCAAGCACTACTCTCAAGTGTTCCTCGTGCTCCTCCTCAAATGGTGAATAAATCAGAATGTCGTCCACGAAGATGACTACAAAAACGATCTAAGAATTCCCGGAAGATTCGGTTCATCAAATCCATAAACACTGCCGGTGCGTTGGTGAGCCCAAACGGCAATCACCAGAAACTCGTAACGGCCATACCGCATACGGAATGCCGTCTTCAGAATATCCTCCTCCCTGACCCTCAACTGGTGGTAACCCGATCTCAAGACTAATCTTAGGAGAAACAACAAGAACCCTTCAACTGGTCAAAACAGATCATCTATACAGGCATAGGGGTACTTATTCTTAACCGTAGCCCGATTCAATTTCCGGTAATCGATACAAAGTCTAAAGGCACCATCTTTCTTTTTAGCAAAGAGGGTCGGTGCTCCCCACGGCGAAACACTAGGGCGAATAAAACCTTTATCTAGCAACTCCTGGAGTTGAATCTTCAACTCACTCAACTCGCTGGGGCAAAATGGTAAGGTGCCATAGAAATCGGCACTGTGCCGGGCACTAAATCAATAGAGAACTCTATCTCTCAATGATGTGCAAATTGACAAGATCCTCGGGAAAAACATATGCAATACTCGCAAACCACTCTCAGCAACTCAACCCCGATCTCATTACACTCACTACTCATAAGGCTAGCGAGAAGACCGCTAAGCTCACTCTGCCCTCGCGGATCATACCCCGGTGGCAACACACTACCAACCTGATCCCCTAAGAAATGAAAACAATCCCCGCTCACGTTACATACTGTGACCCTCTAGCGATAGCAATCAATAACAGCCCGGTATGACGATAACCAGTCTATACCCAAAATAACGTCAAAACCTGACATAGGCATAACTACAAAGGAAATGGAAGTCGGCGATCAGCTACCTCTATATCACAACCTCTACACCCTTGTTTCAAAATCAACTCATCCCCAACAGGTGATACAACACAAATAGGAGATGCCTAACTGTGCCAACTCCAAACCCAAAACAGATGCAAATGCAGCAGATATAAAAAATGGGATGCACCCGTATCGATCAACACATTGGCAACCGAGTTGCAAAACAAGAAGGTACCTCTCACAACCGATGGAGTCGGTACAAGATCCTGTGTGGTAACAGCATACATGCGCCCTGAAGGCCCCTGATCTACCTGCTCACCTCTAGGAGCAAAAGACTGCTGCACAGATTGGGATGACGAAGCTTCTGGATTGGCCCTCGAGGCCTGCACAGACTGAGTTGGCTGAAAACTCTACGTCTGCCTAGTACCAGACGCCCCCGAAGTGTCACTCAACTGCGGGCAGTACCTCTTCAGGTGCACCGCCTAACCACACTGATAGCAAGACAGTGACTGACCCCTGCCCTAACTCTGGCCCTAAGGTCGAGCTGATGATGAAGCTGCTCTCTGACCTCCTCCCCTCTGTGGGCAAGCTGGAGACTTGTGGCCCAACTGACCACATTTGTAACATGTCACCTCTCCCTGACTACCTTTCCCAGAACTTGCGCTCGGCACTGGAAAGGTAGATCTAGCAAAACCGCCCTAAGACTGCTGAAGGTTAGACCCCCTCTATCTCCTGCCATCACCCTGGTCGTCCTGACTCCTCTTGGAGCCTCTCTGCCCCTCCTCCTGCATCATAATCTCCATATGCGCCGCAGCGTCTATAAGACGTCCATAATCTCAAGTCATAGACCCTCCAACTCTCATCTTGAGCTCGTGCCTCAACTTCCCGCTCAAACTCAATGCAACGGCGTTCCTCGAACGCCACAAGCTCAGGTGCAAACCTGGACAAACTAGTAAAAGTGCCTCAAACTCGGCCACAGATAAACTCAGCTGCTTGAGCTGGCAAAACTGATCCCTCAGCTTCTCCCTGACAGCTGGAGATAAAGTACTTCTCTTGGAAAGCATCCACAAAAGCCTCCTATATGCCACCAATACGGCCTCTCATGAACTTCCACCACTAACCCGCATCCCCCCTTAAGCTGGAAAGATGCCAAGGTCACTTTCAATGCTCTGTCTTCGATGCCAAGCATCTCAAACGTCTTCGATGCCAAGCATCTCAAACATCTTCGTCATTTGTTCTAACCACTCGTCCGCCTTAAGTGGCTCCTTCGGATCCCCGACAAACTCATCCGGATTAGACCGGAAGAACTCCCTTTTTAGAAAGGAAGGCCTTGCATCAACAACCTGGGCCTGAACTAGATTCTCAGGTCTGAGAATGCCCATAGACTCCCTCAAAGCCCCCGCTATCTTGCGGGGCAAAACACCCATAGCCTGCTGACCTGCTGGCTCGGCCACATTGGCCTGGCCAACCCCCTCCTACTGCGCCGGAACATCCTCCGGCATAGGCATCTCTTGCCTACCATGCCTACCACGCCTACCACCTCGTCCTCGTCCTGACATCCTAATAAAGGTAATGAAGACATTAGCACATTCACAAATGTGCCGAAGCTACAACACTCGCGTCCTAATACATGGACAACTGTAATTCATTCCACGTAAGCACATAATCACATAAGCACTTACGAATTTCATTTCAGGATAGTGACAGTCACGAGGCGTTACTAGAGTTCCGGTTAGAAACAGCATTGATCAAGTGCGTTTCCAGCAAGACTCACAGAAGCCTAAGGATGCAATCAACATCCTAGAAACCAAATCCCATACCCTTATAGTCACATAAACATGTTATCACATAAGCACATAACATTACACATAAGTCTCTAACAAGCAAGACAAACCCATTGTGATACTAATCACTTCCCACGTACCCAAAGTATTCAAACCCGGTACGCTCTGATACCAAGTTGTAACGCCCTCAAAATAAACCCATAAATCATACAATGTTGACATGTTTAGACATAAGAAAATAAAGCATAATTACATTCCATCATAGTATTCATTACAAAATGTATTACATGTTGACAACAAAAGTAAATGCCCTATGGGCTTACAACTTCCCAAGTCAACACTTGGTTACAAAAGGAGTACTAACTCGAAACACAAGTAAGCCCTTGGCTTGATATACATGTAATAATAAAATGTAATCACAAAAGATGTCCCAGACACTAAGCCTCTCAAGCTACGTCCTTGGAGGTGGCATGCTACCTGTACCTGAAAATGATGTCCCATATAGGGTGAGCCAATGCCCAGTAGAGATATGCTAAACATAATATAAGCAGTAACTAAAACATTGGGCATTGATAAATGTTTAACTCATATGAATCAATTCATAAACCATTTCAATTACATGACAAAAGTGACCATGTTTCATTCCATTTTCCATTTCTTATCCAATTCTCAATTCATAACTATGGCTCAGAACCTACCCAAACAATTTGATTGAGATCACATCTCATATTAATAGTATTTCTACTTCAGATGAGATAATAACTCATTTTAAACATTTCACACTTCATAACAGATACACATTTTGGTGCTGTATCAACAACAATCAAGACGATACTTCCATCACTTCACAAATGATACACATTTTAGTACTGTATCAATGTCAAACAAAACACTTCCATACTTCACAAATGATACACATTTTAGTTCTGTATCAATGGAGTCCATCCCCTATCTCCTTCCAAACAATATCTGGTTTAGAGGTCCATCCCCTATCTTCCCCTAAACCGTGGAGTACATCCCCTATCTCCTCACACACAACACAATGTATATAAACATATCATATACATAATCAAATCAATACATAAATTCATGTATTATATCAACCGCCATATTTGATGGCATACTCATATTGATTAGTTTTAGTTTGCCTAATCATCATACATTGTCTACAACAATCAAGACTACCCTCCACCGGTAGCCCAAAGCAATTATTTCTAAATATAATAATTTCATCCAACAGATAAATTATCAAAAATTTCCAAGGTAAGTGATTTATAATTCCAACTTCATCATTCTATCTCATAATGAGTCAAATTTCATACTCTTCAACTTAATTTCATATTTCCATAACATTCCCCAATTAATTGTATAAATTAATTTATAACAAAATTAGGGTTTTCTTCTCTCTTTCTCAACTTTGGACTAAAGCCGCAAACATCAACACCAACAATACCATCATTTTAAGACCCAAACATATTTATGAGTCAAATAATAAAACCCCTTTTTCATGTCTTTGAAACCCTAACACCCAAAATTACTCAAATCAAACCATTTATACAAAAAGCTCAACATCTATGTTAAAGCATATAAAAATGAGTAGGAATCCCTACCTCAAATTCGGAGCTCAAAGGGAGAAGATGAGGAATTTCGAGATGCTCCAAACTAAGAATTTTCGATCAAAATGAAGAGCGAGATCAACTCCACACTTTTTACAAAGGCCAAAGGTGAGGAGATCACTCCTACTAGATCAAACCCTAGAGAGAAAGTTGAGTTCTAGAGTGAGGTGCTCTCCAATGGAGGTTTTGAAAAAGTAAGGAGACAAAGGAAATCAAAAAGTGATCCAAAAAGTGAAATCTCGGATTGATATAAAAGTCGCCCCGCTCGAGCGTCAGGACAACCCCCGCATCGCGCTGCTCGAGCGTCGATTGCACACTTCCAAAGTTTTGCAGACCATGGTCCCCACTCAAGCGTCAAACTCCCCGCTCTAGCGGAGGAACAAAATCAAAGGGTCACGCTCGAGCGTCAAAACTCCCGTTCGAGTGTCTGAAGACCTGCAGAGAAAATACTGGGAGATGAAAATCACGCTCGAGCGTCAAAACTCCCGCTCGAGCAGAGAAGCAACAACAAAGGGCCCGCTCGAGCGTCAAAATCCCGCTCGAGCGTGAAGGCCCAATTCTTGGCATCAACTCTAGGTTTCAAAACACAACCAACCTGTTCTAAACCTGCCCAACACAACCCAAGACTCAAATACAAAGAGTAAAGGATGGAAATGAGAATGAGACAACAACACATCCACGGAACCGAGTCCGGAATACAATAAATAAAGAGAGGAAGAACCAGGATCGCTATAAAAATGAAATATGAGAAGTCTAATTTTATACTCAATTTTTAGATTATGGATTTGATTTATAAATTTCAATGTGGAATTATTGTGGGAAAATGTGACAAATCTGTGCTACATAATGTCTTGTAATTTTACAGAATTATTTATAACTTATTTTGGGAAGCTTTTTGAAAAATGACCATAACATATTTGTTGAACATTCCAGAGAATTACATGAATTTTAAAATTGTGTAAACAATTTATTTCTAATTTTAACCACGAAGACTATGTTTTGAAAATTGGGCAAAATATTAAAGAATGAAGATTACCAATTCAATTATTTATTAGAACTAAAAATTAAGTGTGTGCTAATTAATATATTTAATTAGATATTGTAAATTAGTAGTTTATGCATGTGTGTTGTTGTGATTTATTTTAATATTTAAAATTATTATTTCACAACATGACTTGATTTAACTATTCACAATAATTTGTAAACATTGATGCATTATTGTAGAACGTATGTTTTAATATTTTTTGTTGAAAATTGTATTAAAATGGTATAATATTGATTATGATCTAATTTGTAATTATTACTGATTATTATGAAAATTAATTAAAATGATCAACGATCTGTACAAAATTAATGAATGACGGTTAATACCGGTTGTTCAGGGTGAGCCCTGTTTTGAGAATTCTTACATAATTTGTGTTTCGAAACCCTAAGATGGCACAAGACTTATTTGAACCTTTATCATATTCGATTTTGGAATAACGTGGATGTGCAAGTGGCACATAGGGAGATTACGTACCCTGGCAGACCATTCCCTTGTGGCAAACAATGGATGCCACTACTTGGGTATGTAACTTTGGACGTGAGCATCCCTGGTAGTTACAGTTGGAACACTTGAATATTTTACTAAAGGGGGTTTCAAATTAACCGTGGCCATGGCTTAGTGGTAAGTTAAATCTCTTTGGTGTGATTTCGAGTGTCACCTAATTTATTGAAATTGTTGAAATTATTTTAATGGTTATTATATGGTTATATCATATTTATAATCCTATTATTTTTTCTGAAAAAAAGGTAGGTTTGTTTTTTTTCTTACTATGCAAAGCTCATGGCATATGTTTTGTTGCCCTAACATTTTATGCCAGGTTTTGGCGAGGAAATAACTGAAGCTAAAATGGAGTTGACACTAACATTGAGCCTTGGTGACTTGAAGCCACGACTAGAGCCGACTAAATTTTATTATCTTATGTATTAGCTATTAGCTATTAAGGACTTTACAATTTTGTTTGATGTTGTATTTGGATAATTTTAAGTTTTTATTTAATGTTGTTTGAACATTTGGTTATGTACGAGAGTTGGAATTTCCTGTTAAGATGTCAATTTTTTATTTTATTAAGCCATTTTGTTTATTTAATTTCCCTTGATGTTCCAAAAGTTTGGGCGTTACAATTTGATATCAGAGCTTCTATTGAGAATTCCTTGAGACCTTGGGAATCCTTAGAGCTTACATTTTTTTGTATGAATTACTTGTGGTTATCTCTAGTGTTTTTCTTCCTACCATATGAAGCAAATCCTTTCAATTTGAAGGACGACATACCTACTAGAAGAAAATGGATAATTGGATGAAGAACTTGGCTCCGACCCAAGGAAGAGCTTTAGGTTTGAATAGGAATGGTGTGAAGATATATAATCTCAATTGAAGCATAGAGTCACGAATTCAAAAATAGGTTTATATGACTTATATTTTTCTTACAAGCCTCGTGCTAATCATGATAACTATCTTAACTTAATCCTTAGTTGTATGCTTGATTTGAAGTCATATCTTCAAATGTAAAATCATCACTACCCTGTCATAATTGAACGAATCCAATTTGGCAAATGAAGATCAATTGGCAACCTTTGAGTCTCGATTATTGTATCTAGTATAAGGTTTTCTTGGAAACCAGTTGCTTTCTTTCAATCTTTACTAAGTGACGAATATTGGATGTTTAGTTTGAAATGTGAATGACCAACGCAGTTTCAAGTCAAATAACTAGTTTGGTCACTACTTTCATAACTTTGACTACACTGAAGTCTAAAACCATTATGTCATTCATTCTATTGTACATTTTATTCAAATTCCATTTGAATCCTTGTGTTAATTGATACTATTGTTATTGCTACGTATTATTTTATTCTGCCACTTCATATTCTTTCATCTCTACTACATGTGCACCAACCTTAGGTTTAAAGTTAGAGTAATTCAAAATAGTCATGAGTGTAGGAATACCATTAGGTAGTTCGATTTGAGTAGATTTTGTGTTTAAGTTATGTGATTTGAAAGTTTTTGACTTGCAACCTAAAAGTTATTGAAATGTCATACTTTGACGTAATCCTAATAAACAAATAAATTAGTTGTCAGTCCATCGAGTGATTATCAAATGTTATTGTAAGGCAGTGACATCAAACTCTTCTAATGGTAAGCTTTTCTAATTTAAGGGGGATAGACAAGATATTTTGTTCTCGACGTGTCATGAATAAGGGAGGAACAACTAGTTAGATGGTTGGTCAGTTTAATCTAGGAGGATAAGATCGAAAGGATTTGGGACTCCCTCTCATGATGTGCGAATATGCAGACATTTCTGCTAAGTAACTACCAAAATTACCTTCAAAGTGTGAGCTAGCTTTTATGATTGAACTGAAACCTGGGACGTCATCAATATCCATGGCACCATATCATGTGGCGCTAGCAAAACTTTGAGAATTGAAGATGCAATTCCAAGAATTATTGGATAAAAAGTTCATCAGACCTAGTATGTCTCCATCGGGACACAATTGACAAGACAATTGAGTCACTACTGAGAATAGATGACTTATTTGATGAGTTGAAAGATTCAAAATGTTTATGCAAATCGATATCAAGTCTCAATACAACCAACCATGTCAAAGAAAAAAGAAACATATCAAAAACTACGTTTCGAACCTATTATGACCATTATGAGTTCGTGGTAATACCCCGTTTGACAAATACATTAGGTGTATTCATGAGCTTAATGAACAAAATATTCACGCCTTACTTAGCTCAATATGTAGTAGTTTCATCAATGACTTTTTTGTGTACTCACGATCAGAGGAAGATCAGGAGCAATATTGGAGTTGTTTTGCAAGTTCCAAAATAGAATGAGTTGTATGCCAACTAGTAAATGCAAATTTTGGTTTAAGAAGTAAAGTTCTTAGGTCATATTGTGTTTGAATCAGGAATATGAGTGGACCCTCCGAAAGTAGAAGCAGTAATGGAATGGATACAACCTAAGAATACATTTGAGATCCGTAGTTTCTTGGCATTTATGGGTTATTATTGTAGACACCCAATTTTTGACCACCCACAAAGCTCGAGCGCTTTGCCCGGTACACTCGATGATGAAAGTGGTGTTGTGCGTATTTTGAGGTCTCAATGAAGGGGCCATGTTTAAACTTGAAAACAATCCCAAACCTTCGATATTCCCATTGATTATACCCCATAATTCATTTTTACACATTGCCACCCTGTGCTGAGTCTGAAGTAGAAAAATAGGGGATAACATTGAGGCTCGGTCGTGCCTCATTGAGGACCGGCCGTGCCTTTAGTGAGATACACTGTTCTGGGTGGGAGCCTACCAGCTGTCCATTTTTGAAGATATTTATGACCCCTCTTGCTCAAATTCTATAAAAACGAAGTTGTATCTCTGTTTTGAGGGTTGAAGAATTTCTATAAAGCCTATACACCTTCTTGAGAGCTCCTTCTTCTTTTGCAAGCAACCTTTGAGCAAGCTTACCACCTTGAACCTATATCCATACACCATATAAACCTTCACACGTTAGCCTAGGAACCTTGGTTGAGCCTTGAACATCACAATTCAAGCTTGAGAGTGTGTTTGGACTTAGTTTGATTCACAAACACAAAGCTATCTTTATCAAGAGGTATAAGCTTGATATTTTCTCTCTTGCTTTCACTTCTATCATTTACTATCAAGTTCTTGTATTTTTTGTGTTGTTTTGATCTCCCTTCAAGTGTTTAAGTTTGGGTTTGGAGAGCTACCAAAGGGTAAAGAGAGTTAACACTCTTTCTTACACCTTCACCTATAGCTCAAACCCTTGCTCTTATACTTTTTTTCTTTTCTTTCTAAATTGATTTTAGAGTTAAAAAGAGGCTAAAAATCATGTTTTGAGGTTTCAAAAGTGGAGGGGTTAGTCACCCCTCCTTGTTCATGCT
The DNA here is from genome assembly GCA_022316695.1 of Camellia oleifera. Taxonomy (NCBI): domain Eukaryota; kingdom Viridiplantae; phylum Streptophyta; class Magnoliopsida; order Ericales; family Theaceae; genus Camellia; species Camellia oleifera. The sequence goes on from CM039308.1 coordinate 169,283,686, forward strand.
TACTAGCCTTGTTTTCCTTCTTTGTTGTTTAGCTTTTTAGGTTCTTTCCATGCACTTTGAGCAACTGTTTTTCATCTATTAAGGGCTGTTTTAGGGCTATCCTAGGTTGTTTAATTAATTCACTTTGATTAGTTTGGTTGTTGTCTCATAAGTTTGCATACATAGCTTGTTGAATATTGTCCTTAGCTTTTCTTTAACTAATTTCCATGTTTAAGAACCTCATTTTAATAATCAACTTACCATTCATTTCTTTCATTTGAGAGTTATTTCAATTGGTTGACGGTTATTCAAAACATGAACTAGAAATCTATGCTAAATGGCTTAATCTCTACCGAGGTCATTGTCAACGGCGTAGTCTCTTTTCCATATTGAGAATCACTTTCCGTTTGACATACTTCTCACTTAGTGGACGTAATCTTTAGTGGATGTAACAATCATCTTGGACTTAGTGGATTAAAGGATGGCAAAGACTAATGAATTTGGCTTAAAATGAACTAACCCATATAAAGAAAATAAGTATATTAATTGGGTTCAGCCGGACGTTATGTCGAGTCTATCATGTCAAGGGTCGTCATATGTTAATCCATGATGTTTTGATGAACCTTGAAGTGTCTCTACCTCCCTCTTGAGTTCACTCTATGATAGGAGGGAGGGGTGGTTGTTGTTCATTGCATTTATTGATCTTTGTTCAAATTGTATCCAAATCATCAAGCAATCAACTTGCTGATTGATGGTTTTGGAAAAAATTCCAACCTTCTCTTGAGGCTTTCCCATGACAGAGAAGTGTAAGGGGGACAAACAAAGTTCAGAATAACTCTGTCTGCACTATTTTCACTTCAGAGCACAAAATAGGATTTTGCATAAAATTAAGGCACGACCGACCTTATTTAGGCCCGGTCGGGCCTCATTGTGGCACGGTCAGCCATCAATGTTTGGTCAGCAGTATGTTTTGCAGACAACAAAGGCCAATGGCTGAAGGTGAAATAGAGCAGGCCTAGGCAGATAGAGCTGTTCTTGGACACTATTCAAGAAACCCTTGTGCATCCTTGCTTACATCAATGTTATAGATTAACACTCCAAGTATTGTTGCAATTGTTATTATTATCATTGTTGTAATTAGTCTTGTTAATTATTAGTGTTGTAATTATTATTGTTTATTTGTAATTGTTATAGCTAGTTAGCTTAAATAGCTAGTTTATTTCATTATCCTTGTTGTAATAAAGTAGTTAGTTGGTTAATTCTTTAATTTATTCATTTAGATTTGTAATAATTAGTTTAATTCGAACTTTCAGACTTGATCCGCATCGTCTTGTACGAGGGCCAACATGTAATAAGTTGTATGTCTTCCAACCCCACATCTTTCTCTCTTTTACTTACTTGCTTACGATGGTTAGTTTAGAACATCATTTTTTAAACTTAGCATTCTTATGCTTTGCATCCATTGTCTTGCATGCATCCAAGGTTCAGCTCATCATACTAACCCAATATCAATGTTCAAATTCATTGCTTGAATACGTGCTTTATCGTATGTCTTGAATGGAATCATATGCCATGCTCATAGCTCAGTCTATAAATTACATAATGTGTGCATTGCATTTAGTCATATTCATTAATTAGGAGCATGCATATTTTTCTAATTATTTTTCTTTGTTTTGGCTCGGGGTACTAGGTGAGTAATTTTAAGTTTTAGCATCTCGCATTGAATGTTTGTGTTGCCATGCCAAGCATACTTCCATGAGGCTAATTGCTTAAATGATATAGCTATTTGAATGCCTGTGGATGAAGGCTAGTTGCTTAAATTGAGATAGTTTGATTAATGTCCATTTTTTTAAAGCCCACTTTTTCAAGTGGCATATTCACAAACTCTTTTCAAGATAAAACATGAAATCAAATATTTCAATTCTTGCAAATTAGTTTATACTTGTGTGCGTCACATAGTAAAAATAACTAATAAAACCAAATAAGAGCGTATAACATAAATAAAAATTACATCATGATTAGTAGATGCCGATCTTTGATCAGGCGAGTGGGGTGCTCAATTCATGACATTCCCTTCTCATACCTAAGTTCTCACGCCGAGACAATCTTGGTGGTAACGACACGTGGCCTTTGGCATGAGTCATGGGTTTCCTAATTTTTCAAAAATATTTAGGTGGCGACTCTATATCTGGCCAAGCATTACATTTTTGGCATTTTGATTCAAATATTGATTTTTCAAAAGAATTGTCGGATTTGGACTCTTTTGTGTTTTCACTGTTTCACATTGCACTTTATGAAATCAGATTCAGAACTACGGGAGTCCGAACTGTAGAGCTAGTCATCTTCCAAAAGGAGCACGAAAAGTCGAGCTACATTATAAAAGGTTCATACAAGACTTTTTCAAATTAGCCAAGCCAATGACTTGTCTGGCATATAAATGAGTAATGTTTAAATGGGACCAAACTTGTGAGCAATCGTTTCAAGAACTCAAGAAAAGAATAACAAGTGCTCCTATACTAATTATAGCTGAACTTGACATTGGGTACTCATTTTATTGCGATGCTTCTAAAGAGGGATTAGGAAGCGTATTAATGCAAAATGGAAAGGTAGCTAGTGGCCTAAGGGTCAAGGTAATTGAAGAATCATGAGAAGGAAGAAAAAAAAAAAGCACCCACAAATTAGAGTTAGCGACTATGGTCTATGCGTTTAAGACATGGCGACACTACCTTTATGGCAAAAAGTTTGAAATCTTTACCGACCATAAAAACTTGAAGTATTTGTTCACACAAAGGGATATGAACATGAGGCAGAGACGTTGTATGGAATATCTTGAAGACTAGAAATTCACTTTATCTTACCGTCTCGGGAAGGTTAACGTTGTAGTTCACATATTAAGTCGAAAGATAGAGAAATCAAAGCCAACATAGCAATTAAAGAATGGGAAATGGTGAGTACAATGAATGAGTTTAGGTTATAACTACGAAGTCAAAATGGAAAGGCTAGTTTGTTGGCAATAGTCGCAATTCCTAACTTCATACCAAAGTGCTAGAACCCAAAGATTTGATCAAAAGACGGACTTCATTAAGGCATGATAAGTGTCAGAGAACCCTCACTTGACTGGGCCCTTGATCAAGATGGTAGTTTGAGGTATCTGGGTCAAATTTTTGTGCCAAACATCTAACAATTGAGAGAAGAAGTACTTTAAGAGTTTCACCATTCGGTTTTTGTGGTTCATCCCGGGAGAAACAAGATGTACGAAGATCTCAAACGGCAATAGTAGTGGAGTGGAATGAAGAGACCTTGTTCAATTCGTATCTAAGTGCCTAATATGTCAACAAGTGAAAGTAGAATATCAGAAGTCGGTAGGGAAACTCCAACCTTTGCCAATACCTTAATGGAAATGGGAACACGTAACGATAGATTTTGTAACAGGATTGCCTTGGTCGCTGCAAGGGCATAATGCCATTTGGGTTGTGGTTGATCGTTAGCCAAAATAGTACATTTTCTACCAATATGACTGACAGATACACTTCAATCACTGAGTTGATTATTTATTTGAACAATCATTAGATTGCATAGAGTACTAGTATCAATAGTGTCAGACTATGACCCTCACTTTACGTCGCAATTTTGGCAAAGTTTACAAAAGGCTATGGGTATAGAATTGTGTTTTAGTTCAACTTTTCACCCTCAAAACTAATGGTCAATCAGAAAGAACAATTCAGACTTTGGAAGACATACTTTGACTTTCTGTGATGAATTCAAGGGTAATTGAGAGAAACATTTACTAATTTTCAAATTTACTTTCAACAATAGTTTTCAAGCAAGTATGGGGTATAATACCTTATGAAACATTGTACAAATGACTATGACAATCACTGATCTATTGGATAGAAGTAGGACAAGCTACCCTATTGGGACTTGATCAGTTAGAAAAACTACATAGAAGGTGAAATTAAACAGATAAAGAATTGAAACCGCCCAAAATAGGCAGAAAAAGTTATGTGAATTAGAGGAGATGACCTTTGACATTTAAAGTTGGATATCATGTGTTCTTGAAGATCTAACTTCGTTGAGAAATTGTTTGTTTTGGAAAGAATGGAAAGATATCACCTCGCTTTGTTGGACCTTTCAAAATTTTGGGTAAAGTAGGAGAAGTGGCGTATCGTTTAGCTCAACCACCTCAACTGGTTGGCATACATATCATGTCATTAATTGGGAATAATTAATCTTGATAAAAATGTGGCGTTCAGAAAAAGCTTGTCAAAATTTAGATCGCCACCAAAAAAAAAAAAAAAAAAAAAGAAGAAAAGAAGAACTACGAAGTAAAACCATAGCATTGGTTTGATTTCTCTAGCAATATCATGGGATGGAGGAGTCACATGGGAATAAGAAAATATGATACATGTTAACTACCTACTGTAGACACCCCATTTTGACCAGCCCTAAGGTTTGGGCACTTTCTTCTGATTACCTGAAGATGAAGATCAAATGTGTTTCTTGTAAAATCCTTGGTAAAAAAGATGGAATTTGAGCTTTACCCTCTACCCTATGCCTATTTTGACCAAGTGTTTAAGTCCCATCGGGCATCGGAGCAAAACAACCAACGTTCTTCTTTGGCCAATCGG
>CM039308.1:171088792-171359647 GCA_022316695.1 Camellia oleifera
TATAAATACAAAAGTTCACATTTTTTTTATGCATATTGTGATGAATCATGGGATTGGGAGTTAGGGTTTGAAGAGAGTTGGGTTTGTTTGTTGGGTTATAATCTTGGGTCATGAGTTTGGGTGTAAAAGTAATAGAATGGTTGGAATAAAGTGTGTTTTGTGAAAATGTTTAATTTCTCTTAAAAACCTTAAGTCGATTCATGATGATAATTAATGATTTTGCCCAAATTAAAAGTAGAATCATGAAATTGAGGTATTGAATGATATATACACAAGTTTAATTGAATTTTGGGAAGTGTTTGAAAATTATGTTACAAATTAGCGAATGAACCCTTATTGTGGACATTGTAAATGATGCTATAATGTGAAATGAAGATTGGGGAAAATGATTTATCAATGATATGGAAGACATGAGCCTTGGGGTCAAATGATGAAGTGAAAGTTTAAGAGTTCACCTTGAATTATGTTGAATTATGTTGATTATGTTGAATTGTGTTGACTATGTTGAAGTGTGTTGGCTATGTTGATTTGTGTTGAATCATTGTGAGTTGTGCTGTGTTGGGTTATGTTGAGTTTGAATTGTGTTGTGTTGGGTTGTGTTGAGTTTGAATTGTGTTGTGTTGGGTTGTGTTGAGTTTGGGTTGAGTTGTGTTGGGTGGTGTTGTGTTGGTACCCGCGCGGGGAGTTAAAAAATAGTTTTTCGGTGCCCACAACCGTCCATATTAATAGCCGGTAAATATGGGGGATGGTTTTGAAAATTGAGAAAAATGGTTTTTTGGTGCCCATGACCGTCCATATTAATAGTCGGTAAATATGGGGGATGGTTTTGAAAATTGAGAAAAATGGTTTTTTGGTGCCCATGACCGTCCGTATTAATAGCTGGTAAACATAGGGGTGGTTTGAATTCAAGGTGCCCAATTGCCCTGTCTAGGCTTATCGCTGGACGAATGTGGGAAAATGGTTTTTGGGTGTCCACACAGTCCTGCCGTATTGTAGCCGGCGAAAGTGGAAAATGGTTTTTGGGTGTCCACACAGTCCTGCCATATTGGAGCCGGCAAAAGTGGAAAAACGGATGGTTTTCGAAAATGTTTTGGGTGCCCACGTCCTGCCGTATAACAGCCGGCAAATGTGGGGGATGGTTTTAAAAAGTTAAATACTGGTTTTGGAAAAATGTGGTTCGTGGATGAAAATGGCTTTTTGAGAAACTGGTTTTTGGGAGTTCACTTCCCGCCGTATAGTAGCCGACAAAAGGTGGAATATGTTATGGATTGGGTGCCCGCTGTCCCGCCGTATCAAGCCGGCAAAAGGTGGGGTGTGTTGTGGCGTGTGTTGAGGTCAACGATGATATATGTGACTTGTGATGACTTGTGAAATTACTATTTGATGTGTCAATGGGTATGGAATGTAAATGCTTATGGAAATTATCTGGAACGAATGGATAAAGAAATGGTAATTGGATATGGGATTGGTGATAAAGAACTCACCAGGTTGTTTGTATCTATAAGGAAAGACTTATAGTTTTATTTTGTGATTAATTGAGAAATTGAATTAAAAGAATTTGTTATCCTAGTGGTATGTTGAATTATAGTTGGTAATGCTAATGTGGATGTGATGTAAGTGTTCTTGGATTTCTATGTTAAAGAGTTATAGCAATAAAGGATTAACAGGTGGAAACAGAGTGTATGAGGGTTGTTTAGAGTATTAAGGGAACATGAACGTGAGGTTTGGAGTTGTAATAAATGTAACTAGAAAAATGGGAGAATGGGAATAAAAAGAGGAATGTTAAGATGGACATTAAAGGTGGAACATTTTGGAATGGGTTAATAAAGAAATTAAAATGATGTTGTTCCTTAAATATATTTGCTTTCAAAAAGGATTTTATGTTTTTCTGATAAAAAGGGAAAGTCTTGATGATTGAAGGTTTTCTTCACAATGTTTCAAATAAATTTTGAGAAAAAGATACTCTACGTATGATTGTAACACGCCCGCGAGGGAACTCGCCTACTACAGTTCGGACTCCCTTTTTGTTTGTTGCGGTTCGTAATCTGAACCAAAGAGTCTAACTCTGGCAAATCGTTTTGAGAAAACAGATTTTTGAAAAGAAGTGCCAAACATGGACTGCTTTGCCAGATACAGAGTCGACACCTAAATATTTTTTTAATGGGGAATTTAGGAAACCCTGACTCGGTGCCAAAGGCCACGTGTCCGTCATCACCAAAGTTGCCTCGGCTCGGGAACTTGGGTACGATCGGGGAAGGTCAGCTATGAGCACCCCCCCTCGCCCGATCCGAAGATCGGCCTCTACTAACTGTGATATCTTGTTTTGAAAACATTATGTGTTCTTATTCCAGTTATTAGCCTAGAATTACTATGTTATGCGCACAGCAAACAAGTATAGACTAGATCGCCTAATTTGGAAATAAGCGTTGCATATCCGTTTGTTTTGAAAACAGTTTTGAAATTGCTACTCGCGAGTAGGCTAAAATACAGATTTCGACGAGTTTTTTCAACTCAAACAATCCAACCTTCACCCACAAGCATTCAGGCAGTTTATAACACGTAAGCAATTAGCCTCATGGTAATCATGCTGTTATGGCAACACTCACACGCATGCGGTATGCTAAAGCATAAATGCTTACCGAGTACTCCAAGCCAAAACAGAAACTAGTTAGCAAACATGCATAGTCCTAGTTCATGTCAATTTGACTAATGCAACACATACAGGATGCAATTAGAGCAGGCTCGGCTAACCTAAACATGGCATGTGAAATGCAATCAATTGATGCACGTATTCAATTTGGAATTGAAGTACAATGCAGTTAGCGTGATGCGCCGAGCCCGGTGCATACAAGACAAATATACGGATGCACGCATGCATAGCATAAGGTATGCTAAATTAAATATGCCCTAATACTAACCATCGAAAGCAGGTAAGTAAAAGGGAGAAAGAAGTGGGGGTTGGAAGACATGCACACACGCACCCACACTTATTACAAATTCGCCCTCGCTCGGAGGAACCAAAAGAATAATAGGCCGAATAAATAATTAACTACTCTAGCTAATTAAATATTACAAAACTCTATTTAATTAATTAACAAATTCACTAAGCTATGGAAAGCAGTAAAAGGCCTCAGGAAGAGGGATGCACGCATGCTCGGATTTGCTTTTCCCGGAAACTCGCTGCCATAGCACTACTGCCTCTGTTTACACTGCTTAGCTTCTCTAAAAATTGCACAAGTCTCAGGACAGGTTCTTTGCACACTGTGGAACACCACCGGCTGGGAGGGATGCCCGCCGGCCATAAGGAATGTCCATCGGCTGCTAATGAAGCTATCGGCCACTCATAAATGGCCAGTCGGCACTGTATGTTGCCGATCGGCAGAAACTTCTTGCAGAAAACAATTTTGACAGCAACAGAGGACATGCAGTGTATGGCATGGAATTTCAAGCAAATGTGTGCATGGACACACTCCCTATCATGCAATGGACTAAAGGGAGCATGGCCCTCGACCCCCGGGCCATCAATCATGCATTTCAATGCATGATGGCCCAAAAGCCAAGTTAGCAACTTTGATATCAAATGAAATGCAAGCACAAAACACATCAAAGAGCCCCAACCTCTATCATGATTAATCAAGAGGCAAGGGATGCATGCTTAATGAAATGCAACCTAGGCATAGAGGCTAAGTATGCAACATGAACATGTAAATGAACAATGTATGCTAGGCGCGCAACCTAAACATGCAACAACACACAAGTATGCAACAATACACAAGGTGAGCATGCATCGACATGCAAAGGATGGTCTTACACTAACTTGGACAGCTCTCTTCTAGGTCCAAAACAGTGGCCATAATGAGGCAAGTGAGGCAACACAATACATGGAATGCATGCACAATGCATTAACCAAACCTAAGGCACAAAAATGCAACTCTACCAAAGCATGGCAAGGGATGCAAGATGGCATACAAGCATGTGAATTTTAGCGCTGGAACATGATGCCAAATGGTCCCGAAACATGGAAATACGTCACCCAATGCATGCTATAGGCCCCGAAACCCAAGATTAGGCGCATGAAATGGCTTACAGCTATACAAAGCATGCATAATTTGAACATGCAATGAAGAGACAGAAGCAAGGCAGCCCCGAGAAAAGAATTTTTACAGTACAAAGCATGGCAAGACAGTAAGCACAAGTGGGACTAAAATGGCATGCAAAAATGGCTCCGCAAGGGAGGCAATGAAGCAAGTAGTAGATGCAAAGCCCAAAAAGAAAAAGACCCTTCTACAACACTGAAGAGGGACCAAAAATATAACTACTTACAGTAGATGACAAGCCCCAAATCAATATAAAAACATGCTCAAAATGCAATGCAAGATTAGGGCCCCAAGAGGGCTATAACATGAAGTATACTAAAAATGCATCAAACAGCCAAAGACCCTTAATGAAACATGTCAAGGGGGTCAAAATATGGCCACTCTCAGTTCTGATCATGGCCGAAAAACAGAATCAAAATAAGCTAAACAAACATGCAAAAATGGGGACCAAAGAGGGGTAATGAAGCAAGTCATACATGGAGATCCCCAACAGTATTGAGCCCTTCTTCAATGTTGAATAGGGGCTCAAAATAAGCCTCTTTACAGTTTACATCAAAGCTCAAAAATACTTTTAAATAAGGCTAACCAATGAAGTTAAAAAATGCAAGTTTAAGGGAAATGGATGCTTACCCTTGAAGAGCAGCAAACCAGCAGCCCTTGGTCCAAGTTTCTAAGCTTCTAATCTTTGCAAATGGCCTACCAAGTGCTGGAATGGAGGATGGAGGTGTTGTGCTAGGTGTTGTAGGGCAAATGGTGCAAGAACAAAGGTGTTTGGAGGCTTGGATAAGATAGATATAGAGGGTGTATGTATGTATATCAGATATATATCTCTTCCCTCTGTTTTTTTTGCTCCAAAATCTCCAACCCAAACAAAGGAAAAGGGACCTCTCTTATATAGGCAATGCTAAGCTTCTAAGACAAGCTTCAAAGGGTCAAAGGGGCCTAAGGGGAGGTCAAGGCTTATTGGAGAAGCTTGGATAGCTGGTAGGCTTCTTGAGGAAGCCAAGACAAGGGGTCAAGGCTTCCTCAAGAAACCTTGAGCAAAGGGTGCAAAAGAGGGGTCCAAAGGTGGTCAAGGGCTCAAAATAGCAACATATATGCACGGGGGAGTGTGCTGGTGCATTCCAACTAGCACAGCTGGGATGCACTAGGCTTGGAGGGTGCAAAGGGTGCAAACCGGCCAGAAAATTTGGTCGTCGGCCAAAATAAAGAGCCGGTCGGCATAATATTTTTCCGGTCGGCAAAATAGATTGCCGATAGATGATTCCAAGGTCAAAAAATGGCCGGTGGGTATGCAAATTGAAGCCCCGGAAGTTATCTTTCCAATGGCGCAAACCTTGTATCAAAATTCCTCCTATGCAGAAAATTATGCCATTTTTGGTGAAGCCGCGCAGACTCGATCCAAACGGGGTGATGCCCAGCTTCAACCAATCATATCTCCTCCACCCGGACTTGGCTTTGGGAGATTCTTGAGTACAAAGTGAAGCCCCGGAAGTCTTCTTTCCAACGATGGTGGCCTCATAGCTTAACTCCAAGTATGCAATTGAATAAGCCCGATTCAGCGAGGGCTGCTCGATTCTCTCCTACCCGGATTCATGCCAAATTTCTCCCAGACCAGTTTTCTTCTCTCCTTTCCTCTTCTCCTCAACTTCGAACCCCTAAGTAAGGTGTTTTGAAAGATTTTTCAAAGATTTCATCTCTCTTTCATTCATCCCCACTTTGTCCTTGCTCAGTTTACCGAAAAGCGCAACATTTACCGAAATGCGAGCGTCGGAACATCGTGGGAATTTTATTTCAAAAATGTTTTGAAAGAGAGGGTTTTAAGGTCTAAAAACCATCCAAAATAATTTTGGTCCAAAATGGGGTGTGAAGTTGAGATTTGTCTCTCTCATTGCCGAGGAAACTGAACCTGTGCCCTGCACACATTTCTCCACCAAGCAAACCATCAGTAACGCCCAAGTCTTAAGGGCAGTCAAAAATGGGGTGTCTACAATGATATTTTGAAATTACAAAACATCACCTACTATATGGTATCATCCTGCATGCATGATCATTTCTAGCTATGTGTTGGCTATTGGTTTAGAACTAGGAGATTCCTACTGGGCATTAGTGCTCACGCTTGTTGTTTTTATCTTTTTACAGGAAGGAAGTGTGGATTCTGTAGTTGAAGAGTTATAAAGTTCATAAGTCTGTGTGTATATCGTTGTGGATATGAAGAAAGTAATTGTTGTATATTGATACTTGTATTTATTTATTTGTCGTTTCTTAGTAGAAGATTGGCATGTATCATTGTTATTATTGTACTCATTGAGAGCGAGTGAACACGTTTCATTGTATTTCTATTACTCAAGTGTAATAGATAGTTGTATATATATATATTTAAAAAAAATGGACCTAAATTTCAGGCTTTTGGTAATGTTTCCGTGTAATTAAAATTAGGGCGTGACAGGCCCATCTCCAACTTCTGCCCAGCAAATCGGAGATCTACATTTTCTGCCATACAATGCCTCGAAAGCGTCCATACCAATACTTGAGTGATAATTGTTGTTGTAGGCAAATTCAGCCAATGGCAAATGGCTTTCCCAGTTTCTCTGAAAGTCAAGGACACACATTCTCAGTAAATCCTCCTAGAGTCTGGATGGTTCTTTCTGACTGACCATCTGTCTGAGAATGATAGGCACTACTCAGTCTTAGTTCAGTACCCAGTACAGTCTGTAAGCTTTGCCAAAATCTCGATGTAAACTTCGAATCCCTATCAGAAACAATGGACGCAGGCACTCCATGCAGTCTAACAATTTCATCAATATAGAGTATAGCCAATTTGTCTGCATTATAAATTGTCTTGACAAGTAAGAAGTGAGCAGATTTAGTCAGTCTATCAACAATAACCCAGATTGAGTCCATACCTTTACTGGAGCGAGGCAATCCAACGATAAAATCCATAGTAATATGTTCCCATTCCACTCTGGTATCGGTAAGGGCTGCAATAAGCCTGTGGCTCGTTGATATTCGGCTTTGACTTGTTGGCAAGGAAGACATTTTGATACAAAATCGGCAATTTCTTTCTTCATTCCCGGCCACCAGAAATTCAGTTTCAAGTCTTGGTACATTTTCGTATTCGCCCGGATGGATAGAAAATTTTGAATTGTGGCCTTCTTATAGAACTCTTCTTTTTAATTCAGAATCATTCGGTACACACAGTCTCCCCTGAAATTTCAGTGCATTATTTTCAAATTCGAAACCCGGCCTTGGTTTAGATTCCCTTTCTTCGATGATCTTCTTCAAGAAGTCATCCTGTTGCTGTTTCTCTTTAATTTCTTCAATCAGTGCTAGGTTGAGCAGAAATAGCAGCTATTGTTCCACCTTGTTCTCGCAAAACAATCTCAATTTCAGATCTTTCAAGGTCACAAAGTAACTCTTTCTGTCCAAGTGAGTAAGCAGGCTAAATTGCCAATCGCTTTCCGGCTCAGTGCATCGGCAACGATGTTGGCTTTTTCCCGGATGGTACAAAATCTGTAAGTCATAGTCTTTAATCAGTTCTAGCAATCTCCGCTGTCTCATGTTCAGTTCTTTCTGTGTGAAGAAATATTTCAGACTCTTGTGGTCGGCATACACTTCACATGTTGCCCCATAAAGATAGTGACTGCCAGATTTTTAAGGCAAATACCACTGCGGCGAGTTCCAAGTCATGGGTTGGGTAGTTCTTCTTCATGCGGTCTCAGTTGTCGAGAAGCATAGGCAATTACTCTCCCATTCTGCATTAAAACACACCCCAAACCCTTATGAGAAGCATCACTAAAAATGGTAAAACCATCCGTACCTAAAGGTAGGGTAAGAATAGGTGCAGTCACTAGTCGAGTTTTCAACTATTGGAAAGCTGATTCTCTTTGGTCAGTCCAGTCAAATGATATCCCCTTCTGAGTTAACTGAGTCAACGGTAAGGCAATTTTGGAGAAATCTTTGACAAATCTTCTGTAATATCCAGCTAAACTCAAAAAGCTTCGGACTTCTGTAACATTTGTTGGTCTAGGCCAATTTACCACTGCTTCAACTTTCTGTGGATCAACTGAAATTCCATTCCTTACTAATAACATGTCCCAAAAACATAACATGATCAAGCCAAAATTCACATTTAGACAATTTAGCATAAAGTTTTTAGTTCTCTTAGGATCTGTAGGGCCAGTCTCAGATGATGTTCATGTTCTTCTCTACTCTTGGAATAAATTAGAATGTCATCTATGAATACAACAATAAAGTCATCGAGGAATGGTTTAAAAATTCTGTTCATGAGGTCCATAAATGCAGCCGGTGCATTGGTAATTCCAAAAGGCATAACTAAAAATTCGTAGTGTCCATACCTCGTTCGAAAAATAGTTTTATCAATGTCTTCTGGTTTAACTTTTAGCTGATGATATCCGGATCTGAGATCAATCTTAAAGAAAACTTGAGCACCCTGTAACTGATCAAATAAGTCATCAATACGCGGTAATGGGTATTTATTTTTCACAGTTACCTTATTCAGTTCACGGTAGTCAATACAAAGTCTCAATGAGGGCCTTTGTGCTACAGCTCGGACTCAATTTGTCACTGGTTCTTAATCTGAACCAAAGAGTCCAAATTCGGCAAATCGTTTTGAGAAAACAGATTTTTAGAAAAGAAGTGTCCAAACATGGACTGTTTTGCCAGATATAGAGTCGCTACCTAAATATTTTTTAATAGAGGAATTTAGGAAACCCTGACTCGTTTACCTAAGGCCACGTGTCTGTCATCACCAAAGTTGCCTCGGCTCGGGAACTTGGGTACGATTGGGAAAGGTCAGCTATGAGCACCCCCACTTCGCCCGATCAAAGATCGGCCTCTACTAATCATGATATCTTGTTTTGAAAACATAATGCGTTCTTATTCCAATTATTAGCCTAGATTTACTACGTGATGCGCACAGTAAACAAGTATAGACCAAATTGCCCTAAATTGGAACAAAACATTTCATGTTTGTTTTGAAAATGTTTTGCTACTCGCAAGTAGGCTAAGATGCAAGTTTTGCCACTCTCGAGTGGGCTTTAGAAAAGACGGTTTTGCCACTATCCAGTGGGCTTTAAAACTTGCAGTTTGAATGCATTATTCCAATTTAAGTAATTCGACCTCCACCCACTAGGCATTCAAGCAGTTATATCACATAAGCGGCTAGCCTCATGGTAATCATGCTATTATGGCAACAATCACACGCATGCGGTATGCTAAAGCACAAAAAGCTTACCTAGTACTCCAAGCCAAAAACAGAAAACTAGTTAGTAATCATATGCGTGACCCTAGTTTATGTTAAGATGGCTAATGCAACACATGCCGGATGCAGCTAGAATAGGCTCGGCTACCCTAAAGATGGCATGTGAAATGCTGCAACAAACAAGTACTCAACTTGGAATTTGAAATACAAGTGTAGTTCAGCATGATGTGCCGAGCCCGATGTATGTGAGACAAATGTATAGATGCACGCATGCATAGCATAAGATATGCTAATTCAAACATGACTTAATACTAACCATTGAAAGCAGGTAAGTAAAAGGGAGAAAGAAGTGGGGGTTGGAAGACATACACACACTCACTGCACACTTATTACACAATTGCCCTCACTCAGAGGGATCAAAAGAATATACAGACCGAATAACAAATCAACTATCCTAGCTAATTAATCATTACAGATTCTTCATTAACAAATTAATTACAAAATAAAATGTGAAGCTTGAAGAGACTGTCACAGCTCTGTCTCGGAATGCGCAAATGATGCATGTTTGACTCGTCTTGCCCGGAAACTCGCTGCCATAGCATTGCTGCCTCTAGTTTACACTGCCCAGCTCCTCTGAAGACTGTGAAAATTCCTGGGGCACCTCTGAACCACTTTCTGATTACTCTGGAATACCACTGGCTAGTGCAAAGCACCATCGGCCATGGAAACATTCTTGTCGGCCAAATGTTGGGCCACCGGCCAGCCATAGATGGTCGGTCGGCACTGTATGTAGCCGGCCGGACATCTCTTGCTGCAGAATCCTGCAGTTGACAACAACAGAGGGCAAGCAGTGTATGGCATGGAATTTTCAAGCAAATGTAAACATGGCCACACTCCCTATCATGCAATGGACTCAAGGGGGCATGACCCTCGACCCTCGGGCCATCAATTGTGCATTTCGATGCATGATGGCCTAAGAGGCCAAGCTTGCAACTCGATGTAAATGCATGCAACAAAAGGAGATGAATGCCACACCCTATCATGTTTGAAGTCAAGGGCATTGGCTACCGAGGGTTGAGGCGCGTTACGTCACTTTGAGTAAGAACGCATCTCAATCCCCATGCTTGGTTTGACACCCCAAACCAAGCAAAATGTAATGCTTATATGCAATGTGGCTCAACTATGCAACATGGGTTAAATATGCAACATGAAGCTAAGGTACAAAAGCATGCCAGATGCAATGTGCCAAACATACAAAATGTCATGCAATGCAACCTAACATGCAAGCTATGACATGAAATGCAACTAGTTGAATAATGTGCAAATATGCAAGCATGGTACAATGCAAGCATGAAACCAAAAATAATGCAACATGATCATACACTAGCGGACTTAAACCTCAAAGGGGCAGACCTCAGCCCACCCCCAAAACAGTGGCCAATGATGATGCAAATGGTGGACAAATGCTCATGCAAACATACATACCAATGGGCCTAAGACTAAGGCATAAACAAGGAGCATTCTACTACAACTATCATAACCACACATGGCACGGGCAAAGCAACCAAAAACTAGAGTTTTAATGTAGCAAAATACACCCCGAAACCCACATGAATGGCAGCTTAAAGCTTCAAACACATAGCCATGCACAATGACCCATTCCTAGACGTGAAAGATCAATTCTTCAAGACATGAAAGGGATAATGAATGCAAGCATACAAGCATGGATTAGGGACTGAAATGGCATGGTAAGTGATTCCAAATCACTAAAATAGCCTAGCCAATGCATGCTAATGACACACATCACCTGATGCCAAAATGTTAGGATGCAAAGGGGCCATACCAAGCATATCAAATACAACCAAACCAGCACCTAACGGACCTCAAGCATGATAAATCATGACAAAAAGCTTCACAAGGTTAGGCAAAAATATGCAAGCATGATGGTCTAATGGCTAGATGCATTTCTAGGCAAAATGAGGAAATACAAAGCAAGTATATCAAACATGAAAGGGGCCATTAATCTGACCGAAAACAGAGACATAATATGACCCAATAACATACAAAAACCTCTGAAATGGAGCCAAAGACAACTACTCATGCATGCTACCATTATGAGCCAAAAATATGGACAAAAAAGAGACTAAGGGAGAGGGGTGTCCCTCCCCTATACAAGACCTCAAAACCTCTTTTTCACCACTGAAAATCGACTAGATTTCAGTGGTGAGAAGGCCAACACACCAAGGTAACCAAAGCTTAAAGAAGAAAGCACTAAGGGGCTAAATAAGGCCTAAGAAGGGGGGAGGTCGACCCCCCAACAACAAAGTGACCTTAATGAAGTATCTTAAACATGCAAATACAAGACTTTTTTCAGTTATACACAAAGTCTAAAACAGTAAGCAAGATAGGCTAAAGGCTAGTGCAAGATTGGGAAATATAAAGCAAGATTGTTACCCTTGCAGAACACTTCAAGAACAGCAAGCTCAGACCCCTTCTTCTGATCAAAATCACTCCAAAATTCCAAGAACAAACCCTCCAAGCCTCCCAAGTCGAAGTATGGTGTAATGGTGCGTGTACTTAATGCAAAACCAAGGTCAAAACACACTTTTAGGCTTCTAAACACACACAAAATGAAGAGAGAGAGAGAGAGAAATAGAGAGAGAAAGTGTATATATCAGAGTACATATGTAAGCTCTGGTTTTTTTGCTCAACCAAGACAAAGGAGGGGGAGTCTCTTATATAGACAATGAAATGGTGCTAAGCTTCTCAAAGAAGGTAAATGAGAAGGGTCAAGAGGGTCAAGGCTTCCAATGGAAGCTAACCCAAAGGTGCAAGCTTCTTGAGGAAGCTAAGACAAAGGGGTCAAAGGGTGCAAAATAGCCACACCCGTGCATAGGAATGAGGGTCAATGCATTCTAGCTGGCATAGCTGGCATGCATTATGCCTGAAAAAGGCAAAAAGGTGCTACCGGCCAGAAAAGGAGGCCATCGGCCAAAAATATGGTCTGCCGGCCACACAAAATGTTAACCGACCAATGGTATACTTCACCAATGGCCGGTAGCCTCAAAACACGGCCGGTGGCCTCAAGCCATGGCCGGTGGGTGTCAGGGGTAGCTAACAAGCTACTCTTTACCCTCAAAAACAAAAACACAAATATTTGGGGCAAAACCAAACACAGAACAGTCGAGTTTGAGAGATCCTGAAGCAAGGCGCGTAGCCGAGACCCCCGGGAACTCAAAACAAAACACGAACACGGGTAATCACCAAGTGCTCCAGCGGTGACATCCAAGTCTTGAGGACGGTCAAAAATGAGGTGTCTACACCTTGCCTCATAGGCTCTTTCCCGATAGCTTTGGGATTAGGCTTTGGTGTAGCAGTTGATGCTGCTGCGCTTTGGTGTAGCTTTACTATGCCCCTGAGGAGTGGAAGGGCAATCTTTGACCATGTGGCCCACCTTGCCACACCTGTAAACAAGCACCAGAGATTTTATAGCAAACTCCTTTATGATTCTTACCGCATTCAGAACTAGGGCGGTATAGAGCTGGTTCCCTTGACTAGAAGTAGTCGTTGACCCTGTATTTTGCTTCTTGTTCAATGGGTTGTTTCTGCCTTTCTTGAACTTAAAACCCTGCCTTTTTACCATGCCATTTAGACGCTGGTGTTTCAGTTTGTTTCAGTGCCTCAATATTTGACTCGGCCATTAATGCTCGGTCGAGAACATTTACATAGTTTGGTAATTTCAGAACATTTATTATGTCCAGTATTGCAACACTAAGGCCGCCTTCAAACTTCCTGACTTCTTATAGTCGGTGTCCACCATGTGTGGTGCATATCTAGCAAGCTCGGTGAACTTTGTTTCATATTCAGCAACGGACATTGTGCCCTATCTCAGCTATTCAAATTCAGTCACTTTTCTGTCCCTGACACATTGAGGGAAATACTTTTCGACAATGGACTCCTTAAACTGAGCCCATGCCAGAACGGTGTTGGTGCCACGGACTAGCATCCACCCCCTTCTGGCCTCTTCCTGCAAGATGAAGGTAGCTAACAGTACTTTATGTGCCTCCGAGCACGGAAACACTTCAAACAATTTTTCAGTCTCCAAAACTCATGCTTCAGCTTTTAGTGGTTCAAGACCTCCCTAAAAGGATGGCGGTTTCATTTTGCTAAACTTTTGGGTAAGAGCAATTATGTCCCCATCATTAACATTCTGTTCCAACTGTACCAGAGGAGGAAGTGGGGGCTGTTGGTCTTGTTGTTGCTGTTGCCTTAAGGCTTCAGTTAATAATTCAATAGTTCTTTCCAGTCTGGCCATTCTGGCCTCAGATGATTCAGTTCCATCAGTAGTATTGGCATTATCCATTTCACTATATGCAACAGAGCAATAATAAACATAGGAAGTTGCATACTATAAACATTTAAACATTTTAACACATATAGTCATATCATATCCATACAAACTTTTCATGCTCATGCGATACCCTAATTGCTTTCTAGGACATCCTATAGCTCATTTGGACACGTGTGTGCGGTATAACTCGTGGTTAAGTATCGCTCTGATACCACTCTGTCACGACCCAAACCCGCCCCTATGGGTTTAGTACCATAACCGGCCAGTAATCCAAGATTACCGAAGGCCTGCTTAATAGTGATACAGAGTACAAGGGCTGGCGGAAGCCAATACAGTAAATAAACAATGTCCAATGAGCTGTGACAGTCTATATGCAAAAAGACTTTTCATACATATATATATATATATACTCAGTACAGAACAATATGCATAATATTTACAATCATTCAGAATAGAGACCAAATCCCTATTAAACAGTACAGTACAGTGCTATGTCTATACAGTTATACAAAATAGATACAGAGACAGACAGGAGAAATAAAATACCCCTAAGCCATAGCTTGGCAGGCTCGGAACCTCGCAGTGAGGCACAGTGGTTGGCTTGACAAAAAGGGGAGTCTAACCCACGCTCCTAGCTCTGGTCTGGTGCCTGAACACCTATATATATATAAACAGTGAGCTAAAGCCCAGTGAATAACATAGTGCGTAAAGAGGTTAAAAATGAGTGTCCTTACAATAATGAAAACAGTTCATTGATTCAGTATATCAGTCATTCAGTTATATGTGGTACATCCATTAGCATAGCAGTACAGTAAACAGTAGGTCTTAAAAGACCAAACAGTCAATGATGGCCATCAATCAGTAAACAGTAGTGGTTCCAACAAGGGAACCGACAAAGATCTCTGTAACAGTAACAGTAAATAGTAGTTGCTAAGGATGCCACAATATAATTCAGAATATAGGACAGACATTCATTCGATTAACAGTATTAGTTTACAAAAGAGTTCAGTTAAACAATCAGAAATATTCACAGTTGAACATATCTTTACACAATTGTTACTCACAGAGTTCTGGGCTACAGTTAGGCTAGAGCGCGTCCCCAGATGCCAACCCTACACAGTGACAGAACGAACACACACTAAGTTCACATTCGGGAATCAAAGACTTAGCCCCTACTTAGACTCGGTGTGGTTTTACATCTATATCCTCATTAAGATGCCTTAAACTAGGCCTAACAATGCCTAGGATGGAATAAGGATGCAAAAATGCACTTTAAAGCATTTTCAGAAAACAGGAGTCTCGCTTGAGCGTGGCTTTCTACGCTCGAGCGGACATGCAGACAAAGGAGCTCCGCTCGAGCGTGACTTCCGTCGCTTGAGCGGACTGTAAGCTACAGTGAAAATACTGGATGCTCAAAATTCACGCTCGACGGGCGCTCGACCCTCGCTCGAGCGTGAGGCACAAGTCCTCGCTCGAGCGTGGATTCTCTCGCTTGAGCAGACTGTAAGCTCATGCAAAGTACTGGATGCACGCACTTCACGCTCGAGCGACACTTTGCTCGCTCGAGCGGAAGACATGATCACAGAGTGTACGCTCGAGCGTGGAGTTCCTCGCTCGAGCGTGGGTCCAAAATCTGGAAATTCCAGATTTGAACCTCAAGCTCAAAACCAAGTTTTAATGCATAAATTTCGATCCTCTTGGGCTAATTTTCTGGAAAAACACTTCAAAACTCATAATATTACATGTTTCAAAGATCAATTTAGGAAATCAAAGCCCAAGGGTAGTTCAATTAAACTCAATTTCAAACAAAACTTACAAGAACATGATAAACATGTACATGCATGAATTAAACCACTTTTAAGCTTTAAACACTTGCTCTAATGAGCCAATTCTTACAAAATCAACATGAAATCATGGTCTATAACATAAACATGAACATGCATACAAGATTTCCATGAAATCAAACCTCACAATGGCAAGGATAAACACATGCATGCATAAATTCTAACTCAAATCAACATATGAAGCTATTTCGTGACTCAATCCACTAAATTTGACATGAATCATATAAGAACAAGCTCAATTCATAAACAAGAGGGTAATTACACTACCTTAGGTCTAGAATTAGAGGTATAGAGGCTCAATGTTGCAAGTCTTCCTTTAATCTTCTTAATTTCCAAGCAATTCTCTCAAGAACAAATCAATTCTCTCCCCCCTCTCTCTCTTGGTCGGTTGAGACAAGGAATAAGGCTGATAAAATGTTTTGTTCAAGTGTAATAAGGCCTCAAGTATGTGTTGGCGAAGTGGCCCACTCAATGGCATCATGGTAATTAAGTCAAACTCTCGTAAATTAGCTTAGTTTAATCTAATTTAACCATACCAAATCACTTTTCAGATAATTACACCATAAAATCACATAAAATCTAATTAACACAGAACATCAATCGATTTCAAATTCGGCCGCCGATAAGGCCTTCAATTTGCAGTTTAAACATAAAACACAAACAGATAATCGAACAGGCAACTGACAGAAATGCAATTTAACTAACATACTCAATTAATTCAGTTCCTAAATTTCAGTCAGTCAGTTCAGTATTTCAATCAATTCAATTACCAATCATAATCAGTCTCAGTTTAGCGGTAATCAGTAATTTATCGGTAAACAGTGGTGAGGGCTATTACACTAAACCAGAGTCGTCTCCACTCTCCGCCTCGGAGCCCTCTTTAGCTATCAGCATCAGCATCCTCACTCTCAGAACCCAAGCTAGCGTCATCGTCTCTATTCTCGGATGACTCAGCATGCTGACTCGTTCGCCTCTTTGGCCTCACTAGTCTCAGTATCATCATCGCTCAGAATAGGCTCTGAAGGGCCACTCTCAGCTCGGGTGTCCATTAGCTCGGCCTCGGCTGCGTGCTGGAGCCTGCTCTCTCTTCTCTTCTTGCTGACGGAGGAGGCATTGCTGGTCCTGGTACTGCTCCTGTTGGCGCACCCGGTATGGGTGGGACCTGAAAAGACAGTTGTCATATGTCAACCACAATATGCGTATCAAATGTAAGTATGGGACAGAATGAGTATATACTGAAGTCAGGAATAGAGTATGAATACAGTATGGAAGTGCAGTATTTCAGATGTAGTATCAGTGCAGTGTGGGGAAGTTCTCATGTCAGTTTCAGTGTGTCAGTGGAAATTTGATGACTAGAATGTAAGAAAACTAGAAGAAATTACCTGAATGCCATGGAAGCCGAGCAGTGCCTCCCTCATCAATATCATGCCCTCAAATGAGGCTAATAGCTCGAGCAAATCCTCGGTATATCCTGGAGGTGCCTGTAAATGCATTGGGAATGATTAATGCCCAGAACAAACAAATATTAGAAAAAGATAGGAAAACTAAAAATGTGGTACATACCGGAGGTACATCCTGGGCTCTAGTGTATCTATGCCCAGCTGTTGCGGGCTCAATCGTGATCTGATAGGCCTCCTCAGTATACCACCAACATGTGAGTGCAGTAGGAAGCTCTAGCCACCCGGTCCCCTGTCTCGCCTGGGAAGCCCCTCTACCACGGGCTCTGCTTGCCCGGGTCGCTCTACGTCTCGCTCTCAGCGGCAGGAGCTCTCACTCCCTTACCCCCGCAAACATCGGTCAGAGGCGGCATCAAGTGTGTCTGGATAAAGGTCGCAGTAGTCGCCCTCTACACGAAAATACTCTGCCTCCAAGTCTACCATGAACTGGATCACCTCTTCGGTAGATAGCTTGTCTGTCGCTCTCATGGACACTGGCGGTGCCATCGGTATAAATGGAGTAGGCAAGCCCATGGTCTAGGCGCACAAGCGCTCACCTAGGAACCAAGCTCGGCAAATCGGGCCCTCAAGTAAAATATGATAGTGGGAAATGCCCAAGCCACATGGTACTGGGCTCGAAGCTCTGTCAGTATCGTGGCCCAAGGCTGCCATATGATCTGAAATGAAAAGTGAACAGGTTATTAGTCACTGTACAGTAGCTAATGTATGAATCAAAACAGCTGTAAAGCAAAAATGACTGTGTTTCGAGTTACCTCATGTGCCGCTACCGTGTCGAAGTATTGACAGAAAAACATGAAGGGCTCACGAGTCCTACGGCAAAGCTAGCCATCGTATACTCGAGAAAACGGGGACCGTCAATGGAATCTCATCGACAAGCTCTGGGGCAAGAGTCAGGAAGTATGCGTACACCCATAGTTGCAGGGAGAATGGAGAGGTATGTAATCAACACAGTATAAACAGTGCAAAGCAGAAAGCACACAGTATGAATAGATGTAGAAAGTGCAAAGCAGAAAGCTTACAGTATGAACAGATGCAGAAAGTGCAAAGCAAAAAGCATGTGTTAAACGGATGTAAAGCAAGAAATACTGAACAGAAAATGTAAAGTATAAAGAGGGAACTGAGAAGTGTACCTCCCAGGCTCACCAGTAACCTCCAACCAAGTTCCCTCATAGACGGGAGGAAAAGCGCATATATTCGTATAATGTGGTGAGGCCGGTTCCACCTCAATCATAAAACTGAACTCGAGGAAGAGTCACCAAAGCACTTGACAAATACAGGCCCACGGTGTTCCACCTGTTTGAAAATAGGGTTGTACCGAATATGAACATTAGGATGCCCTGGCATACTGCTCTATCTTTTCTATCATCTTGGGCTCGGTCCCCCTAAATTGCTCCTTGAACCTAGGTGTATCGCATCATGCCCTGTTCGGTATATCGGTGGATGTGCCCCAAGCAGCTGGAGCCAAGCTGCCTTCCCACTCCTCCATATTTGGGTCAAGAGGGATCGAATCACCTCCTACGCCTAAGCCGGTGATCATGGCAAAGTCGTAAGAAGTCATTGTCATCTCTCCTGTGGTGGAAAGTTGAAGGAGTTAGGTGGTGTCCCATCACCTCTCCACTAGTGCTCCTAAAAAGAGGACTGACTCGCAGTAACCCAAGTCAATCTGGAGCAGAAAAGACCGAAGCCTGGCTGTGACGCTCCAATTCTACACCATTGGTTGCAGTCAAGGGAGAGTCACTAATGAGTCCTATGGTCAATAACCAAGTAAGATCCCAGATCGCCGGAGGAGTCAAAATAGCCTCCCTTCTAAGTCCAGCTTTCTTAGGCAGCGTACTACCCTTTTGACAGATCTTAAGAGGTATTGACACAAGGTCTCATAAGTAACGATAAGGTTCATACATAGAATATAAATACATAACAACCACATTTATACTTAATTCAAAAGATTGTTTCATTACATTACATCCCAATAGAAAGTTTAAACTCTACATGAGTTCTTACAAAATAACAAAAAGGAAATTTCTATTATTCCTAAGGATAGCCAAAAGTCCTCGAAGGTTTCGGGCTCGTCGTCTCTAGCTATGAGTTCCGCTTCTTCACCTGGCATGATACGCCGTGAGCTTTGAATGCCCAGTAAACACGCACACACACCCCACCCCTTTTTCCCAATCCAATACACAATCACAATGATGGCACCAAGTAGTAAATCATGATTCTCAAATAAATAAATAAAGGGTTAAGTTAGATGTTAGTAAACTAGAAATCCCCCAAAGAGATTTCGTCCTCCCAACCATAAGAATCGGACGTGGATTATTCGGTATGCCCCATCTTTTGCTGCTTTGTTGCAGAACTAACCTCGGATGCCTATCAACGGTTATATACCGCGTAGCGCCAACCACAGGGCCTCAAAAGAGACGGTAAAATAGGGCCTTGCCCGAATCCCTCCTCACACCAAACCACCTAGGGTCCAAATACAACCGCTCCATTCAAGGGTTCCGAAAACCACTTGCGCAAGACTTTAACTTCAAATAGGGAACGCATCCCAATAATCCATATATCACATATTCTCATATTTTCATTATTCAAGTGTTTGAAAACCCAATACCCACCCAATTAGGTTCCCCGTTGAATAAAGTGTTTTAAGTCAAGGTTAGTCCAACTAAACAATATAATAATATCCACATAAGCATGCATCCTCAAGATAAAAAGATAAATAACATAACATGCACATACAACATCTTGCCAAGATATGATCATAAGCCATTAAACATTTTCATGAATACAAGGGCACAAAACATCCATACATAACAAATTTCCAGATTTAACATCACATGAAGGTTAATATGGAAGGACTACTTAGGTTCATCCACCGGACTCGGTTTTCCTATGGTTCGTAGAGAATTTGATCTAGTTTCTAGAACATTTTTCGAAAATGGGATTGCTTTTCCCGATTTTAAGTTATTTAGAAAGTATTCCAGCGCTGTCCAGGTTCTGTCCAGATCCGTCGACCGTTACGAAAAATTGATTTTCTTACAAACCGCTTAATGTTTTTCGATGAAACCAATTTTAGTTGAAAGCTAACACTTTAAGGAAGATTTTGACATAAAATAGAGGTCCAGAATAATTTTGTACATTTTTCTAGAATTTCTAGAAGTGGGCTGCAAAAACAGATTCTGGGGTATTTTGCCCAAAACAAGAAGATTTATGAAAAGGGGATTCCACCAAAGGAAAGTTTCATTTATTTTGTGAAGAAAATATGCTAACTATCATATATTTAACTCATAATTTTTTTTGAAGGAGTGCCTTTGCAAAGTTGAGAGATTGGTACCAAAAAAAAAATGGTTTTGGACCAAAAGGGGGAAAATACAAGAGAGATGGAACCAATACTCAAATCTTAGCATTTTTAACCTAAGAACTCTTTAATAACAGATCTGAAACACATTATTTAGAAACATGTATTGAAAGAAGGAAAATAAAAGAGAAGGTTGTGTTTGTGGCTTACTTGCTATTTTGCACAAGAATGCTCTCTTCTTCCTCCCTCTTCTCCTCTAGACTTCTCTTCCTTGCTCTCCTCCCTCTCTCTAACCAAAATGTGTGTGTGAGTAAGTGTGTTGTGTGAGTTTGCAAGCTAGGGGGTGTGGTATATATAGGCAATTTGGTGTAAAAGGACATAAAAGCCCTTTAGTTGAAAATGGATGGGAAAGCTAGGATTTTGGTTGGTGTCAAAAGGAATAGGAGTAACTAAGGTGCTAAATCATAAGTCTAGGCATCAATTAGTTGATTTTTAGTTGAAAGGTAACTAGTCTTGAGATTTGCAACCTAGGTCTAGGTCACTAGGTTTGGATTTCCTAGAATATCTCATGATGGTGTGTCTTGGAAATAGATTTCTCACATTCTCCAAGGAAGGGCCAGCCATAGGGAAGTGTGGAGGGCAAATTCTTTATTATTTTATGTCTAGGCACACTCCTCTAGGTGTATATATGTATATATATATTACAAGATTGATGGTACTAATAATATTAGGGTACATGTACTAGTTTTTGGGGGCAAGTTTTGAATTTAATTAAAGGGTGAGGGCTTGGAGTTAAATACATGTAACTTATGTAGAATTAAATTAGGTTAGGGATCCTAATCCGGTTAGGGAAATTCCTGTTTTGACAAAAATAAAAATAGTAATGCTAGCCGACAAGATTCGAATTAATTCAAGTAACCGAGGGGCTTTAAGAAAATAATTCAAACATTAGGGTCTTTAAAGTGAATACATATTTTGGGGGCTTCACACTGGCTCGTCAACAATGTCACGAACTCTAGCTGGGAGCTCGTTATACCAATCTCGAGCAAGTCGTCGCACCATAGCCCCTAAACGCGTGAGACTCACCCTGTGGCAGTGCATGAGATGCAATCAGATCAAGGCAGTATATGAGACACTAGTCAGATGAAAGAAATGCAAGAAATGTGAACAATTAAGGGCAGAAATGCATAGAAACAGAGTTCATACCTCAATGGTAATGGCCGATAAATGAGACTTTAGCTCCTTAACAGGAGGTCCTCTGGCGCGTCATCAGTGAAATCAGTAAAACATCTGATGCCTCCAGTAGTGGGCAATATGTGTGTTTGAGGATGACACCTCCCTGGATCAAATGGCCGTACACTCAACAATAACGGCTCTGGCTTGGCCTCGATGTCCGCCTCGAAGTCTACTAGGGGAAGCTCAAGAGGAGCTCCATCGTGAGGAACCTCATCCACCATCTAGAAACTAGGTGCGAGATGGGTGAAAAGTGAAGAAAAATGGGTAAACTTGGAAAAAGTCAATCCTAAGAGAGAAAAAATGAAGGAAAAAGCCAAAGTCGGGAAAAGTGCACAGAACTCGAGAGCAACTCAAGGGGAATGAGCCTGGAATGGTGGAAATGAGGAAAGAAGTATCGAAATCAAATTCCAATCAGTTCAAAGCAAAGAGAACTAGCAGGATTTAGCGAATAAAGTTTATGTGGGGTGTTGGAAAATGAGTAAAAGGCTCAGATCTAGAGAGGGAAAGCACCTAGAGAGAGAGAGCATTTTCAGTCAAGAGGGTGTGAGGAAATGAGCCCTAGTGGCTTGTATTTAATGGCCCGTGCATGAAAAGACAGTTTTGCCCCGAATTTCCATTAATGGCCGACAAGGCACCATCGATGGCCGACAAGTCACACTAGTGGCTGGCAAGGCACACCAGTGGCTAGCGGCCCCCTCTTGTGGCCGGCGGGTTTACCAAGGGTCTCCTTTGTGTCCCTGGTTCTATTTTATGTCCTTGGATTTCAAAATTGAAGGGATTGTTCATTACTGAGTTCAGAATGCCTCTATGGAAGCTCAAAACTGCATTTCCAGTGCATGATGTTCGTCACTCATTAACATAAGCAAGGTGTATCCTTTTGAACATATTGCAACTTTTTCGAGAGGTAAATCGAAAGTTGTTCTTGAATTGGTTTTGATGAATATGCTTTTGTTGTTGCATAGAATATGTGTTTCTTTGTTGTTGTATGGAATGTGCATTCCACTTATACTGTCGCATAAAACATGCTCTTACTCTAGCTTGCATAGAATGTGCTTCCGCTTTTGCATTATGCATAAAACATGCTTATTGCTTTCGCTCTTGAATCATGCATGGAATATATGCATTTGTCTTTGAATCATGCGTAAAATATGCTCCCATTACCAATCATGCATAGAATATGCTCTCAAATTGTTTGGTTCACATAGAACATGCCATTATATTTCAGTTGTTGTCTTGCATAGAATATGCGTTTCCTATTCGTTACACATGCATAGAATATGCGTTTCTCCATTATTGCATAGAATATGCACTTCTCTATTGTTACATAGAATATGCTTTCATTCTTGTTTCATGCATAGAAAATGCACTATCGTTACACTGGCACGCTTTTGTACACAGGCACGATATTGTATGTACAGTTCATTCAGTGGAGCCAGCACAGACAAACGATATTGTATGTACGGTCCATTCAGAGGAGTTCCAGGTAAAATCATTCATGCCCTTCGAATCATATCCTTTTACTCTCCTTCCTCTCGCATACAACACGTTAGGATACCACCCTTTAGTTAAAAAACATTTAAGTGCATCCTGATGTTCATACCATCCTTCGGTTATCGCCCATTGGTTAAAAAATATTTGAGTGCGTCCTGATGTTCATACCATCCTTCGGTTACTGCCCTTCGGTTAAAAACATTTGAGTGCGTCCTGATGTTCATACCATCCTTCGGTTACCGCCATTCGGTTAAAAACATTTGAGTGCGTCCTGATGTTCATACCATCCTTCGGTTACCGCCTTTTGGTTAAAAACATTTGAGTACGTCATGATGTTTATACCATCCTCCGGTTACCATCCTTCGGTTAAAAACATTCGGGTGTGTCCCGGTGTTCACAGCAATCCTTGTTTTCTTCCACGTTTAACGCGTTAGGATCTTGTTTGACATCTCGGGTACACCCTGATGATTTTGTTGCTCTTCGTCTTTCCTGCGCGTCGCATAGTTAAGCTTGCATAATTTTCTTACATCCTTTCTGCATGAAATGTGGTTTGGCTCGTAATTCCCACGCGTGGCGTGTTTGCTTACTCCTTCCTATGATTGAGATTGCTATGCCCTATTTCGATCTGTTTAACTGTGGCATTTTCATTGCATTGTGTATGCATTTAAATGTTTCATTTCACAATCTCATTACATGATCATAAGTTATGTTCTTGCATCATGCATATCATTTGCATCTTGCCCCAAAAATACGCTGGTTTGATTCCTTGCAAAGGGATATGTAGACAACCTGCGGGGGCAACCATTTGTTTCTTATCTTGATTGTTTGTCCAAGTCTTACGGCCTTCTCAAAATGGGTCATCTCTAGGCTTTGACATTCACTCATGTTATCTTATAACTCCAAGTTCTGTCAAAGAGGGGCAACTATAGACACCCCATTTTTTATGGCCCTTTAAGACTTGGATGTTCTTGCAGGTACATCCGATGATGAGTCTGTTTGATTGCCGAACGCTCGACGTCTCTAGCAGAATGCCATAGCTTTGAGCATTTCAAACCCTGCATCCATTTTGTCTCATCTTTGGACCATGCCTGGGTATTTTAAGCCTGAAGTTCCTGATGGCTTGCCGATCATTCTTGGAGGTTGCCGGCCACCACTTCTCCTTTGCCAGCCATTAATGTGCATTACCTGCCATCAATGAAGCCTTACCGGCCACCACTGATGGCCGGCTGGCCACCATTCTGTGCTGCAGATATTTTGTGATATTTTGTGCCAGTTGTTTGCACAGATTCATACATCTTCCTACACGTGTGTGGTTGGATGTTTGTGAAGGAAAATGTGTTTTCTATATATAGGACCCCCCCTCTCTCATGTGAGGGGGTTAGAAAATTTTGAGACATAAAAATTTTCCTCTCTCTCTAGATTTTCTCTCTCTTTCTTGCAAAAATTGTGTGTGTTTGCCTAGTTTCTCTACACTTTTGCCTACTTCTTCTAAACCAAATCCTCTCACCTTTGAGCTGAGGTTCCTTGAGGCCTTCTTGGAGCTCTTGAAGGTGGTTTTGGCTTGAACTTGTGCCTAAAGTATTCCTTGCTTCAAGAGGTAGAATACTAGTCTTGTTATCTTGTTTTTGTCACACTCCAAACTTGCCCCTAAAAGTTTGGACATGATCAACCTTGATAACGGATTCAAAATTCAACAAATATATATAATATGGGGCTCGAACGGAAGTAATTGCTAACTTAAGATGACATCCATTAAGCAAAAATTACATGCCAAGATCACAACATTCTACACATATTGAAACATAATGAAACATGTACATGAGTAATAGCTATACATAGGCATATACACAATCCCAACCCCGTATGTAGAGGTATAACAAAAGTATCGCTAATGAAGGTTATACATGATTAAGCACATTTGTCAAATGGCTGGTGGCCAATGCTATAAGTTTGCAAAAAACTCCATAAAATGTATAAGCTTCATCTAATTCCTTGGACACAGTGGGGTTGACAAAAGAAAAGTTGCCAGAGTCGGACTAGGGTTGACTTCCGAGTTGATTACCTACAGAGACAGACATAACACGGAGTGAGTAAGGCTCAGTGAATAATAGTATGTAGAAAGTTCAAATGAACAAACATGAATTACAGCGCATATAAACACATAGGTCACATGTTTGATCTTATTCTGTAAACATTTCCACGACGGCCTTGGGCCCATTATATGTACAAAACGGCCTCAGGCCCGATATCATACAGAACAGCCTCAAGCCCAACATGTTATACAGAGCAGATCACGCAGAACGGCCTCAGGCCCAACATGTTATACAGAATGGCCTCAGGCCCACATCTCGACAGTTGTCCACACACTGGAGGGTAGGTACAACATCGACATGTACACTACCTCCCTTGGCCTTTGGCCATGAATCATAATCAATTCAAATCATATCAGGGTCGGATGAAACATCGGCATGTCATCACCTCTCTCAATCTTAGAGTTGTTGACAAGGTGTAACTTATATCTGAACGGCCTCGGGCCCAGCAATAACAAAACAGAATGACCTCCGGTCCATAAGAATTTCCTTATCCAATATCACGCATACTTTCCAATTGTTCCCTATGTAAGAACATAGTTCATTCATGAATAACGATGTACTAATGGTAACGATTAGTAGTAATTAAACATACTACTACAGTACTATTACTCACAGTGCTGTGGTGGAGCGACAGTCCCTTCCGGTATATGACCTACACACATGCACTCACAAATTAGTCCCATTTCCTTTTTAATCAATATCTGATTCGTTTAGTCTCTAATAAATTTATAAGCATTTTAAAAGCATCAAATACTGATTTTAGCAATCCCAGAGGGTCGAATAAGGGAAATAGAGCACATAGAATTTTTCCCTATGGGCCTCACGTGCGGAGGCCCCTCGCCGCACGTGCGGGAAGGTGGGCCACACGTTCATATATTTCAGAATCCAAACTCCCAATTCCCCTGTTTTCCGCACGTGATGCTCCGCACGTGCTGGTCAGTTGTCCCTGTTTTGCACACTTCGAATCAAGGCAAATTTCCATCTTGACAAACACATTGCAAGGCACAAAATCGGAATTAATGCAAGAATATGGCTCAACATCACATAAATATGAATCACAAGTTCAATTAAGCCTTCATGATCCTTAAATTCATATACACAACTGTAGACACCCCATTTTTTACCGCCCTTAAGACTTGGACGCCACTACTGACGGTTTACTTGGTGGTGAAAGTTGTGCAGTGCAAGGGTTCAATTTCTTCGGCAAGAAGAGAGTCAAATCCTAACCTCACACCCCATTTTGGACCAAAGCCATTTTGAATGGTTTTTACACCTTAAAACCCTCTCTTTCAAAACCTTTTTGAAAATAAGTTCCTACGATGTTCCGACGCTCGCATTTTGTTAAATGTTGCGTTTTTCGACAAACCGAGCGAGGACAGAGTGGAAATGAATGAAAGAGAGATGAACTCTTTGAAAAATCTTTCAAAATACCTTGTTTAGGGGTTTGGAGTTGAAAAAAAGAGGAGAGGAGACAAGAAACCCACTTGGGGAAGGAGTTGGGCATGAACCGTTAAGAGAGAGACGAGAAATCCTCGCCAAATCAGGCCTATCCTTTTGAATACTTAGATTTCAGCTATGAGGCCACCACCGTTGGAAAGCTTACTTCCGGAGCTTCAATTTTCATTCAAGAATCTCCTCGAGCCGAGTCCAGGATGGGAGAAATATGGTTGTTGGAAGTTGGGCATCAATCCGGTTGGACTGAAACTGAGCAGCCTTCACTGAAAGAGGGATATCTTTTAACACACATGGAATTTTGAGGTGAGGCTGCCAAAATTGGAAAGAAGACTTTCGGGGCTTCAGTTTAGGTTCAAGAATGACCTGAAAAGGGATCCAGATGAAGGATTTAGGCTTTCTTCAAAACAGGGACTAGGACTGATTTTTGTTTCTAGCCCCTATGGGAATGTGCCGGCCATGAATGGCCAATGCCGGCCCTATTCCTGCCAAAAATGACCCCTACCGGCCATTAATGAGCCACTGCCTGCCATCACTGATGGTCGGCAGCACCCCTCTCAGAGCAGGTTTCACGGCAGATCTTTTGAGCCAGCTGGAATCCTTTAATTTCCCCTCCATACATGTATGGAGGGATGAAGCTCTTACCAAGCTTGTTCAAGAAGCTTTGAATTGATTTTCCTCTATATAAGGAGAGGCCCTCTCTCCTTAGCAGGGGTTCAGCTCTTTTGACAAGAGATATAGCTCTCTCTCTCTTTATATTTCATGCTCTCTCCCTATATTGTTGTGGTTTTAGCCCATTTTCCTTGCATTTTTGTACTACACCTCCAAGCCTACCACCTCCATCATCCATTCCATCACCTTGGAACTGACTTGCAGAGGTTAAAGAGCCCCCATCTTGGTCCAGAAGTTGCTGAAAGCCTGCTCTTCAAGGGTAAGTCTTCAGTGCCCCTTTTCTTGCATTATTTTGCTCCATTGCTTAGCCTTACTTGCAAGCAGTTCTGGACTTTGTCATAAACTAAAAAGTGTCATATTTTGAGCTCCTCTTAAATATTGTATAAGGACACTTTTCTGTTTGTATAAATAACAAAAAATAAGTAGTTACAAGTGAAATTTTCATTTTTTTTTTAAACGAAACTAAATTAATTATGGAGAATTATGTATAGGTCCTAATAAATAGATTTATTGTCTAATATGTTATTGAAAATTAATAAAAAAAAATTTTATCAAACACTATTAAAAAAACGTTACTAATTGTTAATTTTCAATGACAGTTTAAAAATTTAGTCATAAAAAAGTCACTAATTTTCAACTTTTAATGAACAGTTTGAAAAACTCGTCACAAAAAAATATCACTAATTGTAAATTTTAACTGATAACTTATAAAAATCGTGACAAAAAAAAGTTACTAATTGTCAATATTTAGCGACATATGTAAAAAATATCATAAAAAATTATTTTTAGCTGACGATTTGATTAAAATTTATTTTCAATAGAACTTGATGAGAATTAAATCTAATTATTATGACCTATTGATAATTTAGCCTTAATTATGAATGGATTTAATGATGAAAAATATTCGTGTAATGTATAAAATTTATATTTATTTTACTTGTGTAATCTGTATGTAAAAACTAAATTTAAATTTCAAGTATCAATTATTAACGATTATTAATTTGTAAATTAACTGTAGAGTACTTATGAGATAATAAATAAACTTTTATGAAATTAAAAAGTGTAATTGAAGAAAGCAAAATACAGTGTTAGTACAAAGAAATGAAGGCTTCAAACCACAAATTTAGACTTTTATTTTATATAATAGAATGGAATAGAATAGGATAGATAGAGGTATATATACCTGACATTTGAACAAATTGGTTTAACGGTCTATTTGAATGAAGTGATTTGATGATAAATATTTTTAAGTTTGGTGATAAATTTTGACAATCTCTTATTTTATAAGTTTAATTTTTTATTAAAAGTTAAAGAGATTTGATGAAAATGATCTTATGTTTGTATGTTTTTTAATTTTATAATATTAAGACTGTTCATGAAAATGTAAAAAATAAATAAATAAATAAAACAAATTCACATTCTTGAATCACTAAGGCACTATTTGGCATCCATACAAAAGTGTATTTTTTTTTTTTAAATCACAATATCTCTTTATTTTTTATATATTTTTTTTGTAAAAAATTAAAAAATATATTTATTTAGATCTTTTCAAGCACTCTCTTAACTTGTTTTTTTACCAAGTTAAAAAATATATATTTATTTATGTTTTGTTTTTGGAAAGGGAGTTGTTGAAAGAGTATGGGTGAGTATGGTCCGGATTGGTTCGAATTAGGGTAAAATCAGAACCAATCTATTATTTACGGTTTCTAAAAAATTGAAACTAATCCAATCCGTTTAAATCGTGGAACTAATCTGAACCAATCCGTTTAAATATGGATTGGATTGGTTTAGAACTACGAATTCACATAATTAAATAATAAGAATATATATAACATTTTAATTTCATAAAAATACAAATATAGCATCATATTAGTTTTACAATATCGACATACTATTCTAGAGTTTAAACAATTATAAGAAAATTGGTTCCTCCATAAATATTTAGACCATTATAAATTAAAACTAAAAACTAACAAATAAAAGATACTATGCGAGTTTAAGTTGGGTTTAGGTTTTATATGGAATAAGAAAAGATATTATTGTATAATATAAATGTAGACTATTCTGTATACGGTCCGGATCGGTTCCAATCTAAAATTATGGGGTTTAATCCGGAACTAATTCGTAGACTACGAATTTTTAATTTTTTAATCTAAAACTGAACCATGAATTCAAAAAACTAATTCGAACAGCCTCCGTTTGGGAAGTGGGTTGACTTTTTGGTTTTTTTTTTTACTATTTCAGCCTGGGCTAAAAAGTTTGGTTTGAGAAGGACTTTTTGGCTTTTATGACTTTTTTTGTGAGAGAAAAGTGTAATGATTATGAGTTGGATGTGATGTTTTGTTTTTTATGGCTAAAATAGCCTATTTTGTCGCTAAAATAGCCTATTTTGTCTTTTATGAGTAAAATAGTCAAAAAAATTCCGTTTATCTCTTGCCAAACGGAGCCTAAATTAGACTGGATTGAATCAGATTATAGATTGTACGGATTTCTTGCACACCCTATGAAAGAGGGAGGGGAAATAGAGGTAGATGGGGGCAAAAATGACATTAGTAGGATATGTTTGGTGTGGTATTTTGCTGGCTGGTTGGTTGGTTGGTTGCTGCTTTTTGGAGTGAATAGCGCTGTGTGTGTGTGTTTTCCTTGATTATCTTTTTCTCATTCACAGTATCGGGAGTTGGGAGGGTGGGGGGTGGTTGTGGTTTTTTGAGAGGATAGGTGTAGATAGATGTTTCCCAGGTTGATTCAGACCCACCACGAAGTGATCGTGTCTTCGCAGCAGCAGCAGCAGCAGCAGCAGGAGGAGGAGGAGGAGGAGGCTATTAATATTAATATTAATATTCACCACAAGGGAGACCCATGCCTTGTCCTCACTTCCGATCCTAAACCTCGTCTCCGATGGACTGCCGACCTTCACGACCGATTTGTTGATGCCGTCACTCAGCTTGGAGGCCCCACTAGTTAGTATTCCCTTCCCGTTTTCTTCTCCTCCGCCCTTTGCTATTTTTCTTTATTTATTTTTATTTATCAAAAAAAAATTTATAATTCGCCTCTACTTTACTTGACATATTTAGTGATTGTTTTCCATAAATCTCTCAGATCAATCGTTTTGTGAATGGGATTTTCCTTTCGTTGTTTGGTAATTTAATCATTAGATCCGAGCATCATTACTAATGTTATGTTGCTTGCCTTTTAGTGCTGCAATTTTTGTTCAGTAGATAATCATTGGCGGTTTGCACTGAGAATTTCATACATCTCAAGTATTTTTATTTTTATTTTTATTTTTGTCTTTAAAATTAGCATGGGTCAGTCAGTACCTTATGATTTGAATACCAACAATGGGGAGAACAATAATCTCAGTTGCAATACAAGTCACGGTATCCTGTTGACAATGGCACACTTCCATGTAATTTGGGTGAGAATCTTTGAAGCTGAAATTACTTTTCTGTTTGCTTTTCATTCCCTTGTATGAGTTGCAATTGCAATCACAAGTAAATAAGGATTCCCTAGATAAAGCATCACATGATCCTAATTGTATCCCAGCCTAAGACAACAGAACTGGAAGCTAAGCTATAATGAAAAGAAACACGAATCAGCTAATCAGAAAGTAGAAAAATAAGTTACACTGTGTTTGCATGTGAGGTTATGTATCTTTCTAACAGTTGTTGCAGTAATGTGCATTGGAATGGACAAATATTGGCTAGGCGTTTAAATAGACGTGGCACTCCTCCTCCTTGCTATATCATTGATAGAAGTAGGAACTTAGGAAGGGGTACATAGGGCATAACTTAAGCAAGTCTAGATAATCAAAAGTCCAAAAGAGGAGCTCAGAGTGTATATATATATATATATATATGCACGCAAAAAATAAAGATATGCAGTTGGTAAGTATAGCAAAAAGGAAACTATTCCTGAAAAGTAAAAAGAAGTTGCACGCACTTGGGTTTTGCTAACTATGGTACTATGGCAAGACAATGGGAGGAAAAAGTATTACTTCAGCCAAGGGTGTGTGGTGTTAGGGTTGTTGCTAAAGACGTAACAACTTTTGACATAACTGCACACGTACTGTGTTTTACATATTAGAGGGAAGGACACCTTGTATAGAGATTGGAGAGGTTGATGAAAGATGTTACTGCATGCACTACGGAGTTTTATGGCCCCATGTTAGTTGCTAGGACCACCCATTGATGGCGACCTTTCAGCTCTAGAACCGCAATTCTGCAGTTCAAAGCAATAATTGAGTTATACCCATGTTTCCATTAAGATAGGATCACAATTCCAACTTTGATGAAACTGCTCTCAAACATTTGTATCCCAAAGAAACAAACAAAAAGTTACAAAGGAAAAATATAATATGTAGAGAATAAGTATTTATCTTAGTTTATGACTTTTCTCTCAGGAATTAAAATATGGAGATTTTTGTTGTTTCAATTTGGGTTCCGTGAAGATTGATGAATAAAAAATCAGATATATGTTAAGTGTCTTGGTTAAGGAAACCGATAAGAGTTGTAGTGAGAACAACTATGTTGTCACTGCTTATGGACCCGAGCCTAGGGTGATCTATCCATGACCATAATGAAGTTTGGGTGAAACTAAGTGGAGGTCCAAACCAACTGATGTTGAAGAATCAATAGATGAGTTGTGGTTAAGGATGAAATGCCACTCAAACCAGAGTTAGCTAGATCTCCCCAAAATGCATTGAGGTGCAGTAGTTGACTGAACATCTGGAGGGTGAAGTATTGTTTCAAGGCAAACTCTGAATATTAGACATGATCTCAAAATAACAAGGGTCAAGGTCAACCAGTAAGACGATGGGAGATAAGCTTCATCGTTGAGAGGGAAACAACCCAAATCACTAGCTAAGGCCCTTAAATGACTGTTTAGTGATAAAGGAGGTAGGGGTGCTGAGATAGCAAGGAGTTTTGCCTAGAAGCAACCACCCTTGAAAGAGTGTGTAATAGCTCACTAATCGAGCACTCGAGTGCTAAAGATGAACGAGCTAAGCTATTTGCCGAAGTTGTGCGATGTGGTGATGAATTGTTACTTTTGTAATAAGAATTTACTATAATTTTGTTTAATAGTTTTATGTGGTACTGTGGTAATGTACAATAGACAGTTTCTCTTTTAAATTCCAACTAAGCAAAAAATAATAATATTTACTATATGAAATAATACATAAAATTTTCCTTGATACTCCCAAACATAAACTCTTCTAGCTCTAGATGTTGTCCTTCCCTGACCCCGCTCCTGCTCAGCCTCTATGCCACTAAGGCTCTCATAGAATGAGTAATTGAGAGGCACATTTCTTAGCCAAAAAGAATAATACCATCCTTGAGTCTTTTTGCACCCTTGCTTGTCCTTCTATTCTCTTCATTGAATTTCGGCATCCTTCAATATATTTCTACTTTTTATTTCAACTTCCTTTTCATTCTGCTCTTTATTTCATTTTTCCTTTTAACTATTCTCCTTCCCTTTTTATGATATCTTCCGTTTTTTGAAATTTTTTTATTTCACACTTATCTTCCTTCATGTTTCATCATATAATTGCTTGATAACATATTTAAGTTGCACAACAGGAAAAAGAAGAAGTTAGGAGTGCAGAGCAAGTGAATATCTGTCATGCTGTTCTCATTTCTCTGTTTAGGTTGTTATTCGAGTTTAACTTGGTGACTTTACCACCACTGTCTTACCTGGGATGATATCTGAACTGTGGCTAAGATTTCTGGCTGGTGGTGTCTGATTGGTTTTTAATGACAAGCACACAACTCGACAAAGCTTTACCCTGACTTTTTGGGCCTGCTGGGTTGCTTGAACCATGTCACTATTTTGTTTAAGCTATGGCCATAATTCTTATTGAGTCACTTCCAAATTAACATGTTCTTGCTTCATTTGTTCATGAAAAATACTCACCACTTCCACCTCCTCGTCCTCCTCTTCATATCCCCTGTTAAGTGTGCGTATGCATCTCCAGAGAAATTTATTCACTGTGTATCTTTGCTTTGAGCTCAATTATACTGTTGAGGATGTGTTTTTTGGGGGTATCCCTGTAGATGCATATGTCCATGCTTATATATCTGTATTCTACCTTAGTGAACTTTATGTGATCTAAAATCAACCAACACACCTGATTTAATACTTCTTATTCTTACAACATTCCACATTTCTTGAAACCAACTATCGGATTGCAAGTTCCTGCTATGCTTGCCATGCTTGTCAAATTTCAAAGTCTGAGTCAAAAGCTGTCATGTCCAGTTAACACTTCAATTCGTTGATATAATGTATTGAAGTGCGATCAACTTACAAATGGTGCTGAGACAATTATTAGTCTGTTTACGTTTAGTTCAATTATACTTGCTTTTAGTTCAATTATATCGTTGAGGATAGATTCATGGAGGAATCCCTGTATATGTATTTGTCCATGCGTATGCATCTGTATTCTATCTGTTAGAAATCTATTCTCCGAAAATATTTATTTTACAGAATACTAAACACAGATATTAAATAAAACACAGAACTTACCTGTTTCTGCAGAATCAAACTAAGATTAAATTTGTGATTGAGGCCAGTGTTTGGACACTGTGTCTTTAAGACAGAAATTCGTTCTCTCCTAGGTGCTTGAGAATAACGGACGTCCTGCCTTCAGGATTCAACAATCACCCCAAATAGATGCAGCACAGCGAACTTGTTTGTACAGCGAACCAGGCTGTGATTTTTCTGAACTCTGACAAGATGCAAAATGAAGAATATATGTTGCAGAAAATGGAGTAGACTGGAACGGAAATACTATCTCTATTATACGGAATGGAGGGTTGATATATATATAGGCTGAGAGGTGCCTAAACCGGAACAGATGACCGTTGAGAAGAACAGCCACCAGGATGAGACGCAACTGTTGGAGAGGAAGAAGTTTTGCAACCGAAAATTTTAAAATCAAAATTTCAGATTTTGAATTTTTCCCGCTGAAAATTATTTGAAAAAATTCAAATACTTTTGGAGCAAAAAATAAAGGACGGGTTAGACCCATACCCACACCCGCGCCCGCCCCGACGGACGGCGGCGGCGGCGCGCGCGTGTGGTGATGGTTTTGGGTTTGTCCATAACTCCTCCTCCTACAAAACTTGGGTACCCCTTGGGGCCCAACCCAAGGTCTCCAACTTAGAGCTTATAAACACTTTGAAACTCTACCATGTTTCCTATGTGGGACAAGGTTTTTAGATACCAACCCATGGGAACCATACCAAACATCTTCATGTTTATAAGGTTCACTTTGGTATCAATTTCTCATTCACTCGTAAATGGTTTTGACCACCCGAGTATATATTCTTGTTTACCACATGGCAAGGAACGTATTGCCACTCGGACCCACCCAAACCGAGGTGTGGGACCTACATTAATTAAAGCTCAAAATTACTAGAAATAAATGGTGAAAATACCATTTCTCTAACAATCCCCCACATGAATGAAATTGAAAACGAATATGCAACAACATGCAGACACTGAGAGTACAAAACTGAAAATATCCTGCAAAGGATAGGTAGCTTTTGGCTTTGAACCTTCCCTTGTGAAAGACGATTGGGTTTACTGGCTGATTAGTGAACATGATATCTTGAACTATTCTGCCATTGGTGTAAATCGAGACAACAGTCTGTCACACAGTTTTATTTCCTTACACAATCTGGTTCTATCGGTTGTGCCCATTTTGGCCCTGGACAATACCTGGTTTTCCTGAGTGCTCTAGAGAATTAGCCTTTTCCCAATTCCCATAGAACCGGCCCAGTTCACACTCATATAGGTGATTTTCATTAAGAGTATTCTGCTATACCCCACTTGGATTTCCAAGATATGAATATCATTAAAAGCAAAGCTTAACCTGATTAGCGCTGCAGACATCACTATGTCATCATAGGAAAGGGTAGGAAATTTTTTTTTCCTTAGTGATACTAATGAGTCACACATAATTCGGTTGTCCCTTTGAACCTAGATTTTGGGATCTCCAGGCAGCTAGGTTGGGTTGCCATTAAGGCGACTCTTTAGTTAACAGGCTTTAAGCCCATTTCCCTCAATGATCTTAAAACTTGCTCTCTGGTCAAACCTTTGGTTAACGGATCCGCGATATTATCTCTTGACCTTATGTACTCAATGGAGATCACTCCATTTGAGAGCAGTTGCCTAACAGTATTATGTCTACGTCGAATATGACGAGACTTACCGTTATACATATTATTTTGTGCTCTTGCCATTGCTGCTTGACTATCGCAATGAATGCAAATGGCTGGCACAGGTTTTGGCCACATTGGGATATCCTCTAGAAATTGACGAAGCCACTCTCCTTCTTCACCTGCTTTATCTAAAGCAATAAATTCGGACTCCATTGTGGACCTTGCAATGCATGTCTGTTTGGATGACTTCTATGAGACTGCTGCATTTCCCAGGGTAAAGACATAACCACTAGTAGACTTAGAGTCTTTAGTGTCTGAGATCCAATTAGTGTCACTATAACCTTCTAAAACTGCTGGATATCTCATATAGTTCAGCCCGTAGTTTCGAGTATACTTTAGATATCTAAGTACCCTAACTATTGCTGTCCAGTGGTCTGTTCCTGGATTGCTAGTATACCTGCTTAATCTGCTAACTGCATATGCTAAATCTGGACAAGTGCAGTTCATGAGGTACATTAAGCTTCCGATGATTCGGGAGTATTCTACTTGTGATATACCTTCACCCATATTCTTCATCAAATGAAGATTAGCATCTATAGGAGTCTTAGCGAGACGATCGTCATGCTTGTTAAATTTCTCAAGTATTTTATCAACATAATGTCCTTGAGACAAGGTATATCCTTCAGATGTCTTTCTAATTTTTATTTCAAGTATAACATCTGTTATTCCCATATCTTTCATGTCAAACTTAGAGTTCAACATTTTCTTGGTAGCTTTGATCATTTCATTATTACTACCAAGGATGAGCATATCATCTACATATAGACAAACAATGACATATCCCTTTTCAGTGTTTCTCACATAAACACATTTATCACATTCATTAATTTTAAATTTATTTGACATCATTACATTGTCAAATTTTTCATGCCATTGTTTGGATGCTTGTTTTAGACCGTAAAGAGACTTCACAAGTTTACACACTTTTTTCCCTTGCCCTGGAACCACGAACCCTTCTGGTTGTTCCATGTAAATTTCCTCATTCAAATCGCCATTCAAGAATGCAGTCTTAACATCCATTTGATGGATCTCAAGATTATACAAAGCTGCAATAGCTATTAACATTCGAATAGACGTTATTCTTGTTACAGGTGAGTAAGTATCAAAATAATCTACTCCTTCAGTTTGCCTGTAACCTTTAACCACAAGTCTCGCCTTGTATTTATCAATTGAACCATCCGGCTTCATCTTTCTTTTAAAAATCCACTTGTAGCCAAGAGGCTTACAACCTAGTGGAAGATCCACCAATTCCCAAGTATGATTTTGCAGAATAGATTCAATTTCACTATTGATAGCTTCTTTCCAGGAAGGAGCTTCAGGAGTGGACATTGCTTCTTTGAAAGTTCGAGGCTCCTCTTCCAGTAAGTATGTTAAGAAATCAGGACCGAAAGATTTTTTTTGTCCTAGCTCTTTTACTACGTCTGGGTTCCTCCTCGACTTTTCCCCCTGGGTTTTCCTCAACTTGCCTTTGATCATTGTCAAAAGCAGCATCATATGTCCTTTTAGGCTCTTGTGTCAATTTACAAGGAAACACATTTTCAAAGAATAATGCATTCCTAGACTCGATAATTGTATGGACATGAATCTCTGTGTTTTCACTTTTATGTACCAAAAACCGATAGGCACTGCTGTTGTTTGCATATCCTATGAAAATACAATCAACAGTCTTGGGTCCAATTTTAACCCTTTTTGGTTCTGGTACTGCCACTTTAGCCAAACACCCCCACACTTTCAAGTATTTGTAGAAAGGCTTTCGACCTTTCCACAGTTCATAGGGTGTTTTATGAGACTTATTATGAGGAATTTTATTGAGAATATAATTAGCGGAAAGAATAGCTTTCCCCCACAAGTTCTGAGGTAACCCTGAACTTATTAACATGACATTCATCATTTCTTTTAAAGTACGATTTTTCCGCTCAGCAACTCCATTTTGCTGAGGTGTATAAGGTGCAGTGGTTTGATGTATTATTCCTAATTGTGAACATAAGTCACCAAATGGTGCTTCATATTCACCACCTCTGTCACTCCTTATAGCCTTTATTTTCTTGCCAAGTTGATTCTCAACCTCAGCCTTAAATTCTATGAATTTTTCTAAGGCTTCATCTTTGCTTCGCAACAAGTATACATAGCAGTACCGAGTGCTATCATCAATAAAGGTGATGAAATATTTTTTCCCTCCTCGTGTTTGAACAAATTTCAAATCACATATATCACTATGGATTAGACCCAGAGATTCAGTATTTCTTTCAATTGACTTAAACGATGCCTTAGTCAATTTTGATTCAACACATACTTCACACTTATGATTTGCATCAATAAGAAATTTAGGTAGATATTCTAAGTTAATTAATCTACGCAAGATACCATAATTAACATACCCTAATCTACCATGCCACATATATACAGACTCAACAAAGTAAGCAGAAGATGTGTTATTCTTATTAGAAATAGGAACCACTGTCATTACATTTAGTTTAAAGAGCCCATCACTCAAGTACCCTTTCCCCACATACACCCCATTTTTAGTGAGTACAAATTTGTCAGATTCAAACACAAGGCGAAACCCGTTCTTGCTCAACAATGATCCAGATACCAGGTTCTTTCGAATTTCTGGTACATGCAGTACTTCTTTCAAAGTAAGCTCTTTGCCTGATGTCATCTTGAGTACTACTTGTCCTTTGCCTTCAACCTTGGAGGTGGAAGAATTGCCCATATAAAGTTGTTCCTCATTATCTACTACCTGATATGTGGAGAACATCTTTTTCTCAGAGCAAATGTGACGTGTAGCACCTGTGTCCACCCACCATGTTTTGGGGTTGTTTACCAAATTCACTTCAGACACCATTCCGGACACATGTAATCCTGAAATCATTGCACAAAGATTTTCCTCCTCTGTTATGTT
Source organism: Camellia oleifera (assembly GCA_022316695.1). Classification (NCBI taxonomy): domain Eukaryota; kingdom Viridiplantae; phylum Streptophyta; class Magnoliopsida; order Ericales; family Theaceae; genus Camellia; species Camellia oleifera. The sequence continues at coordinate 171,127,123 of CM039308.1, forward strand.
GGCTTGAGCAGGTTTCTTTTTCAAGGTTCGTTGAGTCCGACGCTTGTAACAATCTTTGGCACGATGTCCTTGCTTGTTACACACATAGCATTTGCCTGTGAAGTTTTGAATTTCACTTGTCTTTGAACCAGAGCTACGTTTTGAACTCTCACCAGGATACTTCCTCTTCTTACTGTTGTGCTTAGGCTTCTGTTCCACCACATTAGCCTTGGCCTCCATCAGATTACGCCCATTTTTCTTTTCAGACCCACGGTTGTCTTCTTCAATCCTCAACCGAACAATCAATTCCTCCAATGACATCTCTTTGCGTTTGTGCTTTAAATAATTCTTGAAATCCTTCCAAGACAGCGGTAATTTTTCAATCATAGCTGCTACCTGAAAATACTCACTCAGAGACATACCTTCTGCATGAATTTCATGCAAGATAAGTTGTAGATCTTGGACTTGACTAATCACCGTCTTGGAATCCACCATCTTAAAATCCAGGAAGCGTCCAACAGCAAATTTCTTTGTTCCTGCATCTTCCGTCTTATATTTGCGATCCAAGGAATCCCACAACGTTTTTGCTGTCTTGATTGGACTATACACATTATAAAGTGTGTTGTCCAATCCATTGAGGATATAGTTCCTGCAGAGAAAGTCTGCATGTTTCCATGCATCTACTGCAGCGACAACTTGCGCATCACTCTCATCTTCTTTCAGAGTTGGCGCATCTTCTCGTAAAAACCTTGCCAAATTTAGGGTGGTTAAATAAAATAACATTTTTTGTTGCCACCTCTTAAAATCGGTACCACTGAATTTTTCAGGTTTTTTCCCATGGTTCACTGGAACATGTCCATGACCCGGGCCATGAGTCAGAGTTGGAGTAACAACCGGAATAGAAACCACCGGTGGAGGCACAATGGAATTAGGAGTAATAACAGTATCCTCAGGTGCCATCTTTCTGTTTCTGTTTCTAAAATAAATTAAATTAAACAGAAATTATTTTCCAATAGAATAATATTTAGAATAAATACACTATAGGAAACCAAATAACAAAATAACTATGATGAGAACAAGATTATAAATTTATTGGACTTAAAAACAGATTATAAAATATAAACCAAATTAACCAAGTAATCTGTCAAAAGAATCAATAAAAATGACCAATCTAATTATCTTACCAACTTATTCTTAATAAAAAGACCCACAGAAATATGACTAAATAAAACAATAAATTATGAAGTCATACAGTGTAAGATAAACCAGAAAATAAATATACAAAATTTAAATAAAAAAACACACTGTACTGTATTTAGATAAAAATGAATTTCTGTATATAATTGAATTTTCTACAATACACAGTATATGGTCAAGTCTATAAGTACCAAAAATCCTAAACACTAATCATGCCCAAGATACCAAATAAACGATTAATCAAATACAGCAATATTATGAATTTGTTTAAACTCAAAATAGAAACACCAGAATTCTTATCATACAAACAGTCAACAAACTATAATACAAACATACTGCTCATGTACTCCAAAGAACATTATTCAATACACATGGCATGTGATCAAACTTCTAGTGCTCTAATAAAATAAAGAATAAACAATTTAATCAAGAAGCAGTGCATGTGGAAAAAAAAAAAACGGCTTCAGTTTTTGCACTTAACGAATAAAACAACAACTTTTTGCAATATCAAAATAATATCATACACCAGACGATGTGATAAACAAACTGGAATATAAACATACACACTATATTATTATTCTGTCTAGAACATAAACTCACATACCACTGCAATATTCTGTAAAAAACAAAATTAAAATCGAAGAATCTGTATACTGGATTACAAAGATAAAAAACAGTAACCAAAGAAGTAAATGAATTTCTGTCTTAAAATTGTTAGAAATCTATTCTCCGAAAATATTTATTTTACAGAATACTAAACACAGATATTAAATAAAACACAGAACTTACCTGTTTCTGCAGAATCAAACTAAGATTAAATTTGTGATTGAGGCCAGTGTTTGGACACTGTGTCTTTAAGACAGAAATTTGTCCTCTCCTAGGTGCTTGAGAATAACGGACGTCCTGCCTTCAGGATTCAACAATCACCCCAAACAGATGCAGCACAGCGAACTTGTTTGTACAGCGAACCAGGCTGTGATTTTTCTGAATTCTGACAAGATGCAAAATGAAGAATATATGTTGCAGAAAATGGAGTAGACTGGAACGGAAATACTATCTCTATTATACGGAATGGAGGGTTGATATATATATAGGCTGAGAGGTGCCTAAACCGGAACAGATGACCGTTTAGAAGAACAACCACCAGGATGAGACGCAACTGTTGGAGAGGAAGAAGTTTTGCAACCGAAAATTTCAGATTTTGAATTTTTCCCGCTGAAAATTATTTGAAAAAATTCAAATACTTTTGGAGCAAAAAATAAAGGACGGGTTAGACCCATACCCATACCCGCACCCGCGCCCGCCCCGACGGCGGCACGCGCATGTGGTGATGGTTTTGGGTTTGTCCATAACTCCTCCTCCTACAAAACTTGGGTACCCCTTGGGGCCCAACCCAAGGTCTCCAACTTAGAGCTTATAAACACTTTGAAACTCTACCATGTTTCCTATGTGGGACAAGGTTTTTAGATACCAACCCATGGGAACCATACCAAACATCTTCATGTTTATAAGGCTCACTTTGGTATCAATTTCTCATTCACTCGTAAATGGTTTCGACCACCCGAGTATATATTCTTGTTTACCACATGGCAAGGAACGTATTGCCACTCGGACCCACCCAAACCGAGGTGTGGGACCTACATTAATTAAAGCTCAAAATTACTAGAAATAAATGGTGAAAATACCATTTCTCTAACACTATCTTCAGTGGCAGACAAAAGGGGGGATATGGGGGCGGTGGCCCCTGATAAGTTTTTTGTTTCCTCCATGTAATGCTCCTGTTTTGATCCTGAGACTGTAAATAGTAAAGCAACAGCCCCCAGCCAAAGTTTAGAAAACCAGAAGTATAGTGGTTTCTTCAAAGGGACATCTATATTGTATTTGTAAGATTTATATACACTAAATTATTAACAACGAGGGAAGTAATTAGTGGCAATTTCCAACGCGACACATTAATACAACAGTAATTGTACACAAAGTTAGCATGTTATTAGGATTGATCATTTATTGACATGAATCCGATTATGACATGACACAATAACATGGAAAATAAACTAGTCAAGTCAGTGTCGAACTCACATAACACAAAGTTGACACGAATAACCCATTTAAAGATGAATTAGTTACATATTTTAATGTTATTTTCATGAAAACATGTAATGTTTTGTTTAAATAGCTTATGTAATCCCGTTGAGTCAAATAAAAAATATGTAAAATAGAATTTTAAGTTCAACATAATCTTTTTGTTCATAATCTGATCTTTTTGTTTACAATTTAGAGTCTATCTGATAAATTAAATAGATAAAAATAAGGTTTAGTTTTTAAAATTGGAGAAATGTGAGTTGAAATTAAATATTTTTATGAATAATTTCCATCTAGTAAAGATTAATTTTATGAAATTTAATCTGTGAAAAAAAAAAAAAAAAAGACTTTAATATCTCCATATACTTGGTATTTTTGACTAGGGCAGAACGTTTTTGGCATTATACGTTAACACGACACAAACCATTATATGGAGAAATTTACCTTTTTTGTTGTTGATAAGTGAGAAAAAGCTCATATGTATTTTTCTTTTTATCCTTTTTATTTTATACAATGTGGAAAATTTACTTTTTTGTTTTGTACATGTCTATCTTAGCTTACTGAATTTTATTTGTGGGTTTTAATGAATTTTTTTAGTTTTTTATGATTGTAGAAGTGTATTATTAATATAACTTAGGCATGATGTTTTTGCCAATAATAGAATAATTAGAACTTTGTTGTCAATTTTTAATGAATATAATTTGGCCACCCTTAGGTGTGCTTCCTACATCCACGGCTATCTACTGTGTGTGTGAGCTAAAATAAACCAACACACATGGTTCCACCTGATTTAGTACTTCTTTTTTTTTTGATTGGCATTGGAGTGTCCAAATCGAAGCCTGACTAATCCCTAGGGGTGCACAGGCCTTCGGCAAGGAATTTTCCACAAGTGCACCTCAGTTAATTCAAGGGTTTTTCCCTAGTCTGATAGCCCCAAGGAATTGTTAGAACCTAAGAGATTTCGATCCCTGAACTTTGGAGGAAGTACACCCCCAAGACCCAAAGGTCTTGCCACCAGGCCAACCCCTTGGGGTTCCTGATTTAATACTTTTTATTCTTACAACGTTCTATGATCTTTTGTGGGACTTATATTTCTTGAAAGTCAAGAGCTGTTGCATCCAATTAGCAGTTCGATTCATTGATAATGTATTGATGTGTGCTCAGACAAGTATTAGGCTGTTGAAGTTTAGGTGGCCAGACATGGTCCACATGGATGTTGTTTGACCTTCATCCAGTCTTGAATATAGCCCTCTTCCAGCTTGGCTTCTTCGGGTTCCTAACCTCAAACCTGTTAATTTGCCAAACCATGCTTTCTTGTGAGCATAATCCAACATTTACAACTGATCTCAGAGATCAGTATGTTCTGTATTGAGAATTACCGTTTCATTTGTATTAAGTAGACAATGCTGAAACTCAGGAATGGGTTCATTCTTTTTAGGCAGCTGAACAGGTTGAAAGAGCTTAGTTACAATGTGACCAAGTTGTCCATGAGTTGCTCTGTGCTTGATAGATTTATAAAAATTATTTCTGTTCTTGCTGATGACTGTTTCGAACGTGGATTTTCTTTAAGAAGCACTTGCATGATTATTGTTTCAGTATGTTGATGCTTATATGAAATGAATAAAACTTGCAGAAGCTACACCTAAGGCAATTTTGAGGACAATGGGTGTGAAGGGACTGACCCTTTTCCACTTGAAGAGTCACCTCCAGGTTTTTTCCATTATTAACTATGTAGTTTCTGATTCCACTCAATAAACCAATGTAGCTTGGAATGAAGATGATAATCTTATCAAGTTGTTTTGGCTGTGATGTTTCTTGCTATGTCACAGAAATACAGACTAGGTAAGCAATCTGGGAAAGATTTGGGTGAGGCTCCTAAAGATGGTAGGTATAGTTTTAATACATACTGGGTACATGTTTATTAGCCTTCAAATTAATTCATTTTGCCACTGAATGGAAGGAATCTCAGCTTCTTACCCTCTAGAAAGTCCTCATGCCAGTAATTCTTCTCCAAGCTTGCCAACTACTGATATGAATGAGTAAGACAGACTTCTCGTGTTTCCTTTAAATGCTTAACTCTTTTCCTTCAAGAGTACCTTAATTGCTGCTTAGGTGTTAGCTTTATTGCAACGCTTGAAACTTCTAGAATGTCTGAGGGACCAATGCCATGTTTAGGGGTTATGAAGTCAAGGAGGCATTGAGAGCTCAAATGGAAATACAAAGTAAACTACATCTGCAAGTTGAAGTAAGTTCCCTTCAACTGTGGAGAAGTGGATTTGTTTATAGTGCTCCTCAAAATAATAGATAGTAGAGCCGGTGTCATTAAATGGTATGGTGAGCTTTGATTTCCTTTAACTAGAAGAGTACTAGTAAATGGCTTGCCTAGTTTTAAAACTGTTTTAAAACTTAAACTTAGTTTACTGTGACAACTGATTTATTGTTAAATTGCACAACCGACCTTTCCATTAGAAATTTAGTGGGCTTGGTCTGGGTCTTTGTTCCAAGTTGGCTCATTCTTTATCAAATTGATTGTTCAGGCTGAGAAGCATTTGCAGATACGCCAGGACGCAGAACGAAGATATATGGCCATGCTGGAGAGAGCGTGCAAGATGCTTGCCAATCAAATTATTGGAGACGCAAATACTGAGGAAGACAAACAGAATTATCAAGAATTAGGAACAGAGGCACCGGCAGCAAGTTCCTCCCATGGTCCTCTGGGCTTACACTCTTTACAGGTGCCACCTGGAAGCCATCCTCATAGGGCTGATTGCTCCACTGAAAGCTGCCTGACCTCACATGAGAGTCCTGTGGGATTGCCTTTGAAAGGATCTCCACCTGGAGGGAAGAAACGGATGCTAAACATTGACTCAACGGCTGCATCTTTGATCTGGGCTGACTCAGACATGAGAGCGCAGGATGTTAAGGTGATTCAAGTTAATTCACATGGAATCACTGGGTATGGCATGTAAAAAAATTTGTCATTGATGGTCACTTTGTTATTATCAGAGTGTGTTTACTATCCTTCCATTATAACCTCAATAGAGAAGTGTAGATCTGGTCTGTTCTACAAATGGAAGAAATTGTGTTAAAATTAAGTTCTCCCAAGCTGTAAATTATAACCGGTGACATTTTAATGGTAAAGACTTTTTTTTATTTTCTTTTTGGGTAAATTACACTGACATCCCCGGAGATTTCTGTTTAATACAGAATCCCCTCACATTTGAAAAATTACAGTTATTCCCTTGTCAGATTAAAATTATATTTTACCCTTTAATCTTTATGCATATAAAATAATAAAATAATGTAGATATTTTATTCATGTCATTTCAAAGAAAATAACAATCATTTTTTTTTATTTAACTCACACAACAGAATTGAGTTTTATTTATTTATTTATTGTATTCTTTAGATACACTTAATCTAGATATACTTATTAAAAAAGTATAATATTTTGTGATTTTTTTTTAATTCATCAAATACAAAAAAATATAAAAATACAAAATTTTAATACTGTGGGAGCCGGGTAATTAAAGGGACGAAATCCGACATGCACAGGGAGCCGGGTGTTGAACGGCTCCCTTCTGCTCTGCCAAGACGCCGAGCAGGATATTTGGGCCGAATAAACTGGAAAAAGCATGTCAGGATGAATGAAAGAATACATAAACAAAAGAAAAAATAGACTCTGGCCCCGAGGCTGAAAAATGACTATAAATACAAGAGCTTCGGATTTATAAAGGTATGTAAGAATAACACTTCTATAAACTTAGTAAGCAAGCTTTCTGGAGGAGAACTGACTTGTCCGTCGGAGTGCTAATTTCGGCACCCCCGACCGGAGTTTGTATTTTTGCAGGTGACTAGCAGAGGATCGTTGGCGTCTTCCAGGATCTGAAGAGTATTTCCAAACCACATTCACCACAATTGGCGCCGTCTGTGGGAATACTCAAATATATCCATGAAAGACGTGACTAAGGATCCCCCGATAGCCACCGACGAGACCAGACGGAGAGACGACTTCACTCCGGCATTTACACTCGGAGAGGCAACCGTCGCGCAGCGACACGCCCCGCACTCTAGCTCACCAACGATTCTCACACAGGAGACGATGCAAGCGACCATGGAACAGGCCAGACAGACCAAACAGCGTTTGGACAGCATCATCGCTGAGAACGAACGCCTTCGCCGCGACCTGGCCTTAGAGAGAGCAAAGTCCCACCAGGCAAGACTCAAGGTTCTCGAGCGATCCCCAAAAGCGGGTCCCCGACGACCTCGCGACCAACAGCGCAATACCGGCGGCCGCCGCGCCTCAAAGGATTACGCTGAGGAAGTGACAGAGGACGCATGTCGTCCAAGAGGCATCCCGCTTGACACCGTCCATATGATATACAGCCTGCCGATGGCCCTGACTGTACATACAGTCCAATCACTTCCAAGCCCTCAAAAGCAGCCACCACCAGCAAAGCGACCCCGGCTCCGAGAAGCGGCAAGCATCACCTTCGACGACTCTGATTTGAGCGGTGTCACACTCCCTCACGTAGATCCTCTGGTTGTTACGCTACGCGTACATAGGTTTACCGTAGAACGCGTCCTTATCGATCAGGGAAGTACTTCAGAGGTTATGTATTATCGAACCTTCATCAAACTCGGGTTCAACGATTCGGATCTAACTCCGGCTCCCTATCCTCTATTCGGCTTCAACGCCAACCCGGAGTACCCATTGGGAAAAATCAGCCTACCCGTTCGCGCTGGCTCGAGAACGGTGGACGCGGAATTCTTGGTCGTCAGGCTACCATCGCCATACAATCTCATCATGGGGCGATCGTGGTTACATACCCTGCAGGCCGTCCCAAGCACCTACCACCAGCTGCTACGCTTCCCAACAGAGCATGGCGTTGAGCAGATCCGTGGCTCCCAGCGGTCAGCCCAAGCATGTTACCTTCTCGCCGCCAGGACGCCGAAGGAACTGCAAGTAAACTCCGTCGAGGTGTCCAGTCGAGAAATCCTGGAAGACGTTGGGCGTCAACCAAACGAAAAGGCCACGGAAGGTTTAGACCGGGTTGACATCGATGGAAGCCCGGAAAAGTTTTTTATGATCGGCGCCTCTCTGAGCCAGGTCGACAAGCAGCAACTGATCACTTTCTTACTCGGCAACCTCGACGTCTTCGCGTGGACCCCGTATGAAATGCCGGGAATAGACCCAGCGGTCTCGCAGCATCACCTCAATGTCGACCCTCAGTGCAAGCCGATCATTCAGAAAGGCCGGCGATCCTCCGCAGAACACACTGCCGCCGTTGTCGAGGAAGTTGACAAATTGCTTGACGCCGGGGCAATCAGAGAAGTCACCTATCCCACGTGGCTCTCCAATACAGTGGTGGTAAAAAAGAAGAGTGGCACCTGGCGAGTGTGTGTCGATTTCACGGATCTGAACAAAGCTTGCCCCAAAGACTGCTTTCCCTTGCCTAGAATTGACCAACTCGTCGATGTGACGGCACGCCACCGCCGCATGAGTTTCCTCGACGCCTATAGAGGCTACCATCAGATCGCCATGAATCCAGATGATCAGGACAAAACTGCATTCCTCACTCCAAGAGGAACCTACTGCTACAGGGTTATGCCTTTTGGACTAAAGAATGCAGGGGCGACTTACCAAAGACTGGTCACCACGATGTTCAAAGAACAACTCGGGCGCACTATGGAAGTATACATCGACGACATGGTGGTCAAATCTAAAGAAGAACAAAACCATATAGCCGATCTGGAAAAGACATTCAACACCCTACGCAAGTACAGAATGAAGCTGAATGCTTCCAAATGTGCATTCGGGATCGGCTCTGGCAAATTCCTGGGCTACATCGTCAACCATCGAGGAATCGAAGCCAACCCGAGGCAAGTCACAGCAATTTTGGAACTCAGTTCCCCCCGTTCAGTCAAAGAAGTCCAAAAGCTGATGGGAATGGCCGCTGCACTCAACAGGTTCATCAGCCGATCTACAGATCGTTGCAGACAATTCTTTCAGACATTACGCCAGGGCAGAGCTTTCGAATGGTCCGTCGAATGCGAGGCAGCTTTTAACGGGCTCAAGACCTACCTCCGGACAGTACCTCTTCTAACAACACCCGCCACCGGTGACCCCCTCATTTTATATCTGGCTGTCTCTGACAGGGCCGTCAGCGCCGTATTGTTAAAAGAGGAGGAAGGGCAGCAACAGCCAGTGTACTATGTGAGCAAGGCGATGGTGGACGCCGAAACACGGTACCTACCGCTAGAAAAACTCGTCCTAGCCCTGGTCATGGCAGCAAGAAAGCTGATGCACTACTTCCAAGCACACAGCATCAAGGTGCTAACAGATTTCCCCCTTCGATCAGTACTCCGGAATGCAGAAGCATCAAGGCGTGTTTCGAAATGGGCTCTCGAGCTCGGCCAATATGACATTCAGTTTTCACCCAAAACTGCAATCAAGGGGCAGGTGCTTGCCGACTTTGTGGCCGAATTCACAGGAGGGCTTGCCGACCTCAAGCCTGGAGACCTCCAGCCAAAGGCCGAAGTTAGGTCAAAGCCAGATTGGAGAGTCCACGTTGGGGACATCTGGCAATTATACTGCGATGGATCGTCTAACCAACGGGGCAGCGGCGCAGGCGTCGTAATTATGTCCCTAGACGGCGCAGTCATTGAACAGGCCGTCAAGCTCGGCTTCGAAGCATCAAATAACGAGGCCGAATATGAAGCCCTTTTAGCCGGACTGCGGAACGCACATGTTCTCGGCGCGCGGTGACTGTTGGTGTTTTGTGACTCAAAATTGGTAATCAACCAGCTGAAGGGGGAGTATGCGGCGAGAGATGAACGTATGGCGGCCTATATGAAAACGGCTAATTCGTTGCTGGCGAAATTCGACCATCACGAACTAAACCAAATAACACGCGATCAAAATACACACGCGGATGCCCTGGCTTGCTTGGCCTCCGCCATCAACTCCGAGCTCAAGCGTACCATCGAAGTGGGCTTCGTCCCCGAACCAAGTATCGGCCCTCCGGAGGAGACCCACATCAATATCATAGAATCCGCTCCAAGTTGGAAGGACCCCATTGCTGCATTCCTTTCTTCTGAGCAACTCCCAGAGGATAAAAAAGAAGCACACAAGCTGCGAAACAAGGCTCTGCGATACTACCTTGATCCACAAGGGGGACTTTACAAAAAATCCCTCTCTGGCCCATACCTGGAGTGCGTGCACCCGGACAGAGTAGAGGAGCTGCTCACTGAGATACATGAAGGCAGCTGTGGTGCACACTCAGGGGGGCGCTCCCTTGCCCATCGGGCGATAACACAGGGATATTACTGGCCGACTATGAGGGCCGACGCACAAAATTATGTCAAGAAATGCGAACAATGCCAAAAGTTTTCCCCACTAACCCATCAGCCGGCGGAAGCTTTGAATTCAATCACTAGCCCCTGGCCGTTTGCTCAGTGGGGACTTGATATTGTAGGACCACTGCCCAGGGCCCCAGGGAACAAGCGATTTCTAATCGTAGCAACAGATTATTTCACAAAGTGGGTCGAAGCAGAGGCTCTAACCCATATTCGAGAGACTGACATCAAGCGTTTTGTGTGGAGGAACATCATTACACGATTCGGCATTCCAAGAGCATTGATCTCAGATAATGGCACTCAGTTTGACTGTGGCGTGTACCGAGAGCTGTGCGGCAAATACGGTATTGTACCTTACTTTTCTACGCCGGCTTACCCCCAAAGTAACGGTCAGGCAGAAGCTTCGAACAAATCCATCTTGGACGGCATCAAAAAGAGGCTGGAAAGTGCCAAGGGCAGGTGGGTCGAAGAGTTGCCAAGTGTACTATGGGCCCATCGAACAACGCCAAGACGATCCACCGGAGAAACACCGTTTGCCTTGTGCTTCGGAACCCAGGCAATTTTACCCCCAGAGATCGGCCTACCAACCCTCAAATCGCAAGCCTTCGACACGGGTCGAAATGACATGATGCTTGCTTTGGACCTGGTTCTGATTGAAGAACGAAGAGATCGTGCCTTGGCGTCCATGGCTCGCTATCAGCAGCAGCTCGCCAAGTCATACAATCGGCGAGTCCAGCTGCGCCGCTACAATCCAGGAGAACTGGTCCTGAAGAAGGTGCTACCGGCCGATCGGAGGCCGACCGATGGAAAGCTTGGTCCGAACTGGGACGGCCCCTATCAAATAGATTCCGTTGCAGGAACAGGGGCATATCGGCTGTCAGACATGTCAGGGAGAAACCTACCACGGCCGTGGAATTCAACACATCTACGAAAATTTTATCAATGACCCGACCTGTGGGCTTGATATTTGTACACAATATCCTCGTAAATCCAAGATCTCGCGTTTTCACATGTTTAAGCTCAACACTTCAAAGTCCAATAAGTCTCCGGATTCGGAGCCCCTTTGGTGCATGACACCTTAGGGCCGAACAAGTCTCCGGATTCGGAGCGCCCTTCGTGGATGTCACGATTGGCCTGAATAAGTCTCCGGATTCGGAGCCCCTTTGGTGCATGACACCTTTGGGCCGAACAAGTCTCTGGATTCGGAGCGCCCTTCGTGGATGTCACGATTGGCCAGAATAAGTCTCCGGATTCGGAGCCCCTTTGGTGCATGACACCTTTGGGCCGAACAAGTCTCCGGATTCGGAGCGCCCTTCGTGGATGTCACGATTGGCCAAAATAAGTCTCCGGATTCGGAGCCCCTTTGGTGCATGACACCTTTGGGCCGAACAAGTCTCCGGATTCGGAGCGCCCTTCGTGGATGTCACGATTGGCCAGAATAAGTCTCCGGATTCGGAGCCCCTTTGGTGCATGACACCTTTGGGCCGAACAAGTCTCCGGATTCGGAGCGCCCTTCGTGGATGTCACGATTGGCCAGAATAAGTCTCCGGATTCGGAGCCCCTTTGGTGCATGACACCTTAGGGCCGAACAAGTCTCCGGATTCGGAGCGCCCTTCGTGGATGTCACGATTGGCCTGAATAAGTCTCCGGATTCGGAGCCCCTTTGGTGCATGACACCTTTGGGCCGAACAAGTCTCCGGATTCGGAGCGCCCTTCGTGGATGTCACGATTGGCCAGAATAAGTCTCCGGATTCGGAGCCCCTTTGGTGCATGACACCTTAGGGCCGAACAAGTCTCCGGATTCGGAGCGCCCTTCGTGGATGTCACGATTGGCCAGAATAAGTCTCCGGATTCGGAGCCCCTTTGGTGCATGACACCTTAGGGCCGAACAAGTCTCCGGATTCGGAGCGCCCTTCGTGGATATCACGATTGGCCAGAATAAGTCTCCGGATTCGGAGCCCCTTTGGGGCATGACACCTTAGGGCCGAACAAGTCTCCGGATTCGGAGCCCCTTTGGTGCATGACACCTTAGGGCCGAACAAGTCTCCGGATTCTGAGCGCCCTTCGTGGATGTCACGATTGGCCAGAATAAGTCTCCGGATTCGGAGCCCCTTTGGTGCATGACACCTTAGGGCCGAACAAGTCTCCGGATTCGGAGCCCCTTTGGGGCATGACACCTTAGGGCCGAACAAGTCTCCGGATTCGGAGCCCCTTTGGTGCATGACACCTTAGGGCCGAATAAGTCTCCGGATTCGGAGCCCCTTTGGGGCATGACACCTTAGGGCCGAACAAGTCTCCGGATTCGGAGCCCCTTTGGTGCATGACACCTTAGGGCCGAACAAGTCTCCGGATTCGGAGCGCCCTTCGTGGATATCACGATTGGCCAGAATAAGTCTCCGGACTCGAAGCCCCCTTTTGGAGCATGACACCTTTTGACGGCATCGCGCTTTGGGGCATTTCTGAACGTTTATACCACGTGGTGCAAAATATTCTAATAAGTGCCTAAATATTACAATAAAATGTATCGACACGCTCGAGCCCTGGCAACACAAGGGCAGATTTCTTAATCTAATCGCCGAAATATTCGCCGACGCCTCGGCCAGCCCTCGAGTGTGAAATATTCGGTTTTTAACGCTCGAGCACTGTCCAACGCAAGGGCAGATTAATTAATCTATTCGGCGAAATATTCAACAATGCCTCGGCCAGCCCTCCAGTGTGAAATATTCGGCTTTTAACGCTCGAGCACTGTCCAACGCAAGGGCAGATTCATTAATCTATTCGGCGAAATATTCAACGATGCCTCGGCCAGCCCTCGAGTGTTAAATATTCGGCTTTTAACGCTTGAGCACTGTCCAACGCAAGGCCAGATTCATTAATCTATTCGGCGAAATATTCAACGATGCCTCGGCCAGCCCTCGAGTGTTAAATATTCGGCTTTTAACACTCGAGCACTGTCCAACGCAAGGGCAGATTCATTAATCTATTCGGCGAAATATTCAACAATGCCTCGGCCAGCCCTCGAGTGTTAAATATTCGGCTTTTAACGCTCGAGCACTGTCCAACGCAAGGGCAGATTCATTAATCTATTCGGCGAAATATTCAACAATGCCTCGGCCAGCCTTCGAGTGTTAACTATTCGGCTTTTAACGCTCGAGCACTGTCCAACGCAAGGGCAGATCTAGCCCGTGTGAACTAGACCTTTCACGCTCGAGCCGAGCGATCCAAGTGAACCGGCATATTTGGTTTGAATTGATTTAACATTGTATAATTACAAAAATAAAACGTCACCATAAAACTACGGAAACATCATCACATTGCGCATAAATTGCTAACATTTTATAATTACAAAAGGTATCAACGTCCATTGCTGTATCATAAACACAAAATACCAAAAACCACCCGACAGAAAGTACTGTGTATCATAAACATCAATCCTCCGAATCAGTCTCCAATGGCTCGATGTCTACTTGCTCATACGGTATTGGCACATTCAGCGAAACGCCAGCCGCAGCAAGGGCCCTGTGCCAACCATGTTTGAATCCCCGATTCTCAAACCGGGAGACCTGGTCCACATACTCGGCGAGCCCAGCCGCTTTCCCGGCTTCGAAAACTTTTGACTCGGCACTCTCTTTCGCCGCTTTCACCTCTGCCAACTCGGCCTCCAGGCCAGCAACGGCTTTTCTGGATAAGCAAAGTGCAGCTTCCAAGTCGTCGGCCTTCTTCTCGGCCTCCGCTCTCAACTTATCCGAATCACGAGCTTTCTCCACCGCAGCCTTTGCCCGAGAAGCTTCCCAGTTCGCTCTTGAAAACTCGTCCTCGGCCCTTTTCCTCCGACCCTCCGCTTGCTCTCGCAAGCGACTAATCTCCTTGATGGCGTTGAGATGGCGGCGGCCCACATCGGCTATCCTACCAACGGCCTGCAAAAGAACAACTCAAAGCAAGCATAACGCGAACAACGTTTGAATGAAGGAAAAATCAGAATACACACCAAAAGGGCCGACTGCGCGGCTAACATTGTCGCATTCAAATCCGGCTCCAGCCGGAAAGCCTCCGCATCAGACGGTAAGGACAAAGACGTTGCCACGCCGAACGCGACCTCTGGGTCATTAAGTGCCGAGGCATCCGATGGAACCGGCATATTTCTCACCATCAGTCGAACCACAAAGGGCACGACCTCACCTGATCCCACCGTTCGAGGACGTTTGCCGCACTGATCTTCCAAACCGACCTCATGAGCTCTAGAGCGTTTCTCCGACGTTCCCTCAACTTCCTGAACGGCTTCCCCAACCAGCGTGGATTCGGCACCCTGATTCGTTGCCGCCTCAACAATTTTCAAAGATTTCGATTCAGTAACTGGGAGGGAACGCTGAGAATCAGCAGTGGGCGGTTCGGCTGAAAGGCCCTCCGCTCTTCTCCTTGCGGCCAACCTCTCCACATTCGCCTTCTTAGCAAGCTTTGTCAGGCTTAACCCAGCCATGCCAGCAGAGCCCGAGACGGAAGGGTTATCTGTACGTTGAAGAGCGTCGTCAACAGGAACGTTCCCCCGCACCAAAGCAGGACGATCGTCAGAATCCAATACCTCCTCAGATTCGGCCTCCGAGTGATCTGATGCGGCAGTTTCGGGTACTTCCGTATTCTCCGAATCGGACCCTTCAAATCCTATCTGCCTCAAATTTTTGAAGTCGGACAAAATACGAGCGACGAGTAAATCTTCCCCTTTCGGAATCGGTATATTTTCCGCAGCCGAAAAGGTCGTATACGTAGGCTCGTAGCAAAACAGAACGTGAGCCACCCTTCCCTGCTTATAAAGACTGCGACGGCCGAAATAATTAAGAGCAATCCTGATGTCCGAAAGAACGACGTCGTCGGTTGAAGCTAGGACTTTTTTCAACTCGTTCCCTGCATAAGATAAGCCGTGAGATTCAAGAAAATAGGGTATGGCAGATACAGGCCCTGTTTGGCAGAGCTGTGGGAGACTGCTTATAGCTTATGCCCAAACAGCTTATACCTTATAACTTTCAGCTTAAGCTGATTTCCAGCTTATTCTCAAAGCATATCCAGCCCAGCTCACAGAATAAGCTGATTTCTGACTTCCACAAAGCTATAAGCTATAAGCATAAGCTAAACCAAACATATCAAAACAGCTTAAATTAAGCTGAAAGCTAAAAATAAGTGCTGACAAACAGGGCCACAGATGTTCAATATCAACAAAAGGGCATTCGGCGACCTGGGTCGCCCCTACGTCTAGGAATAGGATGGACGCGATCCTCCCCCTCGCCGAATTCCCAGTTGCCACGGACAACGACCATGACGTCATCGACTCGTTTTCCAGAGCTGGAAAGCATAGTGATCAACTGATGATCTGTGTCCTTAGCTTTGAGGAAGTAACGTCCGTGCCGGCCAGAGGACCTGGCCAGAGCATAACAGTGCCGAATGGCAGGGATGCCGAGATTAACACCAAGGCGACGGTTCAACGCTACGACCCCCATTATAATTCTAAAGAAATTTACATTGGGCTGGGAAGGGATCAAATCCCAATGGCGAAGAACAGCCCTCAGAAGCGGGTGAAGGGGGAAAGCGAACTCCCCCCTCTGCGATCGACAAAAGGGGAAAGACAATCGAGGTTTCTTCCTCCCTCTCCATGTCGAGAGTGCGGTCCGCCACTAACGATAGGTGGACATCGTCAGGAATGGAGAAATGACGTCTAAAATCAACAACTCGACCCGGAGAAAGAAGGTCTCTTAAATACTTTGCCATAATCTATTGATTATAAGAATACGCGACGGAGTAAACAAATTAAGAAAAGCTTCAGAGTTGAGAAGGGGAAAACTTACAAAAATTGAGAGTATCGCAGATGGAAGGGGTGCAAGAATGATTCGAAGAGCAGTCTAGCGGCCAGCGTCATAGAACATGAATTCGAAGGGACACCAGGCTCCAAGTCATAATGAATGTGCGTGCACGAAGGGACGGGAGTCTGAGGCGACGATTCAAGGGGAAGTAATTAAGCAACCGCGTAATAAGTCGAAGCCCCAAGAACTTCGGTTTGTAGTATTTGAAAATCAGAGCCAAGCACCTCGTCCAATTGCCGTTGACAAGATGCTTGGGGGGCAATTGTGGGAGCCGGGTAATTAAAGGGACGAAATCCGACACGCACAGGGAGCCGGGTGTTGAACGGCTCCCTTCTGCTCTGCCAAGACGCCGAGCAGGATCTTTGGGCCGAATAAACTGGAAAAAGCATGTCAGGATGAATGAAAGAATACATAAACAAAAGAAAAAGTAGACTCTGGCCCCGAGGCTGAAAAATGACTATAAATACAAGAGCTTCGGATTTATAAAGGTATGTAAGAATAACACTTCTATAAACTTAGTAAGCAAGCTTTCTGGAGGAGAACTGACTTGTCCGTCGGAGTGCTAATTCCGGCACCCCCGACCGGAGTTTGTATTTTTGCAGGTGACTAGCAGAGGATCATTGGCGTCTTCTAGGATCTGAAGAGTATTTCCAAACCACATTCACCACAAATACATTATCTTATTTTGTTGTATTCAATGGATTTTTTGAAATTTTTTGTACAAATTTTATACTTTTTAAATATATCGAAGTTATATTAATCTCATCTAGATATAATTATGGAAATAAAAATGAAAAATTATATTCATATATAAAAATCTGTACAAAAAGTATCACAAGAATGTTGTGATATTGATATTATTGTAAATATAAATAATGTTTATGTGTGTTTTTATTTTAAAGTGAAAGGTGGCTATCGAGTTAGATCATTGTGTTTAAAAATTTTATATAAAATTTATGTTGGTATATTATCATTCAATAAGAATATGTTCATATATAATTTAATGATGGAAAGTTTTAGAATGTAGTCATTAACGTTGTGCAAAATACCGTCTAATCCTCTAAAATCACACCTATCCGTATCAATCCGTACCGCTCTATCTGTTAATTCGTTTTCGAAACCAGTTCGCTCCGCTATAGTTAATACATATATATTGTTTAACGTATAATGAAATATCAAAGTAAAAATGAGTATGAAAGAGATTTAATATGTAAAATTTATTACAAATTAGTAGTTATATATTTGAAAAACATTATGTAAAATTAGTTTGTGTTATATATATGAAAAATCTTATGCAAATTAGTGTTATATATTATGCAAAGACTTGAAAATTGGTTAGAATATTCTTCAATCCACCAATCAGTCCAAAACCGCTCAAATCGCAATTTGTCAATTTACCAATCTGTTAATCCGTCATTCGATTTATAATTTTACTTTTAAACCGCTTGAACTGCATCGTACACACCCCTAGTAGTTATGATGATAGGAAGAATGAATGGTAAGAAAGAGGGCAAGATAGTTATTTAGAAAATTTTAGGGCTTGACATTAGCAATCCAAGGGACAATTTTGAATGAGATTACAAACCTCGGGAAAAATAATAAAATTTTTTAAATGTGAAACCAAAACCTCACATTTAAAAAATTACATTCCTCTTCTTATGGTTTGTAATCTCATTATAAATTGCTCTTTAGATTGCTGATGTCGTGTCCTAAATTTTTTTCAATGATCATCTTGTCCTTTTTTCTACAATTTCTTCTTCCTATCATCATGATTACATTATACAACTTTTGATCGTTAAATTCTACATGAATATATTCTTATTGAGTGATGATATACAAACATAAATTTTATATAGAATTTTCAAACACAATGATATAGTTTAATCAACCTTCACTTTAAAATAAAACACTCATAAATATGATTTATATTTACAATAGTATCCTCTCATAGCATCTTTATTATATTTTTTGTATAAATTTTTATATATGAATAGAATTTTTCATTTTCATTTCCACAATTATATTTAGATTAAATCAATTTAATCTTAATATATTTAAAAAGTATAAGATTTATACAAATTTTTTTTTAAAAAAAAATCCATTGAATACAACAAAATAAGATAATGTATTAATTTTTTTTTTTAATTTAAAAAAATCACAATAGATTATACTTCTTAAATATATCTACAAAAATAAAAAATTGTTTAAAATATTAAAAAAATTCAATAAAAATAAAAAAAATGAAAAAAAAAAAATTTCCATTTAATTTAGTTTTAGAATTATGATTTAAGTGTAGAGTTGTATTTTGAATATTGAGTTTTTGAATCATGATTTGAAAATAAAAAATTTGTTTGATTATGAGTTATGAAAAGAGTTTTGAGATGATTTATACTTTTTTTTTTTTTTTTGGATTGATTGATATATAGAATATGAGAGAATGTGAGAGGAGAGAGGATAGATGAGAGATAAAAAGTGAATGATTGATTGATTAATAATAATAATGAATAAATAAATATGTGTTTTGAAAGTAATTTTGAATTGTATTTAAAAAATTTGTTTAGTTATAAATTTTGATTCAAATTATTATTTCAAAACAGAATTGAGTTTTGAAAATTAAACCAAACGCTACCTTAATTTTTTGTGTGAGTTAAACCAAAGAAAATAATTATTATTTTCTTTCAAATGATATGAACAAAATATTTGTATTATTTTATATCTATAAAAACTAATACTGGTTGAGGGATTTGAAAAGAAAAATAAAAAATATAAGTAAAATGTTAACAAAATATACGTATATTTCATCTAATTTTACGCACATTTTTCCTTTCTAGTTTTAAACTGTTCTCCAAATTTTCCAATCAAGGAATAAGTGTAATTTTTTAAATATAATAAGAGATCTGTATTAAACAAAAATTGAGGAGTGTGAGTGTAATTTGGAGAAAAATTTAAATTACTGAAACAAGAAGATAACAAAACTAAATTTTTAATTAGAATATGAAACTCATTCAACTAATTTACCGTCGAGCCAATGAATTAAAGATAATTACTTAATTAATGAGAGTATGAAACCCACCAAATGACAAAAGTTAAAACAAAATTTGCAAAATTGTGCCGGTCAATGTCATTAAACTTTTGAGAGAGAGAGAGAGAGAGAGAGAGAGAGAGAAGGAAGGAAAGGAGGAGAAAGAAAACGCAATCAGGTATCCGTCCATCCACACATCGCAAAGTGCCAAAGACCAACCAACAGCAACATGGACCGAATAATTAAACTTCTAAATCAAAAATAATACGCTTTGTTTCTGGGCGTGAGGGCATTTTCTTAGAGCGATCTTTACATTACATTACATTACATCCATCCAGCTCCTAAAACCAAAACCAAAACCGAAACCGAAACCGAAAGCGAACAAATTTATTTGAAATTTGCAGGCAAAGCAAAAAGGGAAGGCAAACGGAAGGACTCTCTAACCAACCAGCTTGTGTTTGGGTTCAAATTCAATTGTTATTTCTAAAACCAACCCCCGCCGATATCAACCAACCAACGATCACCTCGATTTTCCAGATCTGGGTATGTATGTTCTTTCTTCTTCTTCTTCTTTTACTGACTATATATATATATCACTGTGTTGTCTATGCTATCAGTCAGTCACTCGTGCAAGTCCGAAATATACAAATTATATGCTGTTCATCTGCTTGGCTTCGCCTTGTCCTTGGTCAACGCGGGGGTGTTGTGTTGTGTTGTGTTGTTGTGGAAGAAGAAATGACTTCCGACTTACTTGGTTTTTGGAGCAATTAAATTGTCACCTGTTTGTTTGATTCCTCCCTTCCCTGCTGCCCTAATTTTAATGCCTCATCAAAGTTGGATTATTTTTATTCAACCAAAGCCAAAGCCAAAGCCCTAAATTAATTGTCTCCTTTGTTTGCTTCGACCAAGTTGGAGTCTTTTCTGTTTTTTGCCAACTCCTTTGGAGGATCTTAGTTACTTACCTTACCTTACCCGCCTTCTGCTCCTTAAAAGGCCTCCCTCTTGAAAATGTTCTGTTTTGTTTTGTTTTGTGTTGTGTTGTTCCTTAGGCCAACTCTTTTAATGTTTGAGCCCCTCATTCCAACAAACCCATTCTCTTTTCAGTATCCTTTGTTGAAGATGAATTTTTTGGTTACTTGATTACTGCAAAGGCATGCACGGAAGAAGCTAAGCTACTTGTTTATTACTTCTTCAACTTGTTCCCACTGATGGGGACGACCAGTGTCAAAATTGGTTGCTGGATGCAAAAAATCTATCAATTTAACAACTTGTTCTCCAAATGCACATGATAGTTAAATACAAAGTCTTTAAATGTGTTCTTTGTGGTTGCAGTGACTCCAATTTACTTTTTGTGGACAAATGACAAATGACAAATGTATCAACCAAAGGGCGTTTCTAGTTCAAGTTTAGTTTGCAACAACTCCGCAGCAGTCCATAGTCAGCAATTAGATTGTGGTGCCAGCACAATGGACCCCATGAATGGAGGCAACGGTCTTAACAATCCTAGTCTGGCCTCCAAGCAACGACTGCGTTGGACACATGAGCTTCATGAACGCTTTGTTGATGCTGTGGCACAACTGGGTGGTCCTGATCGTGAGTTATCTTGACCTTAATTTAGCTAACTTTGTTTCATTGCCACTATGTTGTTCATTCCCACTCCCACCCTAAACAAGGAAAAATAAATAAATATAGTCAATTGTAAGAAAAATGGATATGTACTTGACATTTCCTTATCTCCAGCTTCTTTCTTATGATAATAAACACTTCTTGTCAGTGACCAAGAAGTTGCTGGATGTTCATGGACATTTTAGGGCTGCTTAAATGAATAGAGATAAAATAGCATGTTTGTTCTTAAACACTGGTGATTTTTCAATATGACAGATCTTTAGGTCTAGACTTGGCTTTCAGGTCAACTCGGTGAGTTTTTTGTGTGTAAAACATCTAAGAACTGGAACTTCTGAGAAGGTAGATCATTTCTCGAAGAAAACATAGGTGATTCAATTGAAAAATCAAACAACTTTTCACAGTTTAAAGTATTCTACGTAAACCATGGGAACATCTTAAGGTTTTATTTTTCTTTCTTTTTTCAGGGGCTACACCCAAAGGTGTTCTCAGAGTCATGGGTGTGCAAGGTCTAACAATTTACCATGTCAAGAGCCATCTACAGGTAAGTATTGTTTGGTTCTGTCCTGTCCAAATTTTGTTTTATTTTTTTGTTCTTAGTGAGTTCCATTAATTCTGCTATGTGACATGCAGAAATATCGACTTGCAAAGTACCTCCCAGACTCCTCATCTGATGGTAAATACATCATATTCTTATACCTTTTAAGGCAAAAGTAACACAGCCAACTATAACCCTTGTTATCTTTGCTGGACAATTAAGGCCTTGTTTTGCAAAGGCTATTTTTTGCTTTTTTGGGATAAAATCTACAAAAAGACAAAATAGGCTAAAATAACCAATAAGACAAAATGTCACATCAAATCCATAATCATTTCACTTTTTTTCTCACAAATCTCACCCAATTACAAAAAAATCCAACCATCTTCCTAAACACAACTATTTTAGCCTACCAAAATAGCCAAAAACTAAAATAGCCTATTAAAATAGCCAGCTTCCCAAACGAGGCCTAAAGTAGATGGCTTTATTTATATTGATGATTCTTCGATAATGATATCTGAAAATGGAA
Source organism: Camellia oleifera (assembly GCA_022316695.1). Classification (NCBI taxonomy): domain Eukaryota; kingdom Viridiplantae; phylum Streptophyta; class Magnoliopsida; order Ericales; family Theaceae; genus Camellia; species Camellia oleifera. Next base: position 171,149,298 of record CM039308.1, read on the forward strand.
CCTTCCACTAAAAGGATCATTATATTGATACTCTGCCTCTAATTGATAATGCAAGGGCAAAAAGTTGACAAGAAAGAATCTGGAGATATGCTTTCCAGTATGGATGGTTCATCGTAAGTAATTTTGCTTCCTTTCTTAGTGCTATCCATTTGCAGAAATAGACAAATTCATCATATTTGTATAAATGTTTTTAGAAGTTTATGACTCTAGATCAAATGCATCCCGTAATAATAAATATCACAGACATGCAAGAGGTGTTAAACTAATTATTTGCTCTTCGCCAAAATGTGTTTGGAGATGGAACTTTCAGATTGGAAGATCTAGCAGTTTAATCTACTTCCCTTTTCTCAAATGGTCTCAAAATTTAGGGGAAAGACTTTTTTTATGACGAATTTTTCAAACTGTCGCTGTAAGTTAAAAATTAGTAATATTTTTTTGTGACGATTTTTTTAAACTGTTGCTAAAAGTTATAACTAGAGACATTTGTTGTGACAATTTTTAAACTATCGCTAAAAATTAACAATTAGCGACTTTTTAATAGTGTTGGATGAAAAACAACATTAATTATCATAGGACTTATTGAACAACAAGTTCACCTATTAAAATCTACACGTAAGTCTCCCCAAAATTTATTGTATAGTTGAGAACTCATAGTATGGACAAGGTTGCATAATGAAACATTGAGTTCTGTTTATGTAGCTCTCTAATGGGCTACTTGATTTGAGAAGGTAAGCGTTCTCATTTGTTTGCAGTGGGATGCAAATTACTGAAGCACTGAAGTTGCAGATGGAGGTACAGAAGCGGCTGCATGAGCAATTGGAGGTATGTTTTCCTGTCCTTTTTGAGGAGACATCATTAACATTTTTTTTTCCTTTTTATTTTATATTGGGAATCAACCAAGTTCATGGAGCATAACAACAAAATGAAAAGAACTCTGAATCTAAGTCACTAGGTACAAACCATACAATCATTAAGTATAATGGATGACACAACTATGGATATGAGATTTCTGTTTATACACCTGCTGCTGGATTGCTAGCTCATGATAGGTGTGCTAAATTCACCACAAATTCCCCACCAAACTTTTTTTTTTTACCTGCATCAAAGCAGGTGGAGTATCCATGCTCAACATGGCTATATGATATAGACATTATTTGTACAACATGCAAGATGAAATTTTGGATACTTAAATGATGGAGCCATGTGACTTTGACCTTTGCCCTTGTGTATATCAATTAGAAATATCAGATGCCTAACCACCTACCCAAAGCCCAAAGTTTAGTACAGAATGCCAATACCATTGTGGAGAATTTTGGAACAGGTTTCAAAATGTGGAACACTTCCCTTCAAACTCCATGACACCTAATATAAAGACTTGAATTGTCCCTGATTCTTCTTAATTTTCTCTTCATCACGAACATCAAGAATCAATTTAGGCTTTTGATTGAATTGAGAGGTCTTTAGGGAATTAATTCTTTGGTGCTTGCTTTCATATAAACCACAATGGTACAAAACTTTGACAGCAATGCAGAAATTAAAAAAAAAAAATAAAGAAAGAAAGAAAGAAAGAAAAAGAGTCATGTCATTGAACAAGGGTTGTGGGCTAAGGTTCGGAGCGAGTGTTAATGTATTTTATATTTTAAGAAATATTTTTGTTGTTTAGTTGTAATATATTGTCGCTTGCACTATTAACATAAGCATAGAAAATTCTTATTACAAAAGTAACAATTCATCACTAATAACATATATATTTATCTTTTAATCCTTACAGAATCCAAATTGAAAGATCTATAAAAAAATATATATATATATAATTTTTGTGTTTTTAAAAAAAAAATTCCAAGAGGAAAGCCAAAACCTTGGATAAATATATGTTCGCTACATATTTCCGTTTGCCTTTGTAGCTTTTCATTTATTTATTTGGGATTCATATGTTTGAGTGTGCCTATTCTAGTTGAAACCGCAATATTATCTTAAGTGGAACGCAGTTCTAACAAGATTCTTACTTTGAACCATGGAATCACGATTTTAAAGTGGGAAGGTCACCCCTAGTAGGAAATTCCTGCATCTAAAGGTGTAGGTTTTCTGCCAATACGTTTTCTCAATCTAATTTTTTGTGGGCTGGTTTTTTTTTTTCTACACAGCGAAGGCCATGAAATATGGTGCAGAGACCAGGCAGATATCACCTGACCTACTTTCTTTGTGTCTTTTACACTATGAATACTCATGCTGGTATCTGTGGATACAGGAAGCAGTTCATGCCCATATGTTATTTAGAATTGTCCAACTGACGATGTGACTCTAGGGCAGGACAAGAAATAGTTATCCTTTGTTTTCACATTTAGTTGTCATGAAGAATACCAGTTATTATTTTTTTGTGAGCTAATGTTTAACCAAAATATTTTTAAATTTAATTACAACAGGTGCAGAGGCAGCTACAATTGCGCATAGAAGCCCAAGGCAAGTACTTGAAGAAGATAATTGAAGAGCAACAACGACTCAGTGGAGTTCTCTCAGAAGTGCCTGGCTCAGGGGTCTCTGCCCCAGCATCAGGTGACAACTGCCCAGAATCGGACAATAAGACTGACCCAGCAACCCCTGCCCCAACTTCTGAGTCTCCACTGTTGGACAAGGTTACCAAGGAACGTGCCCCAGCCAAGAGCCTTTCTGTTGATGAATCGTTCTCTTCTCATCATGAACCACTTACACCAGATTCTGGTTGCCATGGCAGCTCTCCAGCTGAGAGCCCAAAAGGTGAGAGGCCAGTGAAGAAGCAACGAGTGATCATGGGTGCTGGAGCATATGCTAAACCAGAGATGGTGCTTACACACCAGATATTGGAATCGAGCTTAAGTCCACCCTACCAGCAACCCCACTCAGTCTTCCTGGCCAGAGAGCAGTTTGATCATTCATCAGGAATATCCATTGGCAATGAAGATCAGCTGGAAAATGTTTCAGGTAGCAATCTATAGTACGTGTATGCTGCATGTTATTTACATTTCAGGATTCTCAGTTTGCATTATATGTGTAGTTTCCTGAAGAACATATATACTTTTTCATTAGGTGAAGGAACCTTGTTGGTTTTAGATGTGTATGAGATTATTCAGTTTCGAGAGACTCGTCTTCTGAATTTCTTTAGACCATGTCGTTTCCATACACAAGGTCTGATTGAAGATGTGAAATTTACTTTTTTGTTTTTTTTGGACTGTCAAATGGACAGGAATTTGGTAATTGGTGCTGCATCATGAATACATGGTTGTGATGTTGATGGGAAATTGTGATGAATGATGCATAGTGTTTGTTAGAGCAATCTTGCCTTGTTGAGGAAAAGTGCAAACCAAGAGGGGTTATTCCTTGTCAACTTATGAAATCATTATTCAAAGATGATTCAGACAACTAGTGGTAGATAAATGTGTGTATGCCTATGTATATATAAATAGGAACTTAATATACAGTGATGTATAATGTAAATAAGAATTCACAGGAGCGTGATACATAGAGGTCTACTATGAAAGTATGGACTCATTGATATTGGTAGAGTTTTTGTGCCTATATTAAAGTCTAGGCATAGGACGAGTAGATGAGTGTTTTAGCATAGATGATGGATGATGTGTATATGCGCATAACAAGATGTTTGTAGGATCACATGTACACATGCACTATGAATGTAGACGAGCATTTGTGCATTTATTGTATTTGTATATACACACACACATTCTTATTTGAGGTAATGTAATGGGTAGAGGTGCCAAACAGGCTAATTTAGGCGGGTGAGAATCTAAACCAACCCATTTGATAAACAGGTTTAAGCGAGTTGGATTGTATTACTAGTCGAACAAATTTACTTGACCAACCCATTTAATATATAAAACTCATTTTGATGATGTTAGGGTGGATGTGGAGGTTGTGATCATGGCGTCGTGGTGGTGAAGATGGTGGTGCTGGGAAATGAAAGAGATGTTTGCCATAATGAACAGTAGATGATGATACTGGAGAGATTATGGCCCATTGTGGCGCCTAGCCCAGTCTAGGTCGCACCTCACCAACTAAGCCTAGCCCAGCCAAAGCAGGGGCATGGCAGCCTGGTTGGCAAGAATGACTTGAGGTTCAAGTCTGCCGACTCCACTTGGTGGGCCTAGACCCACTTCCATAAAAAGTTGATTGGTTAGGTTTAATGATTGAACGATGTTAGGGAAAGAACATGTCAACCAGTAGTTCAGTCGTGTCAAACGGTACAAAACCCAAGTGGCAATTGCTGAATGGGGGACAACGGACACCTTTAGAGAAAGATTTGGACCAAACATCAAGGTACACACAAATGAACCCATCCCCATGCACACACGGAGGATATTCCAATTTTCTAATTAGATCGTCGGAGGGTCTGGGAGGAGCACCACCGGTGCACGAACCCAGACTGGTTTTGCAAGTAACCTAGAAGGGAGCAACCAATGGATTATTCCCTCTAAATATATGGTCATTGAGGTACTAAAACCATCAGTAAGCTTTATTAAATAGTAGCCAACCAAGTTTGTTAAGTTTGGGAAGTGTTCTCGTAGCCAAGATCAATCCCCAAATGTACAAGAATTTATAGTGGTTGTCTTAAAATGATTGAAAAGCAATAAATCTCTAAATGAAATGTTGGTCAATGAAGTAAATTTTGAAGGAAATTTTTGTGATTCTTATGATTTTTTTTTTTTTTTAATTTTTTTTTTTTTTAAGAAGTAGAAAAATAGGCAATATTTTAAAAGAAAAATATAGTACAAGAACAACGAAAAGAAAATCTATTACAAACAACAAAAAATCTCAAAGAACAGTCGCAGTTTGAGAAAACCACAAATTTATTGGCAGATGTGACATGGGCTCCAACCTATGGATGGAAGGTCTACTCTTGCCATCACCGAAGATGTCGCCCGCCACCGCAGCTGCTCGAACTCCACCGTTGTTGCCGCTGCACCAGAAGGTTGAAGCTTATGAACCCCACAACAGCAAAAAACCATTGGGAAAAACCAAAAATCTATGTAAAAAATAAAGAAATACCACAAAGTCCCTATTCCTAACATAAAAAACTCGGATCTACACTCTAGAAGTGCAGATCCACACTGATTTACACTCTAGAAGTGTGAAGGAGGTCTCCGGACCGTCGCCAAAACTCAGCTGAAAATCTCTTAGAGAAGCTCTCGCCTCTCTCTGGAGCTCGATTCTTATGATGTTGATGTTGTTGGTTTCTTTAAATAGGCATGCTGCTTGGTTGGCGGTGGGTGTGGGGGGTGATAAGTTTCTCGGTGACAATAGAAAAGCCGTGGTTTCATTGAGTTGGATACTCTTTGTTCATCATCCTGCATCCAATGATTTAAAAGTTCACTGATCTGGTTCATGTAATAAATTGACAATTTGATCACACTAACATAATTGTAGGTAATGATCTGTTCCACATCACAACTGTTAATTCAATAAATCTTTAGCAAGTGGACAATATGACCACCAACACAATCTTTAACACACGGCTACAGAACACAATCTAGTAAGAAGCAGAGATATAAAAACAACCATTTTTTTAGAAAAAAACTTTTGCAAGCCATATATAATAAACTATCGCCTGCAGAAGCAAATGCATCCAGATTCACTCAACTTTGGTTTCCACTCCTTGCCTATCTCACAAATTGCTTGTCAAGTTTGGAAATTTGTATTCAGCCCTATCATAAGTAAGGCCTGGTATTTTGGAAGTACTGGTACTCATAACTGAACACAATCCTACAAATTAGAATTTGGCTTCACTATGCCCTGGAGCTTCCACCCACCAAATCCTGCCAAAGAAAATGCCTGCAATTGAAAGACGATGATGGGTTAGACAGGGAACCACAAAAAGTAGACAAGATTTCAATTCTGCCCATTTAATACAACAAAAGCAGATAAAAGCATCTGGCATCCACCCTTTACTATCCAAAAAATTTCAATGAAGTCCAACTATTCAGTGAGTACCTATATTTCTGTTTTTACCCTCTGATCACTTCTGCATATACACAACAACAACAACAACAACAACAAAAAGAGAGTACACACATTTTTTTTTTTTTATGAGCATCAACAAAAAATTTATTTAAAAAAGAAAAATGAAAGAGGACAAGAAGTCCTCAGTACAAAGAAGGAGAAAGAACAAAACAAAAGCACAAAACTCCTACCTGTAGGTATGGCAAACAGCAGCCCAATCCCTAGAGATCAAGAACAAGAGAACTCCTTTAAAAGGAGGTGATACAAATGCCCAAAACGAAGCCATGCATACCATCCTATCCCACAAAGCCTCTACGTTTGATTCCTTGCCATCAAAGAGTCTTGCATTTCTCTCCAACCATATAGTCCAGAAAATCACAAAAAAATGCTTGACCACAATGTTTTGGCTCTTTTGGTGCCCCCAAACCCTTTGAACCTAACAAGGAGCATTAGAATGTAGCCCGCGGAGCAACCCACTAATCATCACATAAGCCGAAAAGACACCGCCATAATAGAAAAGCCACTGGGCAATGAAGGAATAAATGATCCGCTACATCCGAATCCCTCTTGTACATCACACACCATTGAGGGCAAAGAGAGTGATTAGGCCTTCTTCTTTGGAGAACACCATTAGTTGTGACACTCTTTTGAGCTAAAGACCACATGAAGAACTTTGCTTTATGAGGGACAACCGTTTTCCAAATTTTCTTATGAATAGGAAACAGAGGAATAAAAGGATTATCAATAAGCTTATCAAAAAAGGATTTACAGGAAAAGACCCCTGAAAAACTAAGATTCCATCCCCTAATGCCATGAGAGGAAGATAGAGATATCCCATGAAGCAAGCAAGACCAACAAAGATGCCAACTCAGCCACCTCCTCCCTATCATTTAAGTTCCTAAGAAAATCAAAATTCCAAGAGATGGGTGCCATAGAAAAGCATGCCACCTGACACTATCGAAACATTCCTAGAATGAACCAACCAATAAAGAAGAGGAAAAGCTCTATCAAACGACATATCCCCTACCCACACATCCTCTCAAAAACGGATGCTCATCCCATTCCCCACTCTCAATGAAAGGAAATTAGACACAAGTGGATACAAGCGAGAAATGGACTTCTACGAAGAACGACAATTGCCTCTATTAACCACATTAGAATCTCTACCATTGGGTTGAACACCACACTTGCTCTCAACAGCTAAACATATCAAGCGAGATATCCCCTACCCACACATCCTCCAAAAAACGGATGCTCACCCTATTCCCCACTCTCAATGAAAGGAAATTAAACACAAGTGGATACAAGCGAGAAATGGACTTCCACGGAGAATGACAATTGCCTCTGTTAACCACATTATAATCTCTACCATTGGGTTGAACACCATACTTGCTCTTAACAACTGAACACCATAGCGAATCACTTTCAACAGGAAATCTCCACAACCACTTGCCCAAGAGAACAATGTTCCTAGCGATGATATTTCCCTATAGCCAGACCCCCTTTATCCCTAGGAAGTGAAACAACCTCCCAATTAACCAAATGAACCCTTTTACACTCTTCACACCATTCCCAAAGAAAATCTCTCATCAATTTCTTAATTTTCCTCGCAATACTAATCGGAATCTTGAATATGGACAATAAATAAATAGGAACAGAGCCTAATACAGACTATATCAAAGTATATCTCCCTCCCTTAGACAACAAAGCTCGCTTCCATCCCTCCAATCTTTTCCCAATTTTGACAAGAACATGCTCCCAAAAGGACGCCACTCTAGGATCTCCCCCCAATGGAAGCCCCAAGTATTTGATAGAAAAAATTCAACGGAACATCCTAACATATCCGCCACCCTTTGCACATAGCTCTCTCCCAGATTAATACCCACAACACTACTCTTGCTAAGATTGACCTTGAGGCCCGACACAATTTCAAAAATTTTCAAAATCTTTAGCAAACAACTCACCTTACTTTCCTCCTTTGATGAAAAAAATATAAGTATCATCCGCAAACTATAGATGAATGACTCCAATCTTATCCCTCCCCACCACAAATCCCTCAATAACACTCTTATCCTTAGCTATATCAATAATCCGACTCAACACATTAACAACTAAAATAAACAAAAATGGTGATAATGATCACCCTAACTTAGACCCCTAGATGCCCAAAAAGAGTCCCCAGCCTTACCATTCACAATGACCGACATCTTGCAAGATGACAAGCACCTCTAAATCCACATTCTCCACCTAGATCCAAACCCCTTCCTTTCCAAAACAAAATCCACAAAGTCAACCTTAAAGACAACACCCTCCTCATGTAACCCTCTATACTCCTCAACAACCTCATTTGCCACTAAGATTACATCCAATATTTGTCGTCCCTACCTCCAAATTTTTAATAAAATTCTTCCTCCTCTTTCCCGATGCAACCCTATGAAAAAATCTAGAATTGGTATCACCCTTTTTAGCCCATTTCAACTTAGCTCTCTGTCCCCAAAAAATCTGTCCCTAAAAACAAGCTCTTCCAACTTCATTCTGAGCAATGATCTCTTATCCCTCAAAACCCCAAATAAACCCTTCCCAGACTCCTTTGCATCCAATTCCTCAACATCCCGAACTAACTCCGCTTTCACTTCGTTTAGATCACCAAAAACTTCACGCTTCCAAACCTTTAAATTATCCTCGACCCCTTTTAGCTTTTGCATAAACATAAAACCCTTCCATCCATGGACTCTACAACTTTCCCACCAATCCTTAAAATTCGCCTTAAAAGATCGATTTTCCAACCACATATTCTTGAATCTAAAGGGGGTAGGACCCCATTTAAAAGGACACCTCTCAAGAATCATCGGGCAATGGTCTGACATAACTCTTGGCCCTACCTCTTGCCTTATATTAGGAAACAACTCCTCCCACCCTAGAGTATGAAGAAACCTATCCAATCTACAACACACAAGACTTTCCTGAAGATTGGACCAAGTAAACCGAGCATTACTCAAGAGAGGGTCGAGCAACTCATAATCTCTTATAAAAGAGTTGAAATCCCGCATACTCCTATTTGTGGAAACCTCATTGAGTTTTTTCGAAATAAGCCGAACCACATTAAAATCCCTGCCAGCCCACACACCAATTAGGGGAACAAAGCCCAAATAATCCCACCAACTCCTCTCACCATTCCTGACGACTACTAGGCCTATTGGGACCATAAACCCTCGTCAACCACCATTCCTTGTTATCCCGATTCCTAAACCTAATGGACAATGAAAACACCTCAACAACTATCCCACACTCTGATACAACTTTCTCGTCCCACAGAATCAAAATTCTCCCTGATCTCCCACTAGAAGCCAAAACAGCCCATCTCCTAAACGTGGTCCCCCAAACACTCCTAATGAAACCTCTATCACATTTCTCACACTTTGTCTCTTGAAACATCACTATATCTGGTTGATGAATTTTCAAAACCTCTTTAATTACCACCATTTTCCTACAAGACCGTAGTCCTCTAACATTCCAACTCAAAATCTTCATTGAGAACCAACATCACCCCTTGTCTCTTTCCTTTGCCCCTCATAATTAATGCCACTTTCAAGATTTCTTAATTCCCTCATCCCCTGCCCCGAGCTTCTATCACTACTACCAGCCTTAGATACAAACCCCACACTCCTAGACCTAGACTTCTTCCCATTCTTACTAACTAGTGACAAACCAAGAGTGTTAAGTAATTGTGTAAAGTGAGGCATATCTCCCTCCTCCAAAGGGAAAGACACATACTTACTCATTTTCCTCAACCACTTTTCAGATTCATTGCCATCATTTCCCAAGAATATCATTCCTCTCAAGCCTATGATTAGTAGACACTACAATCGAAAGATCATCCTATGACTCTTCTTTTGAAAGGTTTCGACAGTGGCTTCACCTGAACTGTGATTGAGCCTACACCCGTCGTAACCTCAATGGTTGATGGTAAAAACTCAGAATCAGATCCCCTTACTTTCAATCTTGCCTCGAAAAGATTTTCAAAATTCTTGGTTTTGTTATCCACTTCTAATAACCCTCCATAGCTCAGTCCCAATCCTTTCGAATGGCATATCATTCCATAGATTAAATGGCAAATTGCAAATAGCAATCCATCCTCCATATGCGGCAATAACATTAGAACACCTATGCTTTTCATCTGACCATCTCTCCATCGTCATTGCGATACCCTTATCAAAAAATTGCAAACCTTTATTCCGGTAGAACACAACCGTTTCCAAGGTGTTGGTGAAAAACAGGGCTCGATTCAACTGGAAGGGACGAAGTTTATTGTTTGTAAAAAAAGAGTACACACATTAATCCATATGAATGTATACGGTTGCTTTGCCATTTAAGTCCGAATGTTACCCTTCCTCTTTACTCTTTCAACATTAAATTTCCATTTTTGTTCCTCACCATCATCCTTAATCAAAAGTTAAGCAATAGCATGTGTTTACTTCGTCACTCAGAACTTACTATCATATATTCACCAGGAACATGGACTCATGTTCATTTATGGTCTTTTGTAGTTGTACAATCCAAGTCTTCATTATTGAAAACAATTGAACAACTCATAATTCCAGTACTAAATGTCCACCAAAACTAGAAGAGAAGATGTCTAAATCATCTAACCACATAATTTTAAGAATGCACAGTTTTACTGGTAAAGGAAATATATGTTGCACCAATTTAAATGCTGGGCGTATCAATCTTGAGGTTGTGGATTGAAACATGAGGAGAGCCACTTTATGCAAATAATGCTAAAAGATAGATTTGTATCCAATCTACCTCTCCCATACCTCCATCCAATGACTAAACGGGGTGTACTTTTTTACAATCTAAATGTTCTCTGTGTTTGAGCAAATTGTTAAAGGGAATTACAGAGCCAAACAGCACATCAGGGGTAATGTTTGACAGCTAGGAATCTATACTATGCAATGTGGGACACGTATGAGGAAAACTCTCCTACTAGCAGTGAGTCCAAAACTAATATACAATAATCGAGCTTTTGAGGCTGATTTTAGTTTGTTTTTGTTGCTGAAAGGTTGGTAGAAGTATTGGATCTTTAAAGGTTTGAATGGGGTGACAAAAGAATCAGGTTTTGGGGGTGACAGAGAGGACATTTGGACTCTGATTTGAGGTTGTTCTGAGCACTGTGAGCAATAACTTAGGGACAGGCTGTATTAATTTTGGTATTGGATTGTTGGACCAAACTTAAAATTTAATGTCCTTTTTTTAAATTACCAGAAATTAAACAACCAATTTTAATCACTTAAAAGTGATTTCCACTCCACATAGCTCTAACCCAGTCAACCTCCTCTGATCCTATTGTGCTCCGATCTTCATACTCCCTCCATTACCAATGACCAATGGTTGAAGCGATAAAACTATGCAGTGAGTGTTATATACAAAATACTTAACCTAGAATGTACCTACAGTAGATCAAGTTAATGATGGGATCCACACAAAATACTCCCCATGTAGGGTTTATAACTCTCAAGAATGCAAAAATTGATGTATCTCAAGTGTCTCATTCCCTAATCACAGAAAAGAGTATTTTTATATGTAAGAGAGTCCAAAACCAATCAGGAAACAAAGTGCTTAAATTTTCGCATGCCCACTCGAACCCTATAGAGAAAGTGATGAGCAAACCTCCCTGCATGCTTCTGATGTGAGACTGTCACATGCCCACATAGGTTGTGTTTATATCATCTCAATTAGACATACTTTCGTCCAAGTGATGCTTGAAGAAGCTAGAGCCATTTCAAAAGTCATTTTGAGTTTTATGTAGGTATTTCCTACGTGGGACAACTTTTGTGGACACGTGAAGGATAACTGATGCTGGACATGTTGGGATGGGGCTTACACGTGTTAGCTGCAGTCCAAGCAAAACATCATGAGGATGCTAAGTCTATCCCAGTTCCGCGATACTTCACCACAAGGCTGTCAGTCGAGATATGCATCATGAATACTAATGCTACTGTGGTCTTCACGTGTGACTTGATTTATGGCGGTTCAAAGCGCACTACTCAAGCACCTAAGCCAAATAGGTAGGGTTTAGGCATGTCGACGTGTTCGGTATGCACTGCGGACCTACGGTTATTGCAGTTTGGAGGGTAGAGGTAGAGGTTTTCCATGACGCTACAAGTTGCCTTTGGCTGGTCCTACTGACAGAGAGGGACCACACCACTGGGCTTGTGTACAAAGTTCCGAGGATCAAGACAAATACTAATGTAATGATATGCTCTGACACATTCCACAGAATATTCTAACATAATTCTAGAATAACCAGAAAGTTGGTTACAACTTACAAGTCACGTGACGGAATAGAAGATGGTACCCCTTAATTCAGGGAACACTCATTCATCTCCTCCTTCATACATCAGAGAGGTCATCCTTGAGGTCACACATTCCTTGAGCCTTGTCCTTGGGGTCCTTGGTACTGCACTCTCTCTCTCTCTCTCTCTCTCTCTCTCTCTCTCTCTCTGTGGATTGCTTCTCCTCTCTCCCAGTCTCTTCTTGGGCTCATGGTAGTCTGCGTGTTCAACCACTCACTAGCAAACCTTCAACCATCAGATCCTCCCCGTATACACCTTACATTAACTCTTTCACAATTTTCACTCGAATTTTAATCATATGATATGACCTAACAAGTAGCAATTATTGAAGAGCTGATTTACATTGTGTATGTTCTATCACAATGAATTTATTCATTATCAGTTCAATCCAAACATTGCTTTTTGCTTAGCTCGCGTCTTGCATCATATTTTACCGTACAACTTTATTAAAGGCCATAAAATAAGTAACAACTTATTTCCTTTTAAGTAGTGCAAAATGATCCTTCTCCTGAAAAGGAGTGCCTTAAACTTGTAATCAATTAAGTTTATTCACAAAGAAATGCAAATGGAAAAAAGGCCAACAACTTCATTGTAGAAAGATTTTTCATATAATAAATTTGATTGACTTGTTTCCTGAAATCAACTTTTGATAGGAAAACCCTCCAGATTCATGGCACTTAAAAGGGTCTAACCAGTGTAATATATCAAAGATGCAATCGCAAGACGGATTCCATGTTCCTTGGGCAGGCACCCCCTACTTTTAGTGGATTGCACAAATTCTACGTGGTTTGTATCTACTGAAATTCTTTGCTGACCTATAGTTATTATGAATCAATATAAATGTCTAAACAGTGTAAAACTCTTGGCTGCATTATAACTCGAATCCCTAGATACAAATTTATTTTCTCAAATTTCTCCATAAATGAAACATAGAATAGATTTCTAAAAGTGCCAGAGCACATGTTCAAATCACACTTGATAAATGACATATGCATAATGTCACTAGTCAAAACAAATTGCATGAAATATGAGCTTAACCTCTTCCCACGATTTCCCAGTAGCTTCAAGCAAAGCAGCATTGCAAGTCTTCAGCTCTATGGAGATGCCTGAGAACATTGAGGCTGCCTCCTCCCATCCTCTGTTATGTCCCATACACCTGTACATTTCACTTTCTGTCAAAATTCTTAATGAACTTTTTTATATATTCCTATATAAACTATGTGAGAAAAAAAAACTAATAAGACAGAGATAAGAAAAAACAAAGGAAAAAACAAGTGAGAATATTAGTATCTACACCTGTATAGTCCTACTTGTTTCCTGCACAAGTACATTCTAAAACTAAATAAATTAGATTGTTATTGAAAAGACATCTATTGTCAAGACATGACAAGGGTCATCAGAGGTCCCATGGAGATGATAGTTGCTATTGAAAAAAATGAAACCATATATGGAAATGTCAATTTAAATAAAAATTTAAAATCACAGCTAAGTAGACTAATTACAAAAACTATACAAGTTTAGTGAATTCATTTGACATACTATGTAAAACACACCAAGAGTTTCTTTTCCATTTGCCATCAAGATGCACCCTTAATACACACAAATACCTCACCTATTAAATGGAACTCCAAACAAGCTGTTACAGTCAGCAGAACTCACATAACTGTAAGTATCTCGTCCCTTGAAAATTTACAGATGGCATGTTGAAGGTGCTCAGCTGTCTGTCCATCCATTGCTGCAATTGAATAAAAGCTTGAAATGAAATGTACCTCAGCTTCCAAAAATCCTCTCACTTGCTCTTGCATAGTTTTAAGTGTTTCCTTTGTTCGCACTGCATCACTACACCAAGACACCAGTAGAGAATTTTCGATCCAATGATGAACTATTCACGCATTGTACACAAGTCAATCTAGCCTTATGGGGTCATCTGTACTGTGCAAGTATTTCTAGAGAATCCTAACCTGGACAAAATAAGCTCAGGAATCCAACCCAACTGCTGGAGCTTGTGTGAAACTTCAATAGCATCAGCTTGTCCCGCTTTACTCAAAGGGCGATCATGATCTTTGCAAGATAAAGAAGGAAGCAGGTATCAAGAAGCCTGACACGATTTTGGTTATCAAAGCAATAAAAAGAAAATTGCATGAAATGAGTTTACCTCTAAGCATTTTTGCTCACCTTTTTTTTTAATTTTTAATTTTATTTTAAAGTGGTTAAAGTATTTACGAGGTGACTTTGCAATGAAGTGTAACGATTAATTAGACAAAAAAACCAAAAAAACAACAGGAGTGCTCATTTACAAATATCAGTAGTTGTGTCTCAGTTGCCACCAGTGCAAGTGAAACCGTCTAATAGCAAAATAAGTGACAAATGTCCATTTGGAATACAAGAACACAGAGGATTTCAAAATCTAAGTCATATCATGCTTTTCATCCTTCTCTATACCGTGGACGGTATTTTTATATAATAGTCATTTATAATTAAAAAATCTTTACCATGGAAAACAAAGAGGAGAAGAAAATATGTGAGAAATCTTAATACATATATTTTTTTTTAATTGATAAATGAGAAATCTTATAATCTATTTGGTTCACAGTTGGAATAAAATGGAATGATGATTACTTAGACTCTCGTATGAAATAATTATTCCCTTAAAATAATGAATAATGATTCCATTTGTACATTTTATCATTATTTTGTTAGTCAACCAAACATAGAAATGAAGATTTTGATCGAATGACCATTCCATTCTGTTTCATTGCAGTGAGCCAAACACAGCTAAGTTGTTGTTTTTCATTATTGCTAATCATTTCATTAAAAAAAAAAATGATTTATTAGGAAGTAAGAGTGAAAAGGAAAACAGTGTTCCTTGTCACTTTCCGTTCCCGTATCAATTCCTAAGTTGAAAACAAACATAAGGCTGTGTTTGGTTGGAGGAGGAATTCGGAAATGGAAAAGGCAAGGTGACTACATGTCACACACCTTTCACCTATCTTTTTCCTTTCCATACAAAAAACAGCACAGCACAGCATAAAGGGATAAGAAAGAGGGAGGGAGGGAGGCATTATCAACAACAAACACATTTTCCAGAGGCAGCGCAAAAGAGAATCGAAATAAGGGGGAGAGGGAGGGAAGAAAGGGGATACCTCGCAATGAACGATCATCCCATGAACTCTTCGCATGACGAAGCAGGATTAGGCGGCGAGCAACAGACTCCGAACGAGCCTCCTCTGAAGTTTGAGCTTCGGCGACGGTGGTCGTCTCAATTACGAGAGATCGAGTGGATCGTGTTCGAGGGGAAAGAATAGGGAAGAAGAGGGTCGGCGAGGAGGAGTAGGATAATGTTTTGGATAATGAAGGCAAAAAAGGGAAAATATTACCGACCGCGGCGTTCATCATCATGATCATGTCGTTGGTGATGGCCTGCTAGTTTTAGTTTCTTTATTTGTTAATTCATTCAGATTCAGGGCTCAAAAGATGAAAACAGGATCAACCATCCAATCCAATCCAATCCAATCCAAGCCAAGCCTCCCTCCCTGCTAGTTCACTTTCATCTCACTCGTCGTTGGGAATTGATCATTTTAATTATTATTTTTATATTAAAATCAATAAACAAAAATTTAGAAAAATTATTGTAATAATTTGTAGTAACTTCTCACTAAAAGTCTAAGGCAGCGTTTAGTAGAATTTAAAAATTATATTTTGAAGTTTGTGAGTTTTAAAATTATAATTTTAAAAGAAAAAATTTGTTTGATTATAAGTTTTAAGAAAAGTTTTGAATTGAGTGTTGAATTTTTTAAATGAGTTTTAAAATAAGAAAAGTTATTTGATTATGAGTTTTATTAAGAGTTTTCAAAACTTAATTTAAAAACTTGTAACTCATAACCAAACGCACAACTCAAAATTCGATTGAAAATTCTATTCAAAACTTATAACCAAACTATTTTTAAAATTCAATTCTAAAAAATAACTGTTGAAAAAATTTATTTAAATTTTTTTTCACATAACAGTGGGAAAAAAAAAAAACACCACTGTTCCGGTCAACCGGCCGAACGTCCGGGAGGACGACTGTGTACATCCAAAAATTCAAAAACTGTCCCGACAGATGATCGGTAGACCAAATTTTGAAATTCAAAATTTAAGTACTGGAAGGAGTTTTCAAAAGTGGATGTAGAATTAATTTTTAAGAATTATATCCGAACACAGCACTCAAATATGGTTGTAAAATCACGATTAGAACTCTACACCAAACTCAACCTAAGTTTTCAAACAGTGTCTGATTTGTATAGTTATACCTTGCCCATTTTGATTTTAAATTGTTAAAATTAGACTTACTCGATATTTCTTTTATTTAATACAATACGAAGCTTTTTTATTTTAGGAGTTTGTATGAGACGGTTTGATAGAGTTTCTGCTTATAATTTATTAAGTAAAAATAACATAATTGAGTTAAAAAGAAAAAAAAAAAAACACTAATTTCTAAAAGCTAAGCGATGGATAGCAATGGATGCTTTTGGCTTTTGTTTTTGAATTTCCAACTTTTAAGCCTCGTTTGGAAATATGCTATTTTAGTAATTTTTTAATTTTTTGGCTAAAATATAAAATAAAAAAATTAGTATGTTTGCAATGACTTTTTGATTTTTTACGAAAAAATGTGCAAAAAGTAGAGAAAAAAAAAATATTTGACTTTTTGGTATAAGTTGTATAACAACTGTAACGACCCTAACTCCATCTCGGTCATGCTCACATGCAATTATATGTTTCCATCTTGTTAAACTTGCATTTCGAATCTTGTCTTGTCTTGCTTAAGTGTTGTTTGTTTTGCTTTGGTTGTTGCTTGGTGTGCGTAGCCGAGGTCATCTTAAGCCTAGGTCACCTTTGAGCCTCTTATGCCTAGAACTATCTTGGGTTCACCTTGGCTGACCTTGACCTTCACCCTGGCATATTGGCCGAGATGTCATTATCTAGGCCGAGGTGTGGATCACCAAGGCCGAGATGTGTATTATCTAGACCGAGATGTTAATCCTGCACCTAGTGATCTTGTCCCTAGGTTGGTATGACCTGGACCGAGATGTGGCACATCTAGGCCGAGGTGTGGCACAGCTAATTCAAGTGTTATCCTTCCTAACCGAGATAATGGTACTTGCCGAAGCTCTGTTCTTAGCTGAGATCGTTACTTGCCGGAGTACCATTGCCACCTAGCTTATTGAACACGCTTTGTCATAGTCTTGTCTTATCTTTCAATCACCTTTTGAGGAGAGCCAACCAACCGTTGCCATGTGTCCGAGCTAAGTGTTAAATCAGCCGGCAGAGAGAGAGAAAATGTATCATTTGTTATATGTCTTTGTTCTTGAGGAGAGAGAAGCTCTAGAAGAGGGAGAAAGAGTTCTTAGAGAGGGAGTAGATTTCCAAGCTTGATCCTTGGGTGCTTGAACCGTTAGATTCGAGTTTTGAGGTTAGAATCTTAATCTACTCTTGTTGTTCTTATTGATCATCTAGCTGCATTGCATGGTCGAACCTGATTTGCAAGCCTTGCATCGATTTAAAGTTGGGTTAGAAAGAGAAAGTGGTAATCATGTGTTCTTGAAGAAAAAGCCTTGTTTGATTCGAAAGTTTTCATTAAGATTCATGTTTTTGTGTTTGTTTTCATAAGATCTTCAAATATGGGTACCCAGGTCCATGTTTTCGAACTGACCTCATGAAATCCCAGATTTCGTAATAACAAGTTATGATTGAGCATTCATGTTTTTCATGTTCTTTATGTTCTTCAGCAGAGGGAAACCCATATTTTCCCAACTTCATTTCTTTGAATGTGGCCATCAGGACCACACCTCGGCAAGGAGGTGTGGGACCTTGGCTAAGACCTGGTTGGTGCCCATTATGTTTTCCCGAGATGAGAAACAGTGTTTTGTTTTGGTTCGACTTAGTTTTGAAGGAATGCCGAGATCATTTGCATTCAAGTAAAGCTTGTTTGATAGTGCATTCAATAGACCTTGCCATGTGTTTGTAGGACTTGGACTCTCGCCTGACCCCGACATTTGAAGAACTATGTGAGTGGTATTTTTAATAAAGTTATGTTATAAAGTTTGATAAAGCTTTGCCTTGCTTCTTTTGGAAAAGTATTTGTTAAGCATGAATGATTATCCCTATTTTGTGTATCAAGTATTAGCTTTGGTTTTGATAACATTCTTGAAAGTCCGTACGTGCTAGGGGACTATAAGCATTTGTAGCACAACCTTTGAAAGTCCGTACGTGCTAAGGGACTATAAGCATTTGTAGCACAACCTTTGAAAGTCCATACGTGCTAGGGGACTATAAGCATTTGTAGCACAACCTTTGCTAGGGGACTATAAGCATTTGTAGCA
Source organism: Camellia oleifera (assembly GCA_022316695.1). Classification (NCBI taxonomy): domain Eukaryota; kingdom Viridiplantae; phylum Streptophyta; class Magnoliopsida; order Ericales; family Theaceae; genus Camellia; species Camellia oleifera. The sequence continues at coordinate 171,168,004 of CM039308.1, forward strand.
CAACCTTTGAATGTCTATACATGCTAGGGGACTATAAGCATTTGTAGCACAACCTTTGAAAGTTCATACGTGCTAGGGGACTATAAGCGTTTGTAGCACAACCTTTGTTAATGTCATCCCTTGAAACTTGAAAGCCTTGAAAGATTTGATTGGTGAAGCTTGAAAGATTTGTTAGATGAACTCGATTCATCCCATGTTTTGTTACAAGCTACGATTATGTATGGTTTTGCTAAAGATCTCGGTTATCGTTCATGCAAACCCTTTATTACTTGTACCATTCACTGAGTATCCAAGCTCACCCTCTCTATATATATGTAGATGATGAGCAGGACGGTGGCGACGCCTAGATGTGTTTTGTAACTTGTTTTGGATTCGCATTTTATAGCATCTTGAAGATCATGCTTCTTAGCTTGCATTTCATTGTGTTTTGTATATGATAGCTTGAGAAGCCTTTGGGTCAAGACGTATTTTTGTACTTCATTTTATTGTATCCAAGTTGTAAGACCTTGATAAGATGTATGTCATTTCATTTGATTTATGCACAGCTCTTATGGACTAATTAGAATTAAATTATTGCTTCCACACATGTAAGCTCCATATGTATACTCTGTCGTGTATGAATCTTTGTAAGTTGGCCTTTGGTAATCTCAGATTGCTGGCCATCATGGCACCATTCTACTAGGGGCGGAATGGGGTCGTGACAGGTTATTGGCCCTTTAATTTTTTTAATGACTTTTTGACTTTTAGGCTAAACAGTGATATTACCAGATGAGGCCTTAACATGCAATAAATTGCATCAAACATCACCAATAAGAAAGCCATAAGGTGTGTTTCTAAAGGAGGAATGTCACTCCCATGTCATTGTCTGTATTTTGCAATTGGTGATTTGCTAATGCGAGTCCAGACCCTCTGCCATGGTTCCCTGTAGTGATCCCTGCGGTGATATCAAAACGACCACGTTTTGGCACTTTATTTATTTATTTTTTTGCATTTTTCCTTTCCTCTCCTTTTCTTTACTCTCAGCTCTCAAACCAAAGAGACGAAGAGAGAAGACGACGGTGTGGCAATAACAGCACGGTGAGGTGATGGCGGCGGCAGCGAGGTGACGCCCTTCCTTCATTACTCTATCAAATTGAAGAGAATGTAGAGAGATAGTCATAGAGAGAGTATGCAGTAGTTGCAGCAGAAGGCATCGGAGTGGAGCGACATTTTTGTCATTGACAACACCAAATCTCTTTGAAAAGCTCAGTCTCCAGACCTTCATTCACCTTTCTACCAATTTATATACCCCTCCCCCCATATATATATATATGCATTCAGTTCTATAATATGATTCAAGTATAAAAATGAAGATTTTTTATTTTTTATTGTTCCTTTTCACTTCAATTAAGTAAAATAGTGGTGAATCTAAGGGTTTTTGTTTTGGGGGATTAGGGTTTCTAATGGAGTCCAGATCTCTGCTATTGTTTGCTGCGACGCCCGAAAATTGACCCAAAAAGTGTAGCCTCGTCGCTGCCACCGCCGCCTCGCATCACCGTGTCAACGGCGATGGCGAGCAGCAATTAAACTTCGTGGCTTACTATGGATGGCCAAACTTTTCCCATTCTCAAAAACATCAAATGTACTTTTCAGGTCTAAAAGTTCATATCCAAAATATCACATTACAACCAAACAGGGCTAAGAATGAATTAATTGAACATAAAATGGCAAAATAACAAGAACCCATATGTCAAAACAAGCAAATAAACAATATCCAGAAGGCAGTGAAACATTTCAAAATCAACACAATCAGATTTAGAAATTCACATCCCAAACATAAGTATCATTTTGGTCTTTTGTTTGGCAAACATGAGGATCATTTTGGTCTTTTGTTTGGCTAAGTTGTGTAAGTCTGAATCCTCGCTGCTGTCGTCACTCTCCTCTTCATCTCTCTGTTCGATGGTTCGTAGGTGCTGCTTTAAAATGTTTGAGAGCTTAGGAAAAGAAGAAAACAGGGTAAAAAAAAAAATTGTCCAAAACGACATTGTTTTGGCCCACGGCAAGAACCACTACAGAGAACAATGACAGAGGATCCGGACTCACTAAATATTGCATACTTTTTCTTTTTTTCTTTTTTTTTTGTTTCTGATTTTCTCTAATATACTGAGAGTTTATAGCACTATGAGTGTAAGAGTGAACAAATAATTAAATTGTGTATAATGCATACCCCCAATATGGGCATGCACAATTTCAAAATTGTAGTATGATAAAGACCTTTGAGTACCAATTTGCACGATAGATAGTCGAAACCGCATAACACATAAACAAAGGCATAGCTCGAACATGATAGGTTATCCAACAAATAGTCTAGTGCAATGGGACCCAAATAGTTGAATAATATTAGACTTCGGGCATGAAATCCAAAGCTGACTCTTGTATAAACCATCTTTATTAGAAAACTACAATCCCTTATTTTCTATGATTTAAGTATTTGAGATTAGCCGTTGAGACATCAACAACTTTGATTTCATTCAGTACACAACTAACCAAATTAAAAGTTTCAAGAACTGGACAGCTTAAGAAAAAGTTTCAAAACAAATCCTCATCTGAAACTCTTACCAATACAAGATTAACTCTTACTAGTTGCCTAAATCCCACAGAAGATGGCAATTGAAGAGAACTCAATGTCAAATTCAAATTCAAAACTTGTAAAGAATTAGATGTTAAGAGTCATCATTGACTCTTCTAGAATTATTCAAGCCATCAACTACACAGGTTGAATAATCTAAAAAACTCCAAAAAAATCTAAAGAAATCTGGAAGATTCTAAAACATCTTAGAAGTTTTGGAATATTGAAGAATCTTAGAAAAATCTAGCTGGTTCTGGACTATCTAAAATATTTTAGAGCAGTATAGATAACTCTATTATATGCTAAAACTAGCGGATGACCCGTGTCTAGAGGCACTCCCAATACAAACAATACAATACTCATTACCTGTAATGCAAATTAAAGAATAAATGTACACAAATTTCATTGATTTAATAATTATATATTTCAGTTATGCAAATGAATAATCCAATTTAAGGGTAATATTCCAATAAAGTTTAAATAAATGCTATTTATCACTATTTTTTTCATTACTTTGTTTCACCTCTTAAGTATATTGATGCAATCAAAATCATGTGTATGTATAATGTAACAACCCAGATTTTTAATTATTCTGTAGAATTTATACTAATATTATTTAATCTCAGTTGCGAAAATATATATAATTTATTATATATTATTGTGCGTAATTTTGTAAAATAATATAATTATTTAAAAGTTTAGGAGTTAAAATATAATAATAATAATAATAATAATAATAATAATAATAATAATAATAATAATAATAGGTGTGGTAGTAAAATAAATAATTTATTTTCTGTTAGTATATGATAAAATGTAATTTAATTAGAAATTAATTAATTTATATAATTATATTAAAATATTGGGTCAAATAATAATTATCTTAAATATCTATTAAGGATAAGAACGAATCTATATAATTATAATCGAATCTGCGGATTGATTTGGAAGGGGCACGTGTTGGCCCAAGAATGAGTTCACCTCCCTATAAATAGGGAGGTAATTCGGCCGAAAGGAAATGAAAGAGGAAAAGAAAGAGAAAGAAAGAAAAGAAAGAGAGAAAATGAAGGAAAGAGTGGTGGTAGTTAAAAGGATCTTTGGTAGTAGAAAGAAAGAGTAGGGTATTAAAGTTAAAGTGAGTTATATTATACCTTGAGTCACCAAAATGTATTTTACTTATATTTTGACTTACCAAAATCTGTTTTATATAAGTTATATTTTATTAGTATATTAATAAAAGTTATGTTTTATAAAGGTTTCAGTTACGTGGTTTTATTTTTGAACCCTATTTGCTTAAAAGGAAACCCATGGATATGTTTGTTTATATTTTAAAGAATATTTGACCGTGACCTTATAAACAATTATGTTTTGTAAGTACCACCACGAGAGTCCCATGCCTTGGGGTACTTAAATAACCATTGGTCTCTGTTTAATCACTTTGTGATCCTCTGTTTGTTATGGATCCATTGACTTTTGTTTTGTGCGGACCAAAGTGCTGTGTGGAGCTAAGTGCTACACTATTGTGGGAGCCACCTCTAGAATCTGTACGAACCACCTCTTGAATCCGTACCTCTGTTCTGTGCGGAGCAAAGTGCTGTGCGGAGCTAAGTGCTACACTATTGTGGAAGCCACCTCTAGAATCCGTACAAGCCACCTCTTAAATTCGTACATTTGTTCTGATTGTCACTTCTGTGACCTCTGTTCTGTTCTGTTCTGTACCGTGGTTATGGTTATATATTTATATAATATCTGTATTTCAGTTTCTGCTACTTAGATGATTTGTTTATATAAATGTTTTGACCTAACTAACGATCCATGGTTATTTCGTGTCCCTTATACTCTTGGTATAATATTTCTCACTCTGCCATGTGCTTATAGTTGTTTACCAATTTTCAAGAAATAGTTTTTGGAAAGTCTTAGATGCGGGGCTACGGAATAGACACACGACATTTTTATGATATTTCTCTATGTAAATAACGACCTTTTTGGTCAATATAATTTTGTAATAAACATAGAAGCTCCGATGATTATTTTGGTACCCTCATTTAAATATTTCTTCCGCTTGCGTTTATTTATTTGTTTATGAATTGGCTGAAGGTAATTTCAGTTACTGGCCATCACGATACTTAACCCTTGGGTACGGGAAGCGGGTCGTGACATATAAGATCCATATTATTTAATAAATAATAGAATTAGCCAGGCTAAATAGAAAATCACATAGGAAGTGAATATTTCCAGTATAATATTTTAGTGATATATAATAGTCCTCTAATATTTCTATATATAGTATAAAAGCTACAATTTATATAAATTAACAATATTAACTTTACAACAACAGTAAATTGTAAAAAAATATAACTATTTTGAATTTTTTAACAATTTGACAAATTGAAAATGACAAAAATTGGAGTATAAATTTAAGATTCTATATAATAGTAATCAAACAGAAAATGATATTCCTAAATTAAACGTTGCTAGCGAATGACTAATTGTGTGAGAGAGACATTTTCAAATACACATAGTATAGAAATATTAGTCCTCTAAATATTTGAAATTTTGAAATTTAAAAATCTTAATATAAAAAATGTCAAAAAAAGGGGGGAAGAAATTTAGCCGTATCTAACGTATCATACCCATATATAATTTGAAATTTAAAAATCGTTAAAAATAAATTTCAAATATGACTTTAGTCTTATATAATTTTAAATTTTAAAATATTTATTTAAAAGTTTTTTATTTTAATTTTTGAAGACTAAAAATACATACGATGTTTAAAAAACTAAGAATTTTTTAGGCATCAAAATATTTATTATGACACATTTATTAATTAAAAAGAAAATTTTGCATGACACATGTAAAACGAAATTAAAAAAAATGTGTAATGTATATTTTTATGCCCTATCCAAAAATAAATGCTGAAAAGAAACATCAATATAGGGTAATCAATTATTAGCCAACTCATTCAAATTTACACAAACAGAGAATCTTATCTTTTGTACAGAAAATAAGAAAGAGGGGGAGAGAGATGGGAAGTGAATTAAAAATAGTTAGGAAAAGAACATAAAGAAAAATAATAGGGAAAAAAAGAAAGAGAGAAAGGGGTTAGGAAAGTGCTAAAAACTTCTTTAGGCGATAAATTTATTTCAAGTCAAGCGAATCTAACCATTAATCTCATAGATAGATTGATTTGAACCATTCTAACCAATTATGTTAGTGAGATATTTTCAAAAACGTTTTTGTTTCATTATATAGATAGCTTAGAGAGTTCTAGAATATAGTGAAAGTGTAAGTATATAATAGAATGTTCTAGAAGTTTAATAATAGCCCTTGGATCAAAATGATCCTATAAGTGGATGGCTATACAAAGAAAAGTAATCTCATTTGGAAGCAACAACAAGGTGTATGGCTATACAAAGAAAAGCAACCTCATTTGGAAGAAACAATAAGAAATAGGCAAGTGTGAGTGATGTGTCCTTGAGAATTTCCTTTGTGTACTTTTGTGAAATCCGTTTCCAATCAACATTAGAATCCACAATGTAATCAGGAAACTAAAATGTCATGAACAAGTTCAACTGTAAATTGAGTTCTTTAAGATTGTGCTTTAGTACAGTAGTAACCCACCATGCAATTGTGCCAAGATCAACTTCATCTAAACGATTTAACCCAAAATTTTTGCAAGTTGGTAGACACATTTACCGATATCCAATTGACAAAATCTTTGAATGGCGTATCACGCAATGAAAACTTAGAAAAGCCCTTTTACTAGTCACAAAGATACCTTTCAAGATCAATATTAGTAGAAAGCGGTTGAATACCACAAATACTTCCAACTTCTTGACAATACACTTGTTCTCATCGCATCTATGGTTGGAAGCAATGATAGTATGTGGTTGTGGGTGTTGATTTTCTGATCTCATAACCAAACAGGAAACTTAGCTGGGGAGCACGCTGACAGAATAGATTAAACCAAGCACTTGCTAATAAGAAGACAAAAATATCACGGTGGTTTCGTCCACCCGGGGGCACTCCGGCGATCAAGTCAGTCAATTTATCTCTCAAAGATATCAACAAGTATTCAGTGCACAAATAAAAGCATACCTTAGACCTACAGGGTGCCTTACTTTTATAGCAAATAGTGCCCTCGTCCCCTAGAAGTCTTACTTCATAGGATTTTATCATTTACAATGATATCAATTATCCATCATCCCCTAGAAGTCTTAGTTCATAGGATTTTATCATTTACAATGATATCAATTATCCAAGACTCCTCTTATTTGGATTAAGATCAACCCTCTCAAAAGTCAACATTATCCAAATAGAGAGTCTGTCATCATTTATGACTCTAATCCTTCATTCGAACATCTCGGATTTAGATGTGGTTTGACCATACCTTGACCAATCAGAATCACTTACGTAGCACCTTGGCTAACTACTTAGGTCACGTGGACAACTCAAATTATGTCCCCACAACTGCCTCTTAGATTCTATTACCTCAGTAACCTGAGATTATGGAACTTATATCATCTGATCTTTCAACATTTCGGCTAAACAACATGCATGAGATACTCCTTTGACCGAGATCATGACTCATCAGTGTCAAGAAACAAGGACTCTAATGTCTACTCATCAAAAACCAAGAACCAAGAATCAAGATGATCCTTCTCGTCCTTCTTGTCGGATGTTGGCCATATATTACTTCTAAGTTCTCACAGACGGCGCCAAATTATGGGTTTGATTTTTGACCTCACAACCAAATAGATCTCTCTGCAGAGATTTAGAGAACTTAATTGGAAAGCATGCGACAAAATAAATTAAGCCAACACCTGCGCACAAGAAAACAAAAACACCACGGTGGCTCAGTCCACCTAGGGGGTACTCTGATGATCAAATCAGTAACTTATTTCTCAAAGATATCGGCACAAAATAACACTAGTTCAGAACATACCTTAGACCCATGGGGTACCCTCTTTATATGATGATTAGTGTCCAACTTTCCCTAGAAGTCCTACTCCATAGGACTTTATCCTTTAGAAGAATAACATCTATCCAAGATTCCTCTTATTTAGATTAGGATCAATTTTCCTAAGAGTCCAACCTTACCCAAATAAATACTCTAACATCTTTAAGGACTCTAGTCCCTCATTCGAACATTTCGAATTCAGATGTGGTTTGACCATATCTCAGCCAATCAGAATCACACTTCAACTAACCACCTAGGCCATGTGGACTACTCAAAATTATGTCCCCACAGTGGTGAAGAATTGATTCAGGTAAATTGCTAATTCTATCCGCTTTATCACTTGCTTCACCAAATGTTGTCGCAATAGTAATTCTGGGTATTTTGTGCCTTGATTCCATTGAATTTCTCTTGAACATTTCTTTAAACAGAGAGAAAATGGTGACTCAAATGAAAATATTTGGAAGAAAATCATAGCAAAGACCCAGAGAATAATAACAAAGACAACCTTTTGAATTTCATTGTTATTGTCTTGACTAGTACATCTTCAATCTTTATAGACCACCAACTCAAACTCAATCATAATGACTCTTTCTAACTTAGTATAGCTGACATGAATCTCAAGTTTGTTCTAGAGAAAGAAAATTTGAAGATGTAAAAATTTGGAAATGAGAGAGAGAAAGAGAGAAATCATATGGGAATAAGAATCCTCTGTTGTGTGTGACCACCACAGCAAGAATATTATAATTCCAATTCTAAGGGTCCTCTTCTAGAGAGAGAAAGGGAGACAAATTATATATAGGGCTTATGTGGACTGGATCATGTTGTTCGGGTTTGTGGGACCCACCACAGGTTTTTGTTTCAATGATCCGAACCGTTTGATATTTAGAGCTTGTTGAATACTTCATTTCTATAAAAAAAAATCACATTGATTGGATATAGATAGTAACTTGATTGTATCAGATTTCTATCAATGGTGTTGACTGGCAATAATGACGAAATGTGAAACAAAATAAAAAAGGATGGGTTGGGTAGAAAGTCATGTGTGATAACCCAACCCGTATTATGCTTAATTATACACGTTGTGTGGGTGAATTTCCGATCACACTGCCCTCCTTAGTGATTCAGCGGAAGAACACAGGCAGAGTAGACGGCTCCCTGTAACCTGCACAGAAAGAAAAGACTCCGGCGGTGGTTCTTCCACCCGGGGGCACTCCGACGATCAAGTCAGTATATCTCTCAAAGATAATCCAGTGCTTAACTCACTAGCTTGAGTATAAAAAACATACCTTAGACCCATGGGGGTGCCTCTCTTTTATAGCCAATACAATCCTAGTCCCAATAGGAGCCTGGCCCTAATGGACTTAGGATTACCGCTAATCTGGAACTCCCAGTGGGTTCAGGACAAACTCCCTAAGAGTTTTATCTTTACCCAAACTGAAGTCTTCTCACAATCTAGGACTCTTGTCCATATCCTGGTTGAGCTTCCTCTTTATTCTAGGACTCTTGTCCTTTATCCGCTTATCTCGGATTCCGATATCTTCGGAGGTAACCTCGGCACTACGAGATAACCTCGGCACAACTACCATGACACGTGGAATCTCGGCTGACACTTCTGTGTCACCTCGGCCATGTGTTGGTACTCAGAAAATACATCCCCACACACGTGTTTATGTGTTTAATATGAATTTGCAAGTTAAGTATGTGAATTATGTGATTTTGAATTTTATATCTGTTGAATGTAAGAGAATTGTTGCAATTAGAACTTTGAACTAAAAATTGAAAGTCTTAGAGGTGTGATAAACCAAAACCGACTTCATATTTGTGATTAGCATGATTTTTAGAGCCTATGGTGAAATTTCGTAAAATTACAATTTGTAATGTTTTAATTAGCCTATATTATATATATCTCTTTAATTCTTGAGTTCATCAAATTTTTTTTTGGAGAGCTTTGCTAGAGGGTGAGTTAGAGAGAGAAGAAGAGGAGAAGCTAGAGATTTGGTGGAGATTCAAGGGGCAAACCCTAGATTTGAGCTAGGGTATGAAAATTTACTTAGAATTCTTGCATACAACTCATCTATTGCTTGAAAACATATAGAGATTTGAAGATTTGAAACCCTTTTGGGTTAGGGTTTTGGGTTATATGTTTATTTGAGCTAAACTATGAAACTGGAACTTGAATGTTTTGATTTTGCATGATTGGAGTTCAATCTTGTGAATAATGTATGAAACAAACCCTAGATAATTCAAAAAAACAAGATTTGTTGAAAGATTGCTCATGTATCATGTATTTTGAATTTGTTTATGTAATGTATGAAATTATGAAAAGATGAGACCATGAGATTGTTGTTGATGCAAGATTGATATGTTTAATGAGGGATTACACTTGTATCATGCTTAGTTATCATGTTTTTGAGTTGTTTTTACATGAATTTGGGCTTGGAAATGAGTTTATAAAGTTTGCATCTTTGAACTATTTTCGAATTGTCTGATTTTGCCTAGACCGCAAGAGCGGAACATGAAGAAAAAAAAAAGAGTTTTCATTCTATTCCTTAGACGCTTGAGCGGTCGGTTTTTTCGCTTGAGCGGATTTGGGCCGCACAAGCAGTGAAGACTTCCACACATGCGGAACCTCTATTTCAGCCCAACTTCAAAAAGGCATATCTCCTTTATCCGAACTCTGTTTTAAATGATTCTTAAGCCTAAATTCAAGCCCCGGAAATCTAGTTTCCAATGGTGGTGGTATTACATCCAAATTCTAAATACACAAGTAGATATGTTAAAAGTAGTGAAGGTTGTTCACTTTCTTTCTAACCGTTTCATGCTATTTCCTCTCCTAACCCCGTTTCCTTTTGTTTCTTCCTATTTTCCTAGACACAGATTATGACTCATTGAAGACTAATGAGTTTAGAACTAACAAAAATAATTGGTTAAGGAGCAAATTAAGAGATTGATTTATTTGGTTAAGAAAAGATTAAGAGAAGTAAATTTAATCAAGAGAGTAATTCCATGTTCCAATATGTCGTGCCATGCGCATTGTGTTTGCAGGTCATGATTCGAGGACCGATCAACCATTTCTGGAAACCACTGTGAGTAATAGTATAGTAATGATATGTTTTCATTATCTACTTTGATTTATGTACGACATGATCTTTTAAATATCGTATTTTGTCAAAATGCACAAGTTTCTAAAAAATGTGAAATGAGTTATGAACAAAAAATGTGAATTGTTTGTAATATGATATGGTGGGCCCAAGGCCGTTCCATTTATCCGTTCTGTTTATGCTATGACATGATATGAATTGTTCAGTCTTTAAGACCTATTGATTTCTGATATGGAACAAAATGCTGTATGGAACTAAGTGTTATAGTGGGAGCCACCTCTAGAGTCCGTACGAGTCACCTCTTGGGTCTATACATACCGAAATAATTGGGCCCGAGGTCGCTTGTTATACGATTGGGCCCGAGGCCGCTTGTTAAATAATTGGGCCCGAGGCCGCTTGTTAAATAATTGGACCCAAGGCCACTTGTTATATGATTGGACCCGAGACCGCTTGTTATGTGATTGGGCCTAAGGCCATTTTGAATATATGAATATATGAAAATGGACATTGTGAGAATCTTATGATCACCTATTTACACTGCTTTACTGTATTATTATTCACTGAGCTTTGCTCACCCAATATTATGTATGCGCATGTAGGTGATCAGCAGCACAGAGGGTTCTCTAAAGTCAGCTTCAGAAGCTATTTTGTAATCCAATCGAGTCATGCCTCAAAAATGGAGTTTTGTCTTTGACTCACACCACACCTTGACCTTATTTTGCTTTTGCCATTATGGTCTTGGGTTTGTAAATAATATGTGTAAATTTCTTGTGGCACTTATATTTTTTGATGGGCATATATATGTATTATTGTGTTACGTGGTTAACTCTATGATTTTGCTCATGATTGGCACAACTCAATGGATTTCTCTTTATTATATGCTTCTGTTTATGGCCCCATTAGCATAAATATTCTGTATGATCGTTTGAGGCCTTCGGTAATCTACAGATTATTGGCCGATTATGACCTAAACTTTTAGGGGTAGATTTGGGTCATGGCATCATGTATGCTCATGTTTTTGACCTAGTGTAGAACATTAACCTTAATGCATCCTTAATTTGCTATTTTTTTTCCTTCTTTTCTACAAAAGACCTTACCAAATCAATCCCACAATACCACAGTACCGAGTACCACATGCAAGGTCAAATGCATGGTAGAGCAAAGGCAATTCTCCCCAGAATTTTGGGAAAATTAGTATTTTGAATTTTGATTTGACAAGTATTTATCAAAGATGCTAACTATTTATTTTACTTGAAGTATAATGGTATTTTATCCCTCTATATTGATCTCTTCCATGATATTCCATGATAGTCCAGGGAGCAAAATGATAAGGGACAAAATAAAGATTTTCCCAATTCTTTTCCTATTGTTACAATTTCGTTACATTTCACTAAAAGAAAAGTTAGGGATCATGAAATTTTTTTCATGAAAATGATCATGAAAGATTTATGACTTTTAGATTACCTTGATTAATGTGTGGTACATTATTTTAAGTGTAATCCAAAACTCATAAATCTTTCATGATCATTTTCATAAATTTTTTTTCATGATATCTAGCATTGCTCTTTCACTGATCCTAACAACCAATTGAAGGAAGAAAAGCATTTTAGTTCCGTCTGTGTTTGACTCTGTCTCTTTCTCTCCCCGTTGTGTGTGCGTATTTCCCAGTGTTTGTATAAAAAGTCTTCCTCTAAAACTGAAGGCAGTGTTTGGAGAATAGCCGACAATATTCCCATCCTTCTCTGCATCATCACCCTAAGTGGAGATCCAAATGAGTGCTGGATGAACTTTCCTCTTCTGCTTCTGTATCATTAGTGTGTTCTTCCTCCAGAACCTGTTCAATTTGTTTAAGAACCATTTCTTCTTCTACTGCCAATTGTATCATACACTCTTCGAATGCAGCCACCAGCTCTGGGTCAAAGATGGAGTCCTCCCTGCGTTCTTTATCTGACCCAGCCATGGGTACGTTATAGCTGCCAAATTTAGGTGTGACAAGCTCCAGGGGAGTACACTTTTCCCCCATTTGAAGCCATTCCCTGAGACTTGCAACATGAGGGAAGTCAATGGTGGACGGGGTTTGGAGTGATTTTAGGCTTTGCGCAATGGCTTTTCTTTTCAGGCCTTTCTCAGAGATGTTTCCTTCATGTGCAACTTCCTCAAAAGTTTTTGATTTCTCAATTAAGGTGGAACTGTTAAGACTTGGAAGCACTTGTTTAGTTCCTGGTCCTGAAGTTAAGGGATTGCTAGTCTTGTCAGTCATGGAATTCTCTCTGATTGATTCTTCAGATGATTGTGTAGATTCATGGATATTAGAGCAGTAGTAATCATTCAACACGTTGAGATTTCTTGGAGGAACATTTAGAATGTTGCATTTCGGTTGCTGAATCATGCTTATAATCACCAAACTCTTCCACCTGTTTCCTGACCAGCTGAATATTTTCTATCATTGCATCATATTCCTCTACTGTGTGAAAGCTTCTAGCGCGTGCAACACCCTTACTCCCCCATTTAAACTCATCTTCAGTAAACTCGTCATCCCTGGGAACTCGAGGGGACATTTCATTCTCTGGCGACCAGTGACAGCTTTGAGATCGATTAGCTTCATAGATATCAAGTTTTTCTACTCCTGGGCATGGTAGCAGCAAATGATTTGCATGCTGCACTTCTTGTTCTTCTTCAAGCCCTGCAATCAACTCCCATGTATTGATGGTCTCATGTTTATTTGAAGGGTAATGAAGAGTTGGTTTGGGGCCTGTGTTTTAATGGCAAAATGGAACTTCCTGTTAGGAGATTGTTGATTATTGTTTAAGCAGTAGAAATAAAATCAAGGAATTGATCGCTGCCATTACCAGTGGTGAATATTTCTTCTAGCCCAAGAATGCCATCTGTTGTCCTCTGCAAGCTTTGTCTCATCTCCTTACGAAAACTCATTGATTTACTTAAAACTTTGGAAGAAATGCACCCCATTTGGACAAAGGTTGAACCTTGGCCTTGTGCTGCACTGCACATCACATAACATAACATGGATAGTATTAGTATTACGAAAGGGTCAGACACATGAATGATAGGATTTCCGTGATAATATATTATTACATATGCGCATATGTTTCAACTGCGCGCAGATCCTCTAGAGTCCCTTCTCTAGAGTGATCTCCTAGAGTGAATAATCGGAGGGCTGAGATTGTTCCACGACAAAACGATGTCGTTTTGGTGTGAAATTTGAAAAAAAAAAAAAAAAAAAAAACTCAAATTGATTCAAAACTCAGATTGTTCAGCGAAGGGCTGAGAGGAGAGAGAGAGAGAAGGGCTGAGAGGAGAGAAGAGGAGCTGAACAATCTCCTTCGCCGATCTCCATGTCTGCCGACGTTGCCTTCGTCTTCGATCGTTGCCTTCGTCTTCGATCCGATCTCCATCTCTATGTCTGCCGACGTTGCCTTCGTTTTCCGACTTGCCTTCGTCTTCGATGCTTGTGTTGATTTAATCTTCTTTTTTATTTATTCAAATCTCACGGATCAAAATCCATTTTCATTTGATTCAATCTGTAAATATACATATAGATATACATATATACATGGGGTCTGTTGTTGATCAAAAAAAAATATACATGGGTCTGTAAATATATATATATGCATATAGAGATACATATTGCTTTGGAGAATGTTGAAGATGGATTTTGATTCAATTTACTGAATATTGATTTGGAGAATGTTAATCTGAGTTTGAGAATGTTAATCTGAGTTTTTGATTCAATTTACTGAGTTTGATTCAATTTCCTAATATTAATCAAAAAACTGAGTTTGAGAATGAAACTCAGATTGATTCAAAAAAAAAAACTCACCTTCTCTCTCTCTTTCTCTGGAGATGGAGTCCAATTTTGTGGTCTCATTCAACTCTATTGTGGTGGTTTGGTTTCCTGTAAATTGCTTCATTATTTATTTATGAGATTTTACCCTATATGTTTACCAGCATCGAAGACGAAGGCAAGTCGGCAGACATGGAGATCAATCTGAGTTTTTTTTTTGTTTTTTTTTTTTCAAATTTCACGCCAAAACGACGTCGTTTTGTCGTGGAACAATCTCAGCCCTCCGATTTTCACTCTAGGAGATCACTCTAGAGAAGGGACTCTAGAGGATCCGCACGCGTTTCAACTAGGTAATCAATATATTGGAGATCACAATTTGATCCTTAGAATTTATAAGAACTTCTTGTTCAAGTATCTAGAGTCACCATTGCACTGTTGATTACAGTTAGACAGAAAATGATTTTTTACAAGTAGAATTTATATACAAAATACATGTAGAATCATGTGATAGTGGCGTGCTTATAATTATGAACCATAATGATGAGTGTTTCGGTTAAAAATAAAAAGACCATAAAAAATCACATGACATTCTGTGTGAAATTTCTGAACAGAAATTATGTTTGCATAGCATTACTTGAAAACTCGTATAATTTTTGGTAAATTGTAAAGTCCTATTATCATTTGTTTATTAAAAAAGAAAATTGGGAATCAAAATGATAAGGAAATATTTCAGCTCCAAAAGAGGTATAGGGAATCAAATGTCTTGAGGCTTGGAAAAATTTTAGACTTAAAATTGATTCATATAAATTCTATATTTAATCTATACATATTACATGACATAAATATGTATATATATATTTAGATGAAGCACCATAAACGCAGAAGTCAAATCCAGTGTTTGAACATTGAGATCACTGCAGTACTGCAATCCAAAAAGCCATTCAATCCTCCGACCTCTAAAAAGTAATAAAAGGGCGGCAGCCAATACACACGTATTCAAACAAGACATACAAAGACGAAATCTCAAAGAAAGAATCCTGCGATTCATTCTCTTTCCTTGGTTTTCTCATGCCATGCTATTCTAATGATGACGATGATCAAGAAGAGCTCGATGGAATGAATGAAGAGAATGAACATAAATTTAGGGAAGAATTTAAAAGTGAATTGGTTGTGGAATTTGACCTCACCTAAGTATGTGTGTATGTATGTATACGTCTCTGTCTTGCTATCGCCTGGTCGGATGGATCTCAGCTCAGCTAAGCAGGTGGTCAGAGCAGCAGCGCTCTGCAGTGCGATGTATGGATGGTCGGAATCCTCCTCCTCTTCAATCAATCAGTGAGTTACAGTTACAGTTCTAATTCTAATTCTTCGGAGAAGAGAGGAGAGGAGAGGAGAGGCCGCAGCAGCACCAAAGTCAAATATTCAATTCAACTCCATGGGAGGCGCCGTGCTACTACTAGTACTAGACTAAGGCCCCGTTTGGGGAGTGGCTAAATTAGTCAATTAGTCAAAAAGTTATCTTTTTAGCTAAAAAGTCAATAATTCATACCAAAAAGTCAAAGATTCTCTTTTCTCTCTACTTTTTGCACAGCTTTTCGTAATTAGCCAAAAAGTCATCCCAAATATATAAGTTTTTTTTACCTACCTTTTTAGTCAATTAACTAAAAAATTACTAAATTAGCCTGTTCCAAACGAGGCCTAATTAATCATTTTTGTATGAGCAATGCTATCGAAAGTAGACTGCTTCAAAGTTTCAAACTGCTCCCAAGAAAAAATTATTTAATTAATAATTAATAGGATGAATTACAATTCCATCTCCTCAAATTTAAAAAAATTGCAGTGCATGCACCCCACTGATTTCAAAAAATTACACCAGTCTCTTTACACTACTAATCAAATCATATAATACTTTCTTTTTTTTGAAAAAAAAAAATACACAATATACTACAAAAATAAAATAAATGTACTCCTTACAATTTCAATAACCATAATTGTTTATAGTCAATATGAGATTTATCACTGCAAAAAACAGAGGAGAAAAAGATAGATAGTGATACAATAAAATTTTAGATATTCTTTTACTTTCAAAAATTGTTTTAATTAATAATTATATATATATATATATAAAGAATACTTAACAAGTGAGATCCTCCACCACAGCCCTAGGCAAGCACATCCTCCCTCATTCTTTAGGTACATTCATGGCATGGTGGCAAATCATTATCAAATTTCTAGACATTCGTTACAACTATTTCCTTAGAACCTGCATGATGTTTCCCCTCATTTTCTGCTCTAAAATGAAAACCTTTTATTTGTTCTTTTGGCCTCTTATTTATTTATACTGTGTTTAGTTGGCAGATTTGAGGAAGGATTTAGAAAGAAAAATAAAAATGCTAGGTGAAATGTGAATAAAATCCCTTTTCAAATCCTCCAATCAAATACAGCGTAAGGGTTTAGATTCTTTCTGAGAATACTTTTAGGTTTGGTAAGTGTGTCGATTTTAGTGATGTGAACTATTTACTTTTTAGTATTCGTTAAATAGATTATTCATATAAAGAATTAAGATGATCAAATATCGATAATTATATGTTTAAAATACATTTGTATTATAAAAAATAAAAAAAAACTACTTTTAAAATTATAATTGTTATTATTTTTTAAAAAATAAATGTAATTTAAATATATAATTATCAATGTGTGATCATATTAACTATTTACATGAATATTTTACCCAATGAATTTTAAAAAGTGAATAGTTCACATCATCGAAATCGGCTCCGAATTGGATTCACCAAGTTCAAACGCTCTCGCAAGTTACATGACCAATTTTGAGAAAATCCAATCGTTTCATATACATATACAAATTTGGTTATGACTGTGTTGTTAATTATAATACATTTTGATAGTAGTTATGATATTATTTTAATTATGATTAAAAAGTTGTTTGATTGTATATCATGTGATGTTTTGTTATAACTGAAATTCTTTTTTTAATTATGCCTTCCATAATATTAAATTATATCCTATGTGATAATCAAATTCACAAATGACACACCTTACATGTGATATCCATCATTTTGAAGGTCTGTATGTACTGCAACATCACCCGTATATATATTGCAAACGTTGAAACTAGATTCAATTTGCAATTTGCAATTTGTAAGAAGTTAATTTCATACTTCAAATCACTAATTTAAGGGAAATTTTCAAAATGTGAAAGAGACAAGAGTACCCACCAACTTTATTGCCACATCCATGTCCACGAACCGCTTTTATCACCAGCAATTGCGGCATTGATCATCTCTACAACACTGTCATTGTCAGTGTCGCCGTATTCACTTCCACCGTGACATTCATCCATATGTCCACAATTTCCGTGGCCATCCATCATCGTTCCTTGACTCGGTTAGCTTATTTAATAACTATTAAAAATTGTAGCACAACCAGAGTCCCCACCACGACGTCCGCAATGATGTAAGACGTAACTTAATTACAGCGGTAATTTCGTGATAAATTTTATAAATATTAAAAATTATAATTATAAATTTTTTCATGAGTGTAATTAAAACTTGAAAGTTGCACTTACCAATAAATTTCCCCTTAATTATACATGGTGTTGGAATTAGATACCTTGTCTTTCCTAATCTTTTCACATTACCTAGTGAGGGCGATCCATGAGCCGCAACCAAAAATTTAGGTCAAGTTTGGGAAAACTAAATAAGTACATTTTTTGACTTTTATTGAATTATGTGTAGAAAAAATAGAGAGGAGATGTTGATTGATGTGATCCAAAAAAGATAAAAAGATAAAAAGTATGGACTAAAATAGGATAGCCAAACTTGACCTTAATTGATGATGTAGAAGAGTCTCTCAAGTACAGTCTGATTCCAATCCAGTATTATATATAATTGGCTATGATTTAGTTGGCGCAATAACAAAATCAATCAAAACCACAAGGAAAAATCAATTATACATACTTCTCGAAAAGAATGTATTATATGTACTATAGTTATATCATTTTTTTTTTTAGTTATGATTAATTTTTTTCTTTAGTTATGACATTATTTTAGTTATGACTCAAGAGATATTTTATTATACCTCATGTGGTGTTTGTTTATGACTTCTTTTTTTTTTTTTTATATATATAAATTTAGTTATGATTTAGAAAATATGAAATTATATCATTTTTTTATTTTTATAAAATGCAGATGGTACACACCATAGTCTTTCCCAAAAAACTATCAATTGTAGTCGGACTCGTATTAACATTATTGCTCATTGATGAATAATTGTACCGATTGTTTGGTTGAATTGTTTGCTTGCAACTCAATTTCAATTTATTTTCTATCCAAATGTGAGTATGATATTTTGACAAAATTAATTCAAATTAGAGCATTTGGACCCTTTGTAGTTTTCATATATTGGTTTAAAATGGCGTCTTTTAGAAGCATAGAGAAATAGAAAGAAAACTAGCAGAAGATGGCCGAAAGAAGCCGAAGACTTCATCACCAACCTCCACCTTCAGTGCACGGTCTCCTTCTCTCCTTATTGTCCTCTTCTTCCGTAATCATTTTGTAGATTTGAGGCTCTATTTTCCTATGTCTTTTTCTCTACTTTTCTTGTTCTGAGTTATGTTTTCTTGGATAGATTTTGATTCTCCGGGTTTCGATTTGGGGGTTTTGGCATTAAAATACCAAAGTGTTGAACTTGTTAAGGGGCAAACTGTAACAACCCCGTCACGTATTATGCTTTTAATCATTTAATTTGAATGCTAATTATGTGGTTACTATGGTTTTTATATTTATATCTGTTAGCCGTAGGAATATCTGTTGTGATTTCTATTATAATCTGAAATTGAAGGCCTCAATGGCATAAAAAATCATAAGTGACTAATTTACGCTGTGTTTGGTTGGAGGATTTAAGGAGGGATTTGGAAAGGGAAAAGAAAAAGTTAGGTGAAATGTGAATAAAATATACTTACATTTCACCTAGTTTCACACACCTTTTCCCTTTTCCTTTCCAAATCCTTTTCCAAATCTCCAAACCAAACACAGTATTAATGTGAATGTTATAATTCTTAGAGCCTACTGAGAAGTTTGATTAAAATTTGATTCAGATTAAATTAATTAGATTAAACTAAATAGAATTAAGTGTAATTGGTTAATCTTAAGTCTTAATTAACTCCCTAATCAAATCCTATGTATATATATATATATATATTGTAACATGCTCGGGAGGTACCCGTGTGTTATACAGTTTGGACCCTCGGTCTCTTTGATCTAGTCTCACTAGTGCAATGTGAAACATAGATAAGAGTCCAGATTTGTCAACTTTTAAGAAATTCATTTTATTGCAAAACCTTTTGCCAGAAATGGACTGCGTCATCAGATCTCAGAGTCGCTACCTAATATTTTTGAGAAATTAAGAAACCCATGACTCGTGTCAAGGCCATTGTTCGTCATAACCAAAGTTGTCTCAGTTCGAAACCTTAGGTCTGAGAGGGGAAGGTCATTAATTGAGCATCCTCACTCACCTAATCAAAAGATTGGCCTTTACTAAACCATGATATAAATTTTATTTATTTTATATGTTTATATTTTGATTATTTAATAAATTCTAAAAATTACTATGTGAAGCATACAAGTATAAACTATGTCATTTATTTTGGAATAATTTAATTTCATGTAATTTTGAAAGAGTTTTAGAGATGTACAACCAAAATAAATTGAGTTTACAAACATGAAAATCAACACTATTCCAAATTAAGCGACACAACCTCCATCCACAGGCATTCATACAGTTATATCAAGTAAGCAAGTAGCCACATGGTAGGATATTTAAACATAATAAAAAAAACACACACAAACGGGATGCTAAAGCATAAGAACTTACATATTTACCGACGTCCAGTAAAATATGCATGATCTTATATACAAAATCCTAATACAATTCACTCATGAGATGCAACTAAAGATTCGGCTTCTAAGATATGACATGTGAATCATCTCAAGAATATGAGGTAGCGCACATAATCACACAGGAATTGATTAAATCCACAAATGCAAACTTAGCCGAATCAAGATGCATGAAACATAGATGCAAAGCATGGATATGACGGCAACAAATAAAATAAAATAAGCATGATGTATATTTACAAATAAGGAAAGCAAGTAAAAGAACGAGATAGAAAGAAGTGGGACGGAAAATTATTACAACACTTTGAATAAATTATTACAAACCAAATTAGAGAAGGGTGAGGAGAATATTACAACAAAATAAAAACCTCACAATCCACTCAAAATAAAATAAACAAAAGAAAAAAAAAATTTATGTGCTTTGGAAACCACCAGAAGTTGGTTAACGTCGGAAGACAACGCCGTCTTGTCCAAAAGAAGCTAACCGGCCGGCCAAACCAACTAGGCCTAGCAAAACCTGTCTTATTGCTAAACTAAGAAAAGGAACAAACAAGAAATATGTAGGTGAATCAACTAACTACTACCGGTTAGATTAAAAACAAGAAAACAAATATAAAATAAATAAAAAAATGTAAATTTACAATCAAAACTAACATGAATCTAAAATAAGAAAACAAATATAAGGTAGAACATGTAAGATTACAACAAAACTAATATGAGACTAATACAAGAAAAAATATAAACTAGGAGATGCAAGATTACAACATAATTACTATAAAACTAAAACAAGAAAATAAATATAAGATAGAACATGCAAGATTATAACAAAACTAATATGAGACTAATACAAGAAAAATATAAGTTAGAAAATGCAAGATTACAACATAATTACTATGAAACTAAAATAAGAAAACAAATATAAGATAAAACATGCAAGATTATAACAAAACTAACATGAACCTAAAATAAAAAAAGCAACCTTGAGGTAGAACATGCAAGATTACAACAAAATTAATATGAAATTAAAGCAAGTGAATAAAAATAAATAAATAATTATGAGTTAAACAAACCACTTAGATTACAACAACACACTATGAAATATAAAGTAAGAAAATAAATATGAGATAAACAAACCAATTGGATTATAACAAAACACTATGAAATAAGAAGTAAGAAAATAAATATGAGATAGAAAATATAAGAAAATGAAAGACTAGAAATTCACTTTCCAAAAAAAGATTGAACTTTTTTATTTCCAAACTTCTCTTGATCACCCTCAAGTTTAGGAAGTGTGTTCTCAATCCTCAATTTGAAATTAGAATGGAACTCTGGGTATGTATGGTGGAAAAATAGCTAACTCTCTTATTTTTTCTCACTTTCAACAACATTTACTTTTTCCTTTGATCAATCACTACTGAAATTTAGCTATTTCAGAATTTTTGGAGGAGTTTTGGGTGTAGGAAAGATGAAATTTCAGTTTGTATGGAATGTGTGGGGTGTATATGGAAGATAAGAGTATTTTTGGCTCAAAAACTTAATTTTTCTCTCTTTTTTCACCCTTTTCTCACTCTTTTCTCTTCAATTACATGGTCCTCTCTCTCTCTTACAATATGATCATTCTATATAGGCAATGAGGGAGAGTGAAGGTAAAAAAGAAGGTAAGAGACAAGAATGTGATAGAAAGACAAAATTTTAAGGTGGTTGCATGGGATATTCCTTTATGGATGCAAATAAAACCTCTTGTTGACAATAGGGGATGATTAGGTATGTATTTGGTGATATATGGGTCGGCCAATAGGGTAAGGGAGTGTCCCACACACAAGAAAAAAAATGTAAAAAATACACATTTGCCTGCTGGTTCGAAATGGTCAAATATTATTTGAGGGGAAATATAACACAAGGCAAAGCTTTGACAGAGTGGTCACGGTGTTGGGTATGGAGTCTTAGGTTGGGGATTTAAACCCCTTCACCAGTATTCCTTAAATTCATTTTTTTGGGTAAAGACAAGTCAGTGCCACGTCATCAGTAAGGACCAATCCAGTCAAGCCATGTCAGCAAGACCGCTACGTCAGCGTCTCAGTCAGCATTGACAGAATATTCTGCATATGGACGAAATATTCCCTAACTTAACAGAATATTCCCTGAGTTTACAATTTGGCCTAGAAGTTTCAAATAATTATGTAGTAACCCAGATTTTGGGATAATTTTTCAGTAAAGCCCCCGGAAGTGCAGAGAATGTTGATCCTAGCTAAATGAACCATTCTGAACGCAATCGTGAGGATCAGAATATGCCCTTGGAAAGGTAATTTGTGGTTGTTTAGGGTTAGAAACAGGGCCCAAATTCTAAATTTTCTTATTGAGGATTTTGTGAGAAACACCTTTTTGTTTTGTCATCATAGGGTAATCAAAAGAAGCGCCCAAGTCTTAGGGCTGGTCAAAATGGGATGTTTATATATATATGATGTAATTAAGAGTTTGAACCCCTTAATCATAATTTGAGCTCAAAATTCTAAAATTACACTCTAGAGAGAGTGTGTGAGCAAGTTAGAAAGAGAGAGAAGCAAGAAAACTTGAAATTTTGGCTAGAGACTTGGAGATTGAGAAGAAAGACACAAGATTTTGTTATTTCAAGCTTCATTCAAGACTCTAGGTGTGGGATTAGCCCTTAATTCATGAGTTAAGGTCACCAATTATGTGTATTCAAGAGCTAATATGATTAAATACAAGAAATGAGCTAAGAATGCTGAATTTGGAGCTACTGGGTACGGGTTTCTTGGTTTCGTACTATTGAATATGTCTTGCTTATCTTCTTTTTCCTTAAACTTGGCAATGGAATTGTTGTGGTTATGTTTGAAACAGGTTGGTTGTTCGGTTTTCCAACTCTTGTTGCCCAAAATTTTACTCTTCCGCTCGAGCGACACTTTTTGCACTCGAGTGGGCTTTGCAAACTCTCAGTACTTTTGCAGGTCTACGAAACTACAGGGAGAGTGTATTCTACGCTCGAGCGGCATTTTCTACGCTCGAGTGGGTTTGTGCTCGAGTGGCAATTCTTGCGCTCGAACGGAACAACTTATTGTGTTTAATGCTCGAGCGTCAACTCTTATGCTTGAGCGGACTGTGCGTATATCAGTTCGCAACAGTACCTTTTTACATCACTTTTTCATATCTCTTTCCACCAAAACCCTAGATCGGGACTCTCTCTCTAAAACTCATCTTCTCTCTACATTTTTACCTAAATCTAGTGATCTCCCTATCCGTGTGCCTTTGTTAAAAATGTAGTGTGTCTCAAGAACTGTTTTTTGATCCAATTAAGCTTGGTTTTGGCCTTTTTGAGTTTCTCCATTTCTCCTTTTGGTCTTCTAAGCATAAGGTAGGGACTCTCCACACACTCTATAAGTGTTAACTTGGCTATTTCTTGATATGTAAGAAACATTGGGTTTTAAGGTGATTTTAACAAACCTAGGGTTTGGAGTTTAAATTCAAAAAAGGGGTTTTAAAAATGATGTCTTGTAGATGATCATGGGAATGAATATGAACTTGTGTTGTGTTAAAATAAATGATTTAGTGGTTAGGATGAGATTTGGAAGGAAATGGGGTTTTGCCCTAAAATGTTCAAGTAATTATTTTGCATAAATAATGAAATTGGAAATGGGACTATGAAATTAGATGAATTTTCATATAAATGGTGAAATTGGATATGTATCATCTCCCATCTATGGAAACTTGAATAATTTATCTGTTTTAAAGATTGTATAGCTGTTTTGGGCCATCGGTAGAAGATAGCCATGATTGTTGTAGAAATTGCATGAGGATTAAGTGAATTGAAACTAATCTCTTATTGATTGTCATTAAATATGACTGTGTTTAATACATTGTATATATATGATGTCTGGGAGGAGAAATGGGATGTACTCCATATTTGGGAGGAGAAAGGGGATAGACTCCATTGAATTAAGTCGGCATGTGCGTCCAAGGTGAAAGTCTCGAAAACATTGTGTATATATAGGTGCCGATTCCCGCGGACGAAATTTTTGTAAAATGACAAATTGAAGTGTTTATGTGTGATGGTTGTGTGGTAAGAAAACCACTGAGTTGTAATCTCAGTTGGGTTGTTTGGATAACAATGGGTATGACTTATGAATAGAGGAGATATGTAATGACGTAAAACGAATTGATATAAAATGGATTGGGATATAATACTTGGCATAATATGGTTTTGGAAAAAGGGTTGTAGATGATTTTATTGTTGAACATTGGTCATGTGCATCATGTTTATAACCTTGTTAAGTTCATATGTTGTGTTAGATTGTTTCTACTAGGCTTTGGATCAGCCCTATTTGGGAAAAACCATTTTCAGGTGCCGGTGTTATGCCTCCGCTAAAGTAGTAGCTTGGGAGGATTGTGGAGCTGAGAGCTTTTTTTTTTTTAAATTTTGTATTTGCCTTTGTACAACGCTAGGGCTTTATTTTGTATTGTGCTATTGACTCGTTTTGTTGTAACCAAGCATCGTCTTGGAAAGTTATAAGCCCGTAGGGCATTTATTTCGTTGATCATTTAGTTTGGTGCCACATGTTATAGATCTAGGGTAGAGCTTATGAATGTATAACTATGTTACACGGACTCGTTCATTTTTAAGAGATACCCATGTCGACACGACACGACACGGGTACGGGTACAGGATACGTACGGGATACGACCAAATGAAAACGGATACGGCTGATTGTTTTCTATAATATTTTTTTTACAAAATTTCTTTTTTGTTCTTCATTTGAACAGGAATAGGGTAAGATCAGAAGAAACAAACCAACAAAATACAAAACTTCACAACATGATTTCAATGGAAAGGAAAAGAAACCTAAAATGTTGAAGCAAAGTTGAAGGCAGAGCTCACCAGAAAGCCGAAGAGTTGAAGTCGCTGGTGGCTTAGTTCAAACTTTTTCTATTTCGTTGATGCATTCCCATGATTTTTGCTGGGTCTTCTGTCATTCCGATGCATCTTCTGGTGCATATGTTCAGAAGCTTGATGAACTTCTCTTCCGATGAATTTGTGGTGTTCCTCCCTCTGTTTTTTCTTTTTTTTGAACTAGTTCGTCTTCCTCTGGGCTGATTCATCATACTTTATTGTTTTGAATGGAAAATGGATGAAAACAGTGTATTGGAACTTGTAGATAGAAAGAGACAGCTGGCAGGCAGGCACCACTTTATTCCTCTAATGTTATATATTAATATTAATATTTAAATAATGATATACATCAATTGATATACGTGTATTAACAAATTAATGTGATATAATTTCAATTTTTTTTTTAAATATTTATAATTTGTATAATGGATGAGATTAGTAATAATATTATAATATATATTGATACATTAATTAGTATGTCAATTAATATATGTAACACCACCGTTAGCATTTTATGAAGTTGTTTGGGTGAATAAAAAAGTGTAATTTTCTATTTTTTATATTTTTATGTCATATTATTTTTATTTTTTGTATATTTTTTTTAAAAGTTAAAAAATATATTTATTTAGATTATTCTAAATAATCTCTAAATATTACATATTTTTTTAATAGAGTTATATTAATTTTATAATTTAAAATTAATGAGTGTGTTTGGTTTCAATTTTTTAAATTCAATTTTGTGAAAATTGAGATTTTTATTTTTCATATATATTTTTTTTATTTTGAGTGAATATTTTTAAAATTTTAAATATTTTTTTTTTACTTTTTAGATGCACCTTACTTAGATGTATCTAAAAAGTAACATATTTGTAAAAAAAATATTTTAAAAAATTAATAAATACATAAAAATACAAAATATATACTGAATTTTTATAATTTTTTTATATTTTTGGTATTTAGTGAATTTTTTTTAAAGTTTTTTTCACAAAAATTATACTTTTTAAGTGTATTTATGTTAGGTGTATCTAAAAATTAAAAAAAAAAATTTGCTTAAAATGTTAAAAAAAATTAGTAAAAACAAAAAAAAAATACGAAAAACAATAAAGAAGAATTTTCCAAAAAGTAAATTCTAAAAATTAAAATCAAACAGAGTGATTTACCTTGTTTAGTTCTAATTTTTTGAATTTAAGTTTTTAAAAATTGAATTTTTATTTTTAGTGAATTTTTTTAATATTTTAAACAATTTTTTTACTCTTTAAACGTACCTTAATTTTTTAAAAATTAAATTTAGAAAAATGGAACCATATGAAACCAAACAAGATTATTTTTTTATAATGTTACATGTTTTATATTTAATTTTTTTTTTAACCATAATATGTGTAACATCACTATAAAAATATGTAATATTGCAATAAAAATATATTTAATATGTTTTATAAAAAAATGATTCATCCATTAATTTTTTCCCCCTCCAAATCTCCTTAAATGATGTGCCAAGTGTATGGTTCAATAGCAATTGATACATTTGAAGAGATCTATTATCTTTATACTATTTAAGTCATAATTATAAATTTTTTAAAATAAAATCATAACTAAATACCATATGAAATATAACCAAATATCTCATGAGTCATAATTATAATATTATCATAATTTAAAAAAAAAATTAATCATACCTAAAACACAAAATAACATAACTAAGATGAGGTGATCTAAATTTTCATTAAAAAAATTTCAATTTTTATTTACTTAGTGAGGTGGTCTAAATTTTTAAATAATAAACAAAACAATAAATCAATTAACATAAATTATTTTCATCAAATTTTATGAAAGAAATCATCTAATATCATTCATCTTTTTAAAATTTCATCAAATTTAAATTTTGAACATTTTTGCATCAAATTTAAATTTAATGAAAGAAAATATGAAGGATTAGAGATGCTCTTACAAGATAAACATTTAGGAGTGTTTAAGTCTCATTCAAATCGCCGATATGAGTTTGAATTAGCCCACAAATTGGACCTTACAATACCATGCAAAACTGAAAGAAGCTTGTCTAAAATATAAATACTAACACCGTCACCGCTTGCTCTACTACCCTAACCAACAACACTACCTCCACCAGTCTACTATTGCTATCACTTCCACTAGTTCCACTATACTATTAACACCACCATCACTAGCTTGGTCATCCTAAAATTATCAGCAATTTCACTGTCTTACCTTACCAGCATCACCAGTTCCAAACCACCTCTTCCATTCTACCTTTACTACCACCACAACCACCTATACCACTACCACCACTAGATCCACCACCCCTCAACTTCCATCACTATACTACCAACACTATTACTGCCATCTCTACCACCACCACCAATTCCAACCACTTCTCCCATTCTACTTTTACTACCACCACAACCATTTATACCACCATCACCATTAGATCCACCACCCCCCAACTTCCATCACTATACTACCAACACTATTACTGTCATCTCCACCACCACCACCACCACCAATTCCAACCATCTCTCTCATTCTACCTTTACTACCACCACAACCGCCTATACCACTACCAAAACTAGATCCACCCCCCCTAACTTCCATCATTATACTACCAACACTATTACTGCCATCTCTACCACCACCACCAGTTCCATCCACCTCTCCCATTCTACTTTTACTACCAACACAACCACCTATACCACTACCACCACTAGATCCACGACCCCTTAACTTCCATCACTATACTACCAACACTATCACTGCTATCTCCGCTACCACCACCACTACCACCACTAGTTCCAACCACCTCTCCCATTCTACTTTTACTACCACCACAACCGCCTATACCACTACCACCACTAGATCCACCACCCCCTAACTTCCATCACTATACTACCAACACTATCACTACCATATCCACCACCCTATAACCTTCACGACCTCCACTACCCTATTACCAATGAATTGGATATATATATATATATATTTAAAGTAATGAACAAATGACTAATTCAATATTTTTATGTATATTATTGAGTGTATGCAAACTTAACCAATATTATTGATTCAATAAAATATTTCATGTAAACCTGAATATTTCCAAATTGATTACATCTTAAAATTCAATTTTTATTTATTTTCAATTCAAAAATCAAACCAAATTAGTTGTTTTAATATTATTGTAAAAAAATGTGAATTACATACATATTAAAATACAAGAATCACATTGATACATATATATTTTAATAGTCACATATCTTTTGTTTTAAATACATCTAATCCAAATAGACATAAATAGTGCATAATTTGTCTATCTAGATTAAATAAATTTTAAAAATAACAAATTATTTAAAAAACAAAAAATACAAGTTTTAAAAAAATGTAACCAAACAAGATATTAACTTTATTGCTAACAAGATACTAACACTTTTTTTTTTTTTTGGTTGAACTGGAACAAGGTACAAACTTGATTGCCAGTTATTTGCTACTGTACTTCAATTATAAAAATTTCATTTCTTAGTTGTCATCTATAGACAGTCACCAACAATAACATTGAAATGTATTAATTAGTATATCAATTAATGTATCAATTTATAATATTATTATTTTAAAATTATTATCACATTTATTATATAAATTATAAAGACTTGAAATTTTTAAAATTATGCCCACATCATCTATTAATACACTAATTAATATATCAATTAATACATATAATATTATTTAAATAAAATACAATCATTGTATCTACACCTTTTGTTCCATCAATTGCTTTCCTTCCTTGGAAAGCTTTACTTGCCAACCACAAACTTCTAATCACTCTGATAAACAACTCCCAAGAGTACAAACAAACCAACCAACTCCTAAGAGTACAAACAATTGCCAAGAATACAAACAACTCTTTACCTTTTCACCTTCCACTTGATATATGCTTTTTTTGCATATAGCAGTTTAGCTCCCCAAAAAACAGAGGCTTCGGCTGTATGTATCTTTAGCCCCAAAAAATCTGTCAAAACTTCCTTCCATTATTAATTTCATCTACAGGGGAAATGTCTTCCTCCCAATCTTCAGCCAAGCAAAAGCAAACCTTGCATCCAGCAGCATGTCAAGGAGCAGAGTTTGATGACAAGCCATTGTGGAATCATGTGAAGGTTCTCAATGTGGCTTCAGGTGGAGGTGAAAATAGAACCTAGTCCTGTAATTATTACAGCACAAAAGTAACTGGGTCATATACAAAGATGAAAGCTCATCTGTTAAAGCTTTCAAATCCTAGAGTTGAACCTTGCAAATCCATAAGAGATGATGTTGTTGAAGCTATAAGGAAGGAGCATGATGGTGCTGAAGTGAGAAAAGCTCAACAAGCATTAAATGCAAGAAAAAAAGCAGAATATGTCACTTTACCAGAAGTCTTGGTGTCACGACCCAAACTCGCCCCTAAGGGTTTAGCTTCGTAACTGGCCAGTAATCCGTGATTACCAAAGGCAATAATATAGAGTAAGGGGCTGGCGGAAGCCAAGCAGTAAACAAAAGATGTCCAATGAGCTGTGAAAATCTGAATGGAAAAAGACTTTTAGAGACTAGTCCACATCATAACCATAACATATATACATATCGGATACATATAACGTACAGGTTAGGGATCCAATCCCTTTACTATAACTGTACAGTCAAAAGTCTTAAACATTCATTACAAAATAGAGACAAAAGGGTGAATTTAAGACATCCTAAAACAGCCTTGGCTTGAACAGACTTGGAACCTCGAAGTGAGGCACAATGGTTGGCTTGACAAAACAAGAGCTTAACTTGACGCTCCTAGCTTCGGTCTGGTGCCTGGCCACCTACATATATATATAAACAGTGAGCTAAAGCCCAGTGAATAACAAATGCATAAAGGGGTTAAGATTGAATGTCCTTTCATTAATTAAAACAGTCATTTGCATCAGTAAATCCGTTATTCAATCAGTGACTTATATTTCATGCCATATCAGTCATTTAGGAATCACAACAGTCATACATGGTACGTCTAATAGCAAAACAGTACAGTAGGTCTTAGTAGACCAAACAGTCAGTTGATGGCCATCAAAACAGTAAACAGTAGTAGTTCCAAACATTGGAACTGACAGAGATCTCTATAACAGTAGCAGTAACAGTACAGTAACAACAAGTTGCTATGGATGCCACGAGTACAGTTTACAAATAGGACAAACATTCATTCAGTAAGCAATATCATTTCAGAAAGCAGTACAGTCAATTGTTCAGAAATAATTATAGTTGAACGTATCTTTACAACATTGTTACTCACAGAGTATTGGGCTATTGGCAGGCTAATCAACATCCTCGGATGCCAACCCTACAGTAGCAGAACGAACACACACTAAATTACACATTTGGGATTAAAACTTAGCCCCTACCTTGACTTGGTGTGGTTCTATAACTTTATCCTCATTAAGATGCCTTAAAACATGGCCTAGGAATGCCTAGGATGGAATGAGGATGCAAAAATATACTTTAAAACATTTTTCAAAATTTGCTGAAAACAAGGATCTCGCTCGAGCGTGGCTTTCCCCGCTCGAGCGGACATGCAGACAAAGAGTCTCCGCTCGAGCGTGACTTCCCTCGCTCGAACAGACTATAAATTCATGAAAAAGTACTGGTTGCACATTTTTCACGCTCGATGGACGCTTGACCCACGATCGAGCATAAGACTCAGACCCTCTCTCGAGCGCAGATTACCTCGCTCGAGCGAGCTACAAAACACCTGAACTTCTAGGCACATGCATTTTACGCTCGAGCGTGACCCTTGACGCTCGAGTGGAAGTGTATGTACTCAGAGTGTATGCTCGAGCGTGAAGTCCTCCGCTCGAGCGTGGATCAAAAATCTGGAATTTCCAGATTGATCCTCAAGCACAAAACTCAACCTCTAAAGCTTCAAATTCGATTTTTCTGGGCTAATTTTTTTGGAAAACACTTAGAAACCCATAATACAACATGGTTTAAAGATCATTTCATAAAATTAAGCCCAAAAGTGTGACAATTGAACACAATTTTGAATGAAACTTAAAGAACAATGCAAGAACATAACATGCATGAGTTCTCAAGAACTCTAATGCTCTAAAACATGATCAAATGCAAGATTGAACTCTAACACATGGTGAATTCTTGAACCACAGCTAAAATATGAACATGCATGTAGGATTTTCATGAAAACAACCTCAAAATGGACATGCATGCAAACATTGCTACTCAATACAACACTTTAAGCTAATTCTTGACTCTAATCACCAATTTTCCATGAACTATGCATGTAACAACTTAAATTCACAATTGAGAGGATGTATTTCTACCTTAAGTCTTGAATTCCAAATGTAAAAGCCTAATTCCTCAAGTCTTTTTTCATTTCTCTTAAGTTTCAAGCCAATCTTTTGTTGAATCAATTTCTTCTCCCAATTCTCTCTCTCACACGTTTTGGTCTTGAAGATGGATGAAGAATGGTGTGTCAAAATGTATGAATTAAGCCCTAAACAATGCTTTTGAGAATGACCCACTCAATGGCAAAACATGTAATTAACTAGGCTCAATAATTTAACTTTAACAATTCTAATTTAATCATTCCTAATCAAGTTTCAATTAAATCTACCATAAAAACATATAAATCCTAATTAGCATATAACACTAATCAATTTCTGATTCGATCGCCGATAAGGCTTTCAATTCGCAGTTTGAAATTAAAACACGAACAGATCATTCAGTGGCAAACAGATAGAAATGCAATTAAAGCAACACACTCATGCAATCAATTCAGGATTTCATCTTAATCAATTACTTATCATGCTCAATCACAATTTAACACTAATCAGAAGTGAGGGTTGTCACACTCAAACTTGTTGCAACAGAAAAAACGCAAGGGAATGGCTCCACCAGGTGCTTTGCAAAAGTCATTTAATGTTGCTCAAAGAGATATTGTTGACAAAGATTGTGCTCGAATGTTCTATGCAAGTGGCTTACCTTTCAATCTGGCAAGGTCACCTTACTTTTGGAAGTATTCTCAGTCTTTAGCAAACAGCAGCTTGATGGGCTACACTCCTCCTTCATATGATAGGTTACGTACCACATTATTATCCCAAGAAAAAGCGCGTGTTAATAGGCTACTACAACCTATTAGAGATTCATGGAACAAGAAAGGGGTTTCATTGCTCTCTGATGGGTGGTCAAATAGGCAACGACGCCCTCTTATCAATGTCATGGCATCATTTGCAGGAGGAGCAATGTTTGTCAAAGCTATTGATTCAAGTGGAATTGTAAAAGATAGAGAATATGTTGCAAGTTTGTTCATTAAAGCTATCAAAGAGGTCGGAAAAGCAAATGCTGTTCAGATTGTAACTGATAATGCATCCAACTACAAAGCTGTTGGGTTGAGCATTGAAAACAAGTATCCACATATTTTTTGGACTCCATGTGTGGTGCATAGTTTGAATTTGGCATTGAAGAGCATATGTACCCCACCAGATAAATCAGCTCAATATGATCAATATAAGTGGATTTCAGATTTAGTTTCTCAAGTGCAGAATATTCACAATTTTATTCTCAACCATAACATGACATTGTCTATTTTCAATGAATATTCTACTTTGAGATTGTTAAGTGTAGCAGAAACCAGGTTTGCATCCAACATCATCATGGCTGTACGTTTGAGGGAAGTTAAGACATCCCTTGAGAAAATGGTGATGGATGCACACTGGAAAATTTATAGGGAAGATGGCAATAGTGTGGTTGAGATTAAAGCTCGTGAGGTAAAACAATGCATTGTGGATGACTCATGGTGGGATAACATAGATTACCTCATAAGCTTTACTAAACCTATCATTGACATTTTAAGGCAAGCAAACACAGACTCTCCTGTTTTACATCTGGTATATGACATGTGGGATATAATGATTGAAAGTGTGAAAAAAATCATCTTTGACCATAAAGGGATAAACATAATTGTTGGTCAATCAACCTTCTTTAATGTCATTCACCAAATTTTGGAGAGTAGATGGAACAAAAGTAATACCCCTTTACATTGTATGGCCCATTCATTGGTTCCAAAATACCACTGCCATGCTTGGCTCCAAGATGGTAGTAATGGAATTCCAAGAATATCACCACATGAGGATCATGAAGTCTCTATGAATAGAAGCAAATGTTTGAAGAGGTTGTTTCCTAATCAAACTGATTTACGGAAAGTTTATGCTGAATATGGAGCATTTTCTAGTGGGTCAGATTATTTCAATTAGCCTCATGTCATTGATGCAAGAATGTTTGAGGAACCTCTTTCATGGTGGGCCAATCATGGTGTTTCCGCACCATTACTACAAGCATTGGCTTTTAAATTGCTTGTGCAGCCAGTATCTTCCTCTTGTATTAAGAGAAATTGGAGTACATATTCTTTAATTCAAAACGTTAAGAGAAATCGCCTAGCAACAAGTAGAGCTGAAGACTTGGTGTTTGTGTATTGCAATCTTCGCCTTTTGTTAAGGAAGAGCAAGGAGTATAAAGAAGGATCCACAAAATATTAGGACATATGTAAGTTAACTCACTTTCAATTCAATAAATAGTAATGCAAGTATTATTTATGACTAGCTAAAAATAATTTTTCTATGTTTTTTTTTCCCTTACAGGTGGAGATTTGTTTGATATAGAAGGGCATGACATAATGGAGCTAGCACAAATTTCCCTTGATGATCCAGAGATGCAGACCATGATTTTTGATGATGACAATGAAAGTCAGCAAGTTGTTGTTGAAGATTAAACCAATTGAAGAAGAGTGACAGTCAGCTAGTTTTTTTTTTTTGGATAAATAGTCAACTAGTTTCTTTGTAGTCATCTATTCTTGGTTTAGAAGTAGAAGACTTCAAAGAAATTATGTTTTTTCATTTCAAGAACTATGCAAGACCTTTAAGGATATTATGTTTTTTAGATAATTTATTTTGGTATATGTTTTTTGGATAATTTATTTTTGTGGCATGTAATGAAGTTACATTTGCTAGATGTTTTATGAATTATCTATTTGGTTGGCACATGATTTTAGAGTTGATTTTATTTTACAATTTAAATGCATTTATACTAATTTTTGTTTAGCCGTATCCACGTACCCGTATCTAATTTTTTGGTACTTTTTAGACGTACCCGCGTATCCCTCATTTAGGGATTTGACGAATCTGACTCTTAGATACATACCCGCATCTGACACCCGTACCCGAGTCCATGTAACGTAGATGTGTAATGCATGTGCCCCTTTTGTAAACGGACTCTGATTAATGAAAGTCTAATACTCTATTTATGTCATTTCGTATTAGTCATTACTACTGAATTATTATATTATTTTTGGGCGTTACAAGCTAATATGATTAAATACAACAAATGAGCTAAGAATGATGAATTTGGAGCTAGATCATTTATGCATGCATAGTTTTGTTGAGTTTCATTCTTTTTTAGTATGATTTTGACATCCATGTTAAACCTAGAGGTTGAATTGTACATGCATTCATAATTCATAGGATTTTGAAGTTGAATTTCATGTTTTGTGAGCTTTGGAAAAGAATTTGAAGTCAATTGGTACATGCATGGAGAATTTTTGAAGTTTTGAGCTTTGGATTTGTAAATTGGTTTTGTATCTATGTTTTTGGAAAAGTTTCTAAGTATTTTAAGGAGTTTGGCCAAGCCATACAAGTTTTTGATTTGAAGATACATGTTTTGAAGTTCAAACTATGTTCTGGAAAACCCAGAATTCGACCTAATCGCTTAAGCGAACAAGTTGTTGCTCGAGCTCACATATCATGCATCCAGTATTTTTGCAGAGCATTGCACATGGCTCGAGCAATCAAGTGACTGCTTGAGCAACCTCAGTTTGTTTTGCACCTTGGCTCAAGCGACCATCAAGCCTAGATTCAGACTATCCAGTACTTTTGTAAACTAAGTGGTCCGCTCGAGCGACCAATGTTGCGCTGGAGCGAAGTGTCCTATTTCAGCATATTTTGAAAAGTCATATTCTGTTAATAATTCCATTCTCATTCCTTTCTGAGCATTCTTAGGCAATAACTGAGCATCCTAAATAAATTAAGGGGTTAGAATGAGACCTAAGAGAATTGAATAAGTTAAAGAACAACTCGCTTAAGCAATATGATTCAATGTGTATGTGTTTGTGAATTGTGTAGGTTCATCCACGAGAACGAGTTAACAATTGAATCTTTGTGAGTAATATCTTGATAAAGATATTTTCATGTACTTTATTTTCTAAATGATACCAATGTGGTAAGTTTTCCGAACTTATGATTTTGTATTATGAATGAGCCTTCTATCTGTCTGATTCGTAAAAGATCTGTAAATGTGATTGACAAGCATAAAAGCATATGATGGACCTAAGGTTGTTCTATACAATTGAAATAGACCAAAGGTCGTTCTGTATATCTGATAAGATGGACCTAAGGTCGTTCCGGTTATCTAATTTTCTATATATCTGATAAGTTTGAATATGTGTTATGTGTTGACCCGATGGTCATTATACAGTTGTAATTGATTGAACCTGAGGTTATTGTACCCGAGGTCATCTCGACAAGTATAATTTGTTCTATTATGTATCTCTGTTTATGTTGGACCCTGAGGTCGTTATGTCATGTATTGGACCTAAAGTCATTCCGCTATGATATGAAATCAATATGTGATTGATTTTATTCAAGTATTAGAACTCATTCATATAACCTCTTTACTCTGAAGTTACTCACTGGGTTTTCGCTCACTCCATTATATATATGTATATATGTGAGCAGCGGGATGTGCAGCCCTAGTAAACCTGTGAAGGATTACCAAGTTTTGTGGAGTCAGCCAAGGATCGCCTCACGAATAAGGCTTTTATCTTTGAATCTTTTGTTTTCTTTTATTGGTCATGTTTGACCATGTCTATGTATAAGTTTTAATTTTGTGTAATAATGATATATGTATGATCTTGGACATGTGAGATTTTTATATATGTAGACACCCCATTTTTGACCGTCCTCAAGACTTGGATGTCATCATTTGAACACTCAATGATCATTCATGCTCGTGTTCGTTTTGAGTTCTCGGAGGTCTCGGCTACGCGCCTTGCCTCAAGGTCTCTCAACTTATCTGTTTTGTGCTTGGTCATGGACCAAACACTTGTGTTTTTTCTTCTAAGGGAAAATGGTGGCTTGTTGGCCATCCCTACACCCCATCGGCCAAGGCCTGAGGCCATTGGCCCTTTTTTCTTGCTATCGGCTAAATGTGTTGGCCAATCGGCACTTTAGTTGGTCAATCGGCCATTTATTTGGTCGATCGGCCACTTTTTCTAGCCGAGGCCTTTTCTTTGCCTTTTTCAGACATTGTGCATGCCAATTGTGCCAGTTGGTGAGCACAGACCCTGCCCTCCATACACGTGTATGTAGGGATTTCATCCTTGTTTAGCTTTCCTTGGAAGCTTTGCAAATTTGTTTTTCTATAAAATGAGGGCCTCCCCTCCCTTTCCAGGGGTTGATCCATCTGATATAGAAGTGAGATATATCACTCTTTCTCTATATCTTCTCTCTCTATAGTTGTGTGTGTAATAGTGTTCTAAAGTGTGTTGTTCTTACTATTGCACATAAACACCTACCATTACACTATCCTTGGTTGGTGAGGAACTAGAGGAGTTGATTCTAGAGTTTTTGAGTTGGTTTTGATCAGAAAGAGGTGCTGGAGTGGTGTTCTTGAAGAAGTTCTTCAAGGGTGAGAAACTATTCTCTTTATTCCCCATTCTTGCATGAGCTTTTAGCCTATTTTGCATATTGTTTTAAGCTTTGCTACAAACTGTAAAAAGCTCTGATTTTGTATGCTTAAGATGATTGTTTAAGGTCTTTTTTGTGTTGGGGTTGTCTACCTCCCCTTTGGCCTTGTTTGGCCTCATTTCTTGCCTTCTCCTTTTGGCTTTGGAACCTTTCTTATTTCAACCTTCTCACCACTGAAATCCAGAGGATTTTCAGTGGTGGAGGAGTGGTTTTGAGGTCTTGTATAGGGGAGGGACACCCCCCTCTCCTTATGCCTCATTTGCTTGCATTGTTGGCTTGTAAAGGTAGCATGTTGGTTTAATCTGTTTTAGCTTCATTTCAGTGGGTATTTGGAGTTAGTTTATCATGTTATACCTCTGTTTCATATTGGTTTGTTGGCTTATAGCATGCATCATGCACTTGCTTTGCAATCCTCTCATTTGCCTAAACATGTATCATGCATTTAGACCATTATGCTTGCATGTTTTAGCTTGACTTCATGAAGTTTTTATCCATGTTGTGACATGTTTAAGCTCTGTTTGGTGTTGATTTGGTCATGTTTGCCATGTTTTGTATAGCCACCATGCATTTTTAGTTTGTTAGCTTTGGGTGTGTGAGTCATGAGCATGCTTTACTTGGGCTATTTTAGTGGCTTAGAATCACTCGTCATGCTATTTCAATCCATGTTCCATGCTTGTATGCTTGCATTTGCTATCTTTTCAATACTTTGAAGAGTTGTTGTCTTATGCTCCATGTTTGGGCCATTGTGCATACCTCTAGACTTAAGTCATTTAGGTGCCATCTAAGTGGGTATTGGGGCTTATCTTGAAATATTATAGCTCTGTTTTTCATTGCATAACCCATGCCATGTTTGGTTGAGGTAGTTATAGTGGAATGCTCTCTTTGTGGCCTTGAATGCCCTCTATTTTGCACCCATTTCTTAGCATGCTTTGGCCTTGTTCCATGCATGCCCCAGCCCTATTTTGGTCTGCCCTAAGACTGTTTTAAGTCATCTTGACTCTTTGGGGCTCGGTGGGTTTGGCCATAGTTCGACCCCCCTTTGTTAGTCTCAAGTTTTGGGCTTTATTGCATACCTTACTTGCATGTCTTGGTTGATTTGGCATCGTTCCTTGCACATTTTCAGAGCTTATCATGCTTGTCATTTGTCCATATCTGTCTCTTCTTAATGAGCTTAGAAGTCGACTCCTTTTTATGCCTAAGTGTTGGACCTTTACATGAGCATGTTTGGGTGTGTTTTGTCCATCATTTCTTGGCACTTTGGCCACTATTTTGGTACGGCTAAGGCCTACCCATCCTTAGTGTAAGCCCATGGATCATGCACTTATGTATTGTTGTAGGCTTACTGCATTGCATGTCGTCTCATCCTTGTGGTTGGTGTCATTGTTGCATGCCTATCACTTTGTATACTTGTATATCTAGATTGCATTGTAGTATTGCATACCTCTTGCATTACCATGTTGATAGCATGTTAAGTTGCATTGTTGATGTTGCATTGCATTAATTGCATATTTCGCATTGCATTTGGCATACATGCATTGTATTTCATTTGGTTTAGGGTATCAAACCAAACATGAGGATCAAGAGACGTTTCGTACTTAAAGTGACGAAACGTGCCTCAATCCTCGGTCGCCGACACTCTTGACCCAACTTGATAGAGTGTGTAGCATTCATTTGTGTGTTGCATTCATTCCATATTGATATGCACCTTTAACACTTTGGCCATCATGCATCGAAATGTGTGATTGGTGGCCCGAGGATCGAGAGCCATACTCCCTTGAGTTCTTAGCATGATAGGGAGGGTGGTCGTGCATACATTTGGCTTGTAAATTCTTTGCCATGCACTGTCTGTCCTCTGTTGCAGTAAAACCAATGTTCTGCAGGAAGAAGTGACTGATCAGCTACTTTTAGTGCCGGCCGACTACCAAAATCCAGCCGATGGTCCCACTTTTGGTCGATGACCATATTTCCATGGCCGGTGGTATTTTCTCTTGGCCAGGTGACATCCCACAATTCTCGAGGAGTAGTTCAGAAGCATATTTGGGACTCGTGCAGTCTTCAGAGTCATAAAACAGTGCAAATAGAGGCAACAGAGGCATGGCCATGGGTTTCCGAGTGAGGCGAATCGTGTATGCATCATCCAATCATTCCGAGGCGGAGCTACGGCGGCCTCTTTAGTCTAATGTTT
The DNA here is from genome assembly GCA_022316695.1 of Camellia oleifera. Taxonomy (NCBI): domain Eukaryota; kingdom Viridiplantae; phylum Streptophyta; class Magnoliopsida; order Ericales; family Theaceae; genus Camellia; species Camellia oleifera. The sequence goes on from CM039308.1 coordinate 171,207,303, forward strand.
AGACTGTTTTATAATTAATTTGATAATTAATTAAGGGTTCTGTAATATTTAATTAGCTAAGGTAGTTGTTTAATTATTCGGTTTGTATAATTTATTCGGACCCTCCGCGAGAGGGCGAACTTTGTAATAAGTGTGCGTGTGTGTGTGCGTGTCTTCTAACCCCACGTCTTTCTCCCTTTTATTTACCAGCTTATGATGGTTAGTTTTAGGGCATATTTCAATTAGCATCTATATGTTTGCATGCTTGCATTCATTCATCTGTATTGCATGCACCGGGCTCGGCGCATCATGCTAATTGCATTGTATTTCAATTCTAAGTTGAATACATGTATCGATTGTTGCATCTCATATGCCATCTTAGAATAGCCGAGCCTATCTTAGTTGCATTCTTGCATGTATTGCATTAGGCATCTCAGCATAGTTAGGATTCATGCATGTTTTCTAATTAGCTCCTTTCTTTGGCTCGGAGTACTTGGTAAGTGTTTATGCTTTAGCATCCTTGCATGCGTATGAGTGATTGCCATGATAGCATACTTACCATGAGGCTATGTGCTTATGTGATATAACTATCTGAATGCCTGTGGGTGAAGGTTGAGTTGCTTGAATTGGAATAATTTGTCGAAACCCGTGTTTTAGCCTACTTACGAGCAGCAAACTTCAATCCATTTTCAAAACAAACGGATATGCGATACTTTGTTCCAACTTAGGCAATCTAGTCTATACTTGTATACTGTGCGCATCACATAGTAATTCTAGGTTAATAATAGGAGTAAGAGCACATGTGTTTTCGAAAACAAGATATCATGCTTAGTAGTGGCCGATCTTTGATTGGGCGAGCGGGGGTGCTCATAGCTGACCTTCCTCAATCGTACCCAAGTTCCCGAGCCGAGGCAACTTTGGTGATGACGGACACGTGGCCTTAGGCAACGAGTCAGGGGTTCCTAAATTTCCCCAAAAATAAAATATTTAGATGGCGACTCTGTATCTGGCAAAGCAGTCCATGTTTGGCACTTCTTTCTTAAAAATCAGTTTTCCAAAACGATTTGCCAGATTTGGACTCTTTGGTGATTTATCGGTCTCGCATTGCACTTTGTGGGATTAGATTCAGAACCGTGACATTTGAGTCCGAACTGTAGTAAGCCCAAATGAATAAAACGGGACTTTCTCCCGGGACGTTCGGGGACGTCTACAGTATGGGTGTGAGTTATTAACGTATAGAGTGTTTTTGTTTGTGTCATTTATGCACAAGCTCATTAGATAGACTTTGTAATTCTACTTCTGTTTCTGGCCTCATATATATAAATATGATTTGATTTCTATCTGAAGTCGTAGGCAATCTCATAATTAATGGTCGGCTATGATCCAAACCTCTAAGAGCAGGTTTGGGTTGTGACACAAACCCAATATAATGTTGGAGATGTTGAATTGTTTGTAGCTTTATAGAAAGTCAGCTTCTTTATCCTCTATTTTAGCACATTGTTGAGTTGTTGTCAAGGCTAAAAAGAGAAAATCAGAAGGAGAGGGGGTGTGGTTGTCGGGATAAAAAGGAGCAGTGTTGGAGTGGAGAGGGTCTTCGGTGGGTGTAGGTTTATCTCTCTCTCTCTCTCTCTCTTTCTCTTTCTCTCTCTCTCTCTTAATTCTTTCTCTGTTTTCACTTCTTCCTTTTTTGGCATTATCAAAACAACGTCATTTTTCAAATAACTGCACAAAAACTCCAAATAAATAAACTTTAGAGGATCCGAACTCCAAACTATGGGGCTTTTCAAAATTGACTTTAAAACTACATAAATATAACAATTAGTTTTTTTTTTGGGATAAATTAAGGGATTGAAAATACTGTCACAACCCAAACCCACCCTTATAGATTTAGTATCGTAATCGGTCAGTAATCCTAAGATTACCGAAGGCCTATGAAATAGATTAGCCAAAATAAGGGGCTAGCGGAAACAAATATCAAAACACAATGTCTATAGAGCTGTGTAGACTTATATGAGACGGGAAATTTTAACTTTATATTTACATATATTATGACGTCATACTTGCATCATCACCAGTACAGATAAACAAAAAGGGACTTAGCCCTATTACAAATAAATAAAGACTTGTCCAAAGATGTAAGAAATAAAACTAAAGACTTTTTCACATGGTTCACAAAAGACTTCCGGATACCTCATCGAGAGGCGCACTAGTTGGTTGATACAAATAGATCCAGATTGGAAGTCTTAAGCCTGGTCATGCGCCTAGTCACCTACATACATAATATAAATAATGAGTTAGAGCCCAGTGAATAACAACAAAGTAAATGTTTTATGAATGATGTCCATAACATATTCAGAAATCAGAATTCAAATCAGAAATAGATTCTTATATATATTCAGATTTGTAAATAGTCATACATGGTACATCCATTAGCGCTAACAGATCAAATTGATCATAAAGACCCATATACAGAGCAGATGGTCATTAAGACCCATATTCATATCAGACAGATGATTGTGCACAATCGTAGCAGATAACCATATAGGTTTCACAGATAGTTCTATAAATAGAACCCACAGAGAACCTTGGTACCAAGTAATAGATAACAGATAATAGATTCACATGATGCTAAAGATGCCATGGTACATTTCAGAGATTGAACAATCATTCATCTATACAAAAAATATCATTTCAGAAAACAGAGCTTATTATATTTGTCAGAAAATACTTATAATTGAACATATCTTTACAAGGTTGTTACTCACAAATAGCTCAAGAAGTAGAACAGACGAATCAGATAGACGGTAGTGCGTATCCTACACAAACACATGGCAGATACACATTGAAACACATGCTCTGTAAACACTTGTCTTATTTTATTTATTTCTAGGTGTGTTTCTAACCTTTATCCTCATTATTATAGCTTAAAACATGGCTTAAGAATGCCTTAGATGTAATGATGATGCAAAAATGCACTTGGAAACACTGTGCAAAATTTCAGAAAATAGGGCAATTCACTCAAACGAAGCTTTGGTCACTCGAGTGGACTCCTTGGTTTGCAACAGTACTGGATGCTCTTATTTTATGTTTGAGCCAACTTTTGGTTGCTCTAGCCAAGGTTCAAAACAAAGGGTGGTCACTCGAGCAGTCTTTTGGTCGCTCGAGCTAGCCATCAAACTCTGCAAAAGTACTGAGAGCTCGCAAAGTACACTTGAGCGATGGTTTCACCACTCGAGTGAACAATGCGAATTCTGGAATTTCCAGATTTGCTCTCCAAGTCCAAAACTCAATTCCAAAGCTTCAATCTTGTTTATTTGGGCCAACAACTTTAGAAAATACTTGGAAACTTGTAATAAAACATGAAATGAAGGTTAATTCATAAAATCAAGGCCCAAACACAAATCAATTCTTCAAATTTATACTTGAAACTTCATATTCATAACATGTATGCAATGACATGGTTTTTTTTCTTACAAATCATGAACAATTAAGATAAAAAGGTATGAAACATGATAAATTGTCAAAACAAAGCTAGAATAAGTATATGCATTTGAGAATTCTTTGGAAAATAACTTCAAATTTTGGACTTGATGCTTAATTCTACATTCTTAGTGCATTGCAAGTGTTTAATCTTTAGTTTCTCTTGAATCTACATGTAAATGAGCCTAATGTCATAAAATGAGGGTTGAACTCTGTAGACACCCCATTTTTGACCGACCTTAAGGCTCAGACGTCACCGGTTGAGCGCTCGGTGATGTTGCATACTGTGCTTGTTCAGAAGTCCTAGAGTCACGGCCGCGTGCCCTGCCTCCGGACTTCCGAACCATCTTCTCTACCTTGTCTCGGTTTGCGAACCAGGTTCGGTTTTCTCTGTTTTCTTTCCTGAGGGAAGGGAGTGTTCCCGTAGATTATCTCCCGGTGGCCGTGAGCTACTTTTCGTGGCCGTAGGCCATTTTGCCCATTTCGGAGTCCGGTTCCCGGTTTTCGGAGCCGTCAGGCTGTGTGCCTCGGCTCGGGACCGCCCAACCATCTCCGACTTCTCCGGTTTTTGGCGGAGACCTCTGTTTTAATGTTCCGAGGAACACTGGGGCCCCTGATGCCCACTTCGCAGCCGAACGCCACTTCCGGTGCCCGGCAACCCATTTTCGGGACCCCGAACTGCGTGATTTGGGCCCCGAGCATTCATTTCGCATCCGCTTTCTCCGGTTTTTGGCGGAGACCTCTGTTTTAATGTTCCGAGGAACACTGGGGCCCCTGATGCCCACTTCGGAGCCGAACGCCACTTCCGGTGCCCGGCGACCCATTTTCGGGACCCCGAACTGCGTGATTTGGGCCCCGAGCATTCATTTCGCATCCGCTTTCTTCGGTTTCTGGCAGGAACCTCTGTTTTATCATTTCGAGAAACCCTGGGGTCCCCGATGCCCACTTCGTGGCCGTATGCCACTTTCGGTGCTCATAACCGATTTTCGGGACCCCAAATTGAGCGGTTTTGGTCCCGAGCATTCATTTTGCATCGGTTTTCTCTGATTTTTGGCAGGGACCTCTGTTTTGTCATTCCGAGGGACACTGGGGTCGTAGATACCCACTTCGATGCTGAACACCACTTCCGGCACCTGCGGCCCATTTTCGGGATCCCGATTTGCTCGGTTTTGGCCCCGAACGTTCATTTCTCATTAGTTTTTGTTCAAACTTGGCAGGTACCTCTGTTTCAACATCAGGAAGATCACTGGGGGGGGAGAAGCCAGCAATTATCCCAGATAAGCAGTTTCGCTCCTCCGGAGCCCGTTTTTCTCACTTCCGGGCCAATGTTGAACACCTTGGGGGTATTTTCTTCCAACCAAAGTTACATATTTGTGATGAGGGAACATGGGAGGACCCTAAAAGCTACTGGTCGGCCAGCAATTGTGGGTTTCATTTTTGGGCCTCTCATTCAAGCTCTATGTTGTGGCTCCTGCTTCAGTGTTGCCAATTTCCGGCCTTGGAACCTTGTTGCACACATCTAGGAGGACACTTTGGTATGGTGGTCGGCCAGCAATTATTGGTTTCATTTTTGGGCCTCTCCTTCAAGCTCTATGTTGTGACTCATGGTTCAGTGTTGCCAAATTCCGACCCTGGGGCCTTATTCTACACAGTTGGGAGGACACTCTTGTATGGTGGTCGGCCAGAAATTTTGAAGTTGGTTTTTTGAGGTGGCCGGTCGGCTAGGCTGGGTGGCTGGCCGACCAGGTGGGGTGGCTGGCCGGCCACCTCCCACAAATTTACCTGGCCGGCCAGATTCTTGCTTTACAGCCTGTCCCAGCTGTCCGGATATCTTCCAACATATCCCGGGGCATCCGGGGGATATTTCGGGAGGGAAAGATTGGGTGCTTTCCCTCCCCTTTTACACCCCATTTCTTGCCTATTTGAAGGCCCCTCCCCCTCCTTCTTCAAGGTTGGAAAAACTTGTCTCAAGAGATCATCTCCAAAAACCTCCATTTCCTTAGCTTAAAACCTCAAAAAAGCTTCTAAGTTCCTAGGTCTTCTCTTCATCAACACCTAGCCTCACCTTCCTTACTACCATTCCAGCAGCTAGGAAGTGAATTTCAGAGGTTGAGAAGCTACAAATCAGAGCCAAGAATCAAAGAAAGACAAGTCTTCAAGGGTAAGTCCTCAAAACCAACTTTTAGGGCTTTTTCTTGATTCATTTCTATACTCTATTTGGTTGAGAATTAGGGCTCCGACCCCTACTGCTTTTGTGCTTTTTTTGAGCCCCTCTACAACTTTGTAGAAGGGCTCAACTTCATTTGGTGTCTCCATGATACACTTCCTTCAATATCCATCTTGTATGTCACCAATTTGCATGCTAGTTTTAGCCTATTTGCATTTGTTTTTGGGGCTCCGACCCCTACTGGTTTTGTGCTTATTTTGATCCCCTCTACAACATTGTAGAAGGGCTCAACCTCTTTTGGCCATTCTATATACCACCTCTCTTGGAAATTCACTTTGGGCCCTAATTCTTGCATGCTTTGTTAGGCTTACTTGGCTCCGGATTTCAGCCTTCATCAGGCTTAGAAATAGCCTTTTTTTTGTCTCCTCTTCATGTTATGTTGAGGGCCTTAAGCCATTTGGTGTATATTTTTGGTACTTCCTTTGAAATCCATCAAATTTACCGTATTCTTGCATGTTTTGTAGCCTCTTGTGCTTTTGGTTTTGGCCTTTGGTCAGAACTGAAAGGGGTCTTATTTTGACCCCCTTTACATGTTTCATGAAGAAAAGTTTGCTGTTTGGTGCATGGTTTGGCAAGTCTCATGATATAGCCTATTTTGAGCCTATTTTGCATGGAATTTCTAGCATGTTTTTATTCTGATTTTGGGGTTTCCATAAACTGAATATGTGCATATTTTTGGCCCTTCTTTAAAGTTGTAGAACTGAGTTTTTGGGTTTGAGCATTGTAGATATCACTTGCTTTGTAATTCCTCTCTTTTACCGTATTTTTGCATTCTAATGTTGCCATATCTGTGCTATTAATTTGGCCATGTTTTGTACTGAAAAAATGCCATATTTGGGACTGCCTTGCTACTGTTCTTGCTGCCATGATCATATCTTGCATGCATAGCATGGCTATAGGCCATTTCGGGGCTTAATTTCACACTTTCGGGATGAATGCATGCTTCGGGTGTCATTTCGATTTGTTTCGGGGCTGTTTTCCCCTTTATTTAGGTGCTGAAATTCCGTTACCATGCTTGCATATCATTTCCCGTGCCATTCGTATCATTTTTGCATTGCCTCGGTTTGCGTGCCAATGGGCACGCACTTCGAGGCACCTCATTCTTATCATTCCGGCAGCCTATGTGAGTGTGGTTGAGGCCCTCCCATGTCGGCGTAAGCCCAATTTGCATTTTCATGCTTCTACATCATTGCCTCGATTTGCGTGTCCGCGGGTACGCGTTTCGAGGCAGCTTTATTTTTACCCGACGGCCTCCTATGTGAGTGAGCTGAGGCTCTCCCATGTTGGTGTAAGTCCATTTCGGCATTCCGTATGCCATTTCTTTGCATTTCATCATCGCCTCGGTTTGCGCGCCTGTGGGCACGCACTTCGAGGCACTTCGGTTTTATCCGATTTTCATCCTTCATCATCGCCTCGGTTTGCGCGCCTGTGGGCACGCACTTCGAGGCACTTCGGTTTTATCCGATTTTCATCTTTCATCATCGCCTCGGTTTGCGCGCCTGTGGGCACGCACTACGAGGCACTCCGGTTTTATCCGACTTTTCATCTTTCATCATCGCCTCGGTTTGCGCGCCTGTGGGCACGCACTTCGAGGCACTTCGGTTTTATCCGACTTTCATCTTTCATCATCGCCTCAGTTTGCGCGCCTGTGGGCACGCACTTCGAGGCACTTCGGTTTTATCCGACTTTTCATCTTTCATCATCGCCTCGGTTTGCGCGCCTGTAGGCACGCACTTCGAGGCACTTCGGTTTTATCCGACTTTTCATCTTTCATCATTGCCTCGATTTGCGTGTTCGCGGGCACGCATTTCGAGGCACTTCGTTTTTTATCCGACGGCCTCCTATGTGAGTGAGTCGAGGCTCTCCCACGTTGGTGTAAGTCCATTGCGGCATTCCGTATGCCATTTCATCTTTCATCATCGCCTCGATTTGCGCGCCTGTGGGCACGCACTTCGAGCCACTTCGGTTTTATCCGACTTTTCATCTTTCATCATCGCCTCGGTTTGCGCGCCTATGGGCACGCACTTCGAGGCACTTCGGTTTTATCTGACTTTTCATCTTTCATCATTGCCTCGGTTTGCGCGCCTGTGGGCACGCACTTCGAGGCACTTCGGTTTTATCCGATTTCCATCTTTCATCATCGCCTCGGTTTGCGTGCCCGTGGGCACGCATTTCGAGGCATCTCATTTTCGTAGCATTCATGTGTATCCATCCCAATATTAAGTTGTGCAAATCTGCTCCTCGGCCATCATGCATCGATATGCGTGATTGGTGGCGCGAGGATCGAGACATGCATACATTTGTGAAATACACTGCTATGCCCTTTTCCTGCTCTCCGTTGCAGCAAAAATGAAGAATTATCAGCTTTCCGGAATCTGGCACGCAATTCGAGGAAAACTGCAAACAGAGGCTAATCAGGGCATCCCAGTGGATTTCTGCGCCAAGCGGCCCAGCATATACTATTCACCAGGAGCAAGACAGTCCCTGGCTTGCATGCCCTTTTTTACTATTTTCCAGTTTAATTTGTATATTTATTCGGACTGTATATTTCGGACTATAATATTCTTTCATTTGGGATTGTATATTTATTCGGACCCTCTGCGCGAGGGCATAATTGTAATAAGGGTGCGTGAGTGTGATGTATGTCTTCCAACCCCCATTTCTTTCTCCCTTTTATTTACCCGCTTTGGATGGTTAGATATAGGGCATATTTCAATTAGCATACAGTATGATAGCATGTTTGCATCATTCATCTGTTTTGCACGCACCGGGCTCGGCGCATCATACAAACTGCATCTGTATTTCAATTCCAAGTTGAGTACTTGATAGCCGTTGCATTTCACATGTCACGTTTAGAATAGCCGAGCCTGCTATAGTTGCATTTTGCATGTGTTGCATTAGGCATTCTGCATTTTTAGGATCATGCATGATTTCTAATGAATTTCCTGTTTTGGCTTGGAGTACTCGGTGAGTTTTTATGCTTTAGCATCCTTGCATGCGTGTGAGTGTTGCCATGATAGCATGCTTGCCATGAGGCTAAATGCTTATGTGATATAACTGCCTTGAATGCCTGTGGGTGGAGGTTGAGTTATTTGAATTTGGACAATACATTGACTGTTTGTTTTAAGCCCACTAGATAGTGGCAAAATCATGTTTTCTAAGCCCACCCGAGGGTGGCAAATCCGCATTTTAGCCTACCTGCGGGTAGCACCTTCACACCATTTTCAAACAAACAAACATGAAATGTTTTGTTCCAATTCAGACGGCCCAGTCTATACTTGTTTGCTGCGAGCATCACATAGTAACCTAGGCTAATAACCGGAATAAGAACTCACAAAGTTTTCAAAAACAGATATCATGGTTAGTAGAGGCCGGTCTTTGACCGGGCGAGAGGGGGTGCTCACGATGTGACCTTCCCTAATCGTACCCAAGTTCCCGAGCCAACTTTGGTGATGACGGACACGTGGCCTTTCGGCACCGAGTCAGGGTTTCCTAAATTTCCCATTTTAAAATATTTAGGTGGCGACTCTGTTATCTGGCAAAGCAGTCCATGTTTGGCACTTCTTTCAAAAAAATCTGTTTTCTCAAAACGATTTGCCGGATTTGGACTCTTTGGTTCGAGATTGAGAACCGCAACAAAATCGAGTCCGAACTGTAGCGAGGTCTCCCGCGGGCGTTGTTACAGTTTCTGGCGACTCCGCTGGGGATTTAGAGAACTTGACTCGAACTCATGATATTTGGTTTTGACTACACTTGTGTGTTTCTTTGCATTGCATTTGCATTGGTGCGCCTAGGACACCGTGTTTGCCATCTGCTATTCCTGAGCGGTTTGCTGGAGGCTTGTCTTGTCAAGGCATGTCCATAAGGCTTGCCGGTTACGGGCTCTGCCAGTATGGGAACACAAACCCCGGTTTTACCGGGGCACCCTTTTTGACCATTCGACCTAGTGCATATTCGGATCCATAGTGACCATTCCAAACTAGGACAGGTTGCTTACCCGTTTATAGGTTGTTTGAAGCCGCTGTGTGCGTAGTGAAACCCTAGTTCCTGACAAAATAGGACAGGGAAACCCTACCCCGACATAGGGGTGTTTTGGCTCTCACTTATCTGCTATGTGCTTGTTAGAGTGTGCCTCTACAAGGAATGCATGTATCAGTATGAGTTTGGGCATCAGGCCTGCGGGCATCAGTTTTTGAATTTGGGAATCAGGCCTGCGGGCATTATTCAGTATTTGGGAATCAGTTGTCCGCGGATATCAGATTCAGTTTATCAGAACAGTGATACAGGAATATTGACCAGTATTTGAGGACAGTGTATAGCCAGCTTACCAACTGTGTATTGTTGTATACCCGACTGTGTGTGGTGTATTCAATTTGAGTCGTTTTGCTGCCCGTTTTATTTCTGGTTATTTATTTCTTTTTTCGCTTTTATTTATCCTTTTGCTAGGACAGTTTGTAGCACAATTGCTTCCGAACCCGTCGACACTTCCCAAGCAATCTGGACACAAGGTCGCCGACTCAACCGATCCGAGGATCTAGTTGACGGACATCCGGTGTTCCATTCACTACCCCCGGTTATTAGAAGGAGACCGAGGAAACGCAGTCCATCAGAGCAGAGATTATTGGTACAGCAGTCTACTTTAGAGACAGATAGTCGGGTTGAGATTCCCATTTCTGCTATAGAGACACCCTTGCCAGTTTTTCAGATGGAACAACAGAACCCAACAATAGAGGCGATGATGCGCCAGATGGCTGAAAGCATGAAGCAAATGCAAGATGATGCTATCCGCCAGGCGGAATTTTCCAGACAACAGGCCCCTGTCATGGCCCAACAGTCTGAGTTGATCACCAGATTACAACAGCAGAACGCGGTGTCTGCTTCAAATCAGGCTCCTCCTCCACCCGGGGCCCCATTACCTGAACAACTACCTGCTGGCCAGAATGCCCCTCCAAACCCTCAAAATGCCCAGACTGCCCAGAATACCCTCCCGAATCAACAGAACATTCTGCCAAACCCCCCGAACGTTCAAGAGGACACAGGTCATCCAACGGGGCTGGCTCCGCCCCCGCTTCTACCACAACTGTCCAAAAACATTACCCCTAAGCACCCGGACTCTCCATTTGAGTTCGAGGTAGACCAGACAGCTCTGAAATTGAGCAAGTTGGAGAAGCTCTTTAAGAAGTCTCAAGGGGCGAAGGCCATCCCAAATATTGAAGACGGCTATACTGATGTGGCCGTGACTCTGCCCGACAGATTTAAAATGCCCCAGATCGATCGCTTTGATGGGTCTGAGGATCCTATGGTCCACCTCCGGCTATTCTCGGACGTCTTAAGACCAATGGGCCTAACCCGACCGCAAAAGCTTTCTTTGTTCGGTCGAACCCTGTCGGGTGTGGCATCCACTTGGTACTCAAAACTCGATGATGATGTGAAAACAAACTGGGATGAGATGGCTGAGGCCTTCCTTGCACAATATTCATACAACACGCAAATCGAGGTCACGACTCGTGATCTCGAGACGACGAGGCAGGAGCCTAAAGAGTCTTTTTCTGATTTCGTCACCCGGTGGAGAGCCAAGGCATCGATGATGACCTTGAGGCCAACTGATAGAGATCAAATTCGGATGATTGTGCGCAATCTCCAGCCGGCATTAATGAAGAAGATGATTTTGATCCCTTTCCCCACCTTCGCAGATCTGCATGATATGGGGATGCAGATAGAGGATGCAATGAAACAGGGTCTGTTTGACCAAGATCGGGATCAGCCCCGAAGAACATTTAATCGGAATACCAATGCAGGCCCGAGTGGCTCTGCCAATACAAGAACTTCAGAGGTCGGAATGGTCACCACCAATCCCCCTTCCCAACCAAGGCCCGCGGCGGCCACACCTTTTTCTGATACCTCTGGGAGCAGTAATCAAGCCCCAAGATACCAACCCAGGGGTCAACGAACCTTCTCCCCACTCTATATGCCTTTGTCTAAAGTCCTCGGGGTTCTAGTCAGAAAGGGGCACCTGAAACCCTTGGAACCGAGGCCTCTACCGAATCCACTCCCCCCCTCCCATAATCCAGCCAAATATTGCCAATACCACCAGCAGCATGGTCATGACACCGACCAATGTTACAGGCTGCGTCATGAGATTCAGGACCTCATTGACAAGAACATCATTCTACCTCCTCAAGGACCCAACGTCACAAACAACCCACTCCCCAAACACAACCAAGATCCACCAAAAAGAGTCAACCTTATCCGCACTGGGGGCGCATCTTACGATCCCAGTATCTACATAACTCCCTCCCACTTACCCAAGCCAGAGGTGGTCCTTCCCGACAGCACTGACTTGTGCGTGTTGGACACCTCCCCAACCCAACCTGAGCCAAAGGTGGTGACCACCGAGAATGGAACGGGGCAAGCTTCTGAGGAGAGCAGAACTGTTGAATCTGGGGTGGAGCTATCTGAGAATTCAGCTGGCAGAGCTTATGATCCGAGTGGATATATCTTGTCAATGAGCCAGTCTAAGCTGAGTATGGGGTTGTCGGAAGAGGCTGAGTTGTGTATGATCCGGGGGGACAAGCTTGAATCAGCGGGGGATGATTTGACTGCGGTGGAAAAGGACTTCGCCAACCTTCAATCCTACGAGCAGGAATCAGGGGATGCATCGATTAATTGGTTCGAAGATGAGGAGTCAGTAGAAGTCGTCGAGTGGTTAGATGATCAGCCCGATAGTGTACCATTTGTGGCCGGAAGGGCCGAGGATCAGATTACATTGTCGGAGAGCGCCGGTACGAAGAATTTCGCTCAGGAACGAAACATTTTGAGAACCGCACAGTTGTTACTGGAGGAACAAGAAAAGAGATGGGACTCTGAGAGAGCCCGAAAAGAAAAGAACCGTGAGGGAGTTGAGAGTGCTGCGGGCACGAAGACTGAACATGCTGTGAGCATGAGGAATGAAATTGCTGAAAGCACAAACAAGCCAGAACCAGACAGATGCCTGCTAGACGCTAATGGAATGTGGTGGGAAGATGACGACTTGTATCTTGCCCACACAGACGAAGACTGGGCAGGTGGCCAACCGGACAGTACCTGGTACCTCGAGGAGGTAGACCATATGACTAGAAGTGGGCGGTATTTCAAGCCCCCACACCTTGATCAACCCGAGGCATCAGGGAAAGATAAGGAGGTAGAGAAACAGAAAGAGAAGCAAGTGGAAGAAGAGGCTGTACTGAAGCAGCTAAAGAAAATACAAGCAGACATCTCCATTTGGGGACTGCTTATGGCTTCGAGGGTGCACCGGCAGGCTGTCTTATCTGCCATGGACAGAGCTAAACTTTCCATTGAAACTACGCCAGAACAACTAGTTGGGCTGGTCTTTCCGGGAGGAGGTTCCCCGGCGTTGACCTTTTCGGACAAGGAATTGCCGCCTGAGGGCGTGGACCATAACAGACCTCTCTACATCTCTGTAGAATGCAGGGACAAATGGATTCCGGTGGTGCTTGTTGACACCGGGTCCGCTATCAATGTTTGTCCGGCCAGAACGGCCTACGCGATTGGGTTAAAGCCTGCGGACTTCACACCGACTACTCAAGTAATCAGAGCGTATGATAATACAAGCAGGGATGTCCTAGGGACAGTGAAAATCCAAACCAAGATTGGGCCTGGACAACACGAAATAGATTTTCATGTCTTGGAGGTCCCTGCATCTTTCAACATGCTTTTGGGGCGACCCTGGTTGCATCAGGTAAAGGCCGTTTCATCTACCCTGCATCAAATGGTGAAATACCCCTTTGGAAAGGGAGTAGCCATTGTTTTTGGGAACTCATCAATCCATCCCCCTCCGGAGGTATCTACGCCAGTCTTGGAGATTGAACACGGCATGGAGGACATGTTTATATCGGGATTTACTTTGGCTGAGGCCCGGGTGGTACAAAACATAATGGCTGTGAATGAGGGCTTGTATGTCAGCGCTCAAGCCGTCTACCTCATGAACAAGCTACAGCATATCCCTGGGATGGGATTGGGAAGAAGCGGCCGGAAAGGTGTCGCAGCGTTGGCCGAAGTGCCACATAATCCACATACCTTTGGATTAGGTTATCTGCCTACCAAAGAAGACTGGATGAGGAAAGGGAAGGAAATGGCCAGCAGGGCCAGGGCGAAGCAGGCTGGGAAGCCTTTTGATCTAATGCATAGGCCCATCTGGGGTACCCTGAACGGACGCTTCGTCCGGGAGGGGGAAGATTTTCCGTTTTGCGGCTTCCCAGAACCATGGTTGAACGCGGAGGGGAAGCGCGTACCAGGTTTCGAAATCTTCTTCGACCTGCAACTGTTCGGGGATGACGTTGCCGCGGAGCAGACAGACCCAATAACTGAGATTGAGCAGAATACGGCAGAGGATCCTGAGGGCACTGAATTGGAAATTGGGGTAGCACTGGCATGTCTCCTCTCTGATCCTCCGATCGACCAGGATTGCTTGGGGAATAACGTCGCGGTTTCCATGATTGGAGATGAAACGGCTGCGGGCCAACCAGCAGCTATCTTGGACGCATCGATCGCACCCTCTCTCATTTGGCAGTACGAGGAGGGATTCTTATCCAGCAGTTCCAGGTCAGGTAGTGAGCCGGAATCTGATTCCACCGAGTCTTCTGAGTCGGAATCAGGTTCTAGCTCGACTGAGTCTGAGTCTGGTACTCCTGGGGATGTTAACCCGGATGCCAGAGTCTTGTCCAGGTCGTCTTTTTCCTTTTCTTTTGAGTCTGTTGTAACCGATGAATTGGATGATCTGGATGTACTTAATGAGAATGAATCATCTGTGGTTTCCGAGTACTTTTCTGTGCCCCTAATTTATTGCATTAATTCAGACTTTCAAAATTTTGATCAAAACGACGAGGACGAAGTTCCTCCGGTTTTACAACGTCTAATTGAGCAAGAGCAGGAGAGATTTGTTAAGCCATTAACGGATGAAATCATTTCTGTGAATATTGGTACTGAGGAGGACCCGCGGCTGGTCCAGATCGGGTCCACGTTGTCTTCGGAGGAACGCGAGCGCTTAGTCGCTTTATTAAAAGATTTCAAAGATGTTTTCGCGTGGTCCTACGAAGACATGCCTGGAATCGATCCTGAGATTGTACAGCATCGGATCCCCCTTGACCCCGAGGCCCGACCTATCAAGCAGAAGCTCAGAAGGATCCGCCCGGATTGGGCTCTCAAGATCAAAGAAGAGGTCACCAAGCAAATTGACGCAGGCTTCCTGCTAGTATCAGAATATCCCACTTGGTTGGCCAACATAGTGCCGGTGCCGAAGAAAGATGGCAAGATCCGGGTGTGCGTAGACTTCAGGGATTTAAACAGAGCCAGTCCGAAGGACGACTTTCCCTTGCCACACATTGATGAGCTAGTGGACTTTACAGCAGGGCATGCACTGCTCTCGTTCATGGATGGCTTCTCGGGCTATAACCAGATTGTGATGGCACCAGAGGACAGAGAAAAGACTGCATTCACCACCCCGTGGGGAACATACTGCTATCGGGTCATGCCGTTTGGGTTGAAGAATGCTGGGGCTACTTATCAACGGGCCGCGACCACAATACTACATGATATGATCCACAAAGAGGTTGAGGTGTACGTGGACGACATGATTGTCAAGTCCAAAGAAAGAGAGGGCCACTACACCGCCTTGCGCAAGTTTTTCCAAAGGATCAGGGAATTCAGGTTGCGGTTAAACCCTCAGAAATGTACGTTTGATGTTACAGCGGGAAAAATGCTGGGGTTTCTGATTACACAAAGGGGCATCGAGGTCGACCCTTCCAAAATCAAGGCCATCTTAGAAATGCCACCACCAAGGACTGAAAAGGAGGTGCGAGGCTTTCTGGGTAAAGTGCAATTCATAAGACGGTTTATTTCAAAACTAACCTTGACTTGTGAACCATTTTTTGGTCTTCTGAAGAAAGGCAAGAAATTCCAATGGGACGGCCGGTGTCAAGCTGCGTTTGAACAGATTAAAGAATATCTACAGAACCCACCCGTTTTATCACCACCAGAATCAGGGAAACCGTTGATTTTGTACCTGTCAGTGACTGAGACCACGATGGGCTGCATGCTTGCACAAGAATCAGAAGATAGGGTGGAGAAAGCCATCTATTATTTGAGCAAGAAAATGCTAGAGTATGAGACCCGGTATACGCCGCTGGAAAAGGCTTGTCTAGCTCTGGTATGGGCTACCAGGAAGTTGCGGCACTACTTGTTAGCTCACTCTGTAATGTTGGTTTCACGACTTGATCCCATCAAATATCTTTTCGAGAAACCAGCGCTTACGGGTAGGCTAGCTCGTTGGTTGCTGTTACTCTCCGAATTTGATCTTACATATGTGACGCGCAAGTCAGTAAAGGGCAGAGCAGTAGCAGAGTTCCTTGCCGACCATCCGGTTGAGGGGGATGAAGCAGTTGAGTACCTATTCCCAGATGAAGCAATTCTGCATATCGACGAGGAAAGTTGGACAATGTACTTTGACGGAGCGTCAAATCAACATGGGTACGGGATAGGAGTGTTGCTGATAGCACCCGACAATTCCCGTATCCCTCTAGCCTTCAAACTCCGTTTCAAAGTCTCAAATAACGAAGCAGAATACGAAGCGTGCATTGCTGGTATGGAAGCAGCCCTGGAATTAGGGGCAAGACGGCTGGACGTCATCGGAGATTCGAATCTTGTTGTGTCTCAAGCTAAAGGAGACTGGAAAGTAAAAGAAGAAAATATGATGATGTATCACCAAACCTTGGATTTGCTGATTCCTCGGTTTGAAAAGTTAAGTTTTACTCATCTACTAAGAGAGAACAACAAGTTCGCAGACGCTTTAGCAACTCTATCATCCATGATAGACATCCCACGTGGAGTCCGAATGCGTCCAGTCATTATCGACCAGAAATTCGCACCTGCCTATGAGTCGATTGCAGCCATAGATGAAGTTCGGGACGAACACTCCTGGTATTACGACATATGGAACTTTTTGGAAACAGAAACGTACCCGCCAGGGGTAAATGCCAAAGACAAGAGGGCAATCAGAAGAATGTCAGTCCAGTTCATCATCTGCGGGGGTAAACTGTATAGAAGAGGTCATCTGGGAATGCATAAACTGTGTGTTGATGCTGAAGAGTCCAAGCGTCTGATGGAAGCCATCCACGGGGGTGAATGTGGTGCACATATGAATGGGGTGATGTTGGCGCGGAAGGTCCTTAGGCAAGGTTATTACTGGTCCACCATGGAGGAGGATTGTATCGGTTTCGTCAGGCGATGCCACAAATGTCAGATTCATGCAAATCGCATGAACATTCCGCCGTCAAAGCTGTACAACATGACTTCGCCATGGCCTTTTTCTGTCTGGGGAATTGATGTGATCGGAGCCGTCACGCCGAAAGGGTCGAATGGGCATGAGTTCATCCTCGTAGCGATAGATTATTTCACGAAGTGGGTTGAGGCCCAATCTTACGCAGTGTTGAAAGCTTCACACGTTGCAAAATTCATCAGAAACAACATTATCTGTCGCTACGGAGTCCCAAATGAAATAGTCTCGGATAATGGTTCCCACTTCAAGAAGGAGGTGATTGACTTGTTGGAGAAATACAACGTGGCTTTTCATAAGTCGTCTACTTACCGGCCGCAAACCAACGGAGCAGTTGAGGCCGCCAACAAGAACATCAAGCGCATATTACAGAAGATGGTGGAAACCTATCGGGACTGGCCGGATAAGCTGCCATTTGCTCTGTGGGGCTACAGGACTTCAATCAGGACTTCTACTGGGGCGACTCCGTATTCATTAGTCTACGGGATGGAGGTCGTTCTACCTATCGAGATTGAGGTTCCGTCATTGAGAGTATTGGCCGAGTGCCAGATAGCCGAAGCAGATTGGCAGCAGAATAGATTTGAAGAACTCATGCTCTTTGATGAAAGGAGATTGAAAGCGCTGTACCACGTTCAGGGTTATCAACGCAGAATCGCCCGGGCTTTTAACAAGAAGGTTAAGTCTAGGAATTTAAAAGAAGGAGATTTAGTACTCAAGGACAACCGAGCTCCTATCCACGACCCAAGGGGCAAGTTCAGACCCAATTGGACTGGTCCTTACATCATCAAGTCAATCTGGTCAGGTGGAGCTGTGGTTCTGATGGATCTGGATGGCTTGGAGTTTTCCCAACCGATCAATATGGACAAGTTGAAGAAATATTATCCCTGAGAGGCTCGCTAGGCCGAAAACCCGGAAGGGCGACCTAGGCAAAACTCAGAGCATAGAAAATTTGAAAATTATAAAAACTGAGCTCGCAAGGTTGAAAACCCGCAAAGGGCGGCCTTGGCAAAAGTTAGAGCGCAAAAGGAGAGCAAAAACACTCGAGCGAACCTAACCCTGAATTACGTAAGACTTGATTCCCATCTTTGGGATACGTAGGCAGCTTCATCTTGAAGTTCAGTCACAATCTTTTCCCCGATCAACTTAGTCCATTTTGATCACCTCAGTCATCTTTATTCGTCAGCATTCACTATGATCTCCGGTACAGTGCTATTTAAACTAGGGGCAACTTTCCGTTGCAATGGAGTGTTGCGGCATCATCCAGACTAGGGGCAACTTTCCGTTGCCACACTTTGCCGAAGCACCTTTTCAAACTAGGGGCAACTTTCCAGTTGCTAGGATTCGGGGTTGTGTATCTCAGTGACAGATTTCAGGCGTGTCCAGTTCTGATCCATATCGAAAATAGTTTTGAAAAGTTTTCATAAAAGTTGACTTTGTTCAAATTAATCTTTTCACAACTAAGACCATTTTTGGACCAAAAGCGGAGAATTTTCAGAACCACAACCTTCAATTTCATTGATTTCGAAACAGAGTTCTCCTGCTCTTGCATACAATTGAAGTTGCTTTTTATTACATTCATAAAGAAAACTTTGAAAGTACTAATAAAGCAATAAATCTGGGGCATAGTCTAGTCAGGTGTCCCTGCGCCCCCTCCCAGAGCTAGTCGAAGCTTCAGATGCCAACTTAGGCCCAACTTGTATGACCGAACTGGCGCGGAGTACGGAATGGGAAATAAAATATACAGTGAGTCAAGCCGATCAGACGGATCCCGGTATCCTGAAACATGCTGTAGCTCATCGCTGAAAGATTAAGCCAGGAACGACGCCATGCAATGCGATCTGCTGACAAGTTGCGCATCCATTCGAACCACCAGCTCTCATCAGGAGCATTAACTAGGCGTTGCCGAAAGAAGTAGCCGCGGGCTGAATAGGCAGGGCAAGAGTCCACAACTTGCAACTTCTCCATCAACTATATCTGGGGGAGGGATGAAAAATGAGAGAATAAAGAATAGAGAGATGTACGACGAGAGAAAAGTAAGATAAGGGTTTTGCGAGAAAAGTCGAGCCCGAGGGTCGAGTGATGTAAGCAAATACAAATGAGCTTGGGTGGGAAACATTACCTATAGCAGTAGTGGACTCCCTGCAAATCTGGTTGTCCCCCGGCAGTAGAAGGCATCCAGGCCTATCAATTTTGGATACACTCCATTATCCAGATAGTCCATCCGAAGTACATCGTGTTATATTTTTGCTTATCGAGTTGTTGTTTTTGCTTATTGAGTTGTAAGTTTTGTCGAGCTGTCGCGTTTTGCGTTTTGAGTTGTTACTTTTTGATTACACAATTTTGTTAAGTCTTGTCTATTGAGTCGTTAACATTATTGTACTTTGTTTATCGAGTTGTAAACTCGCTAAGATTCTGTTTTATTTCTTAGCGAGTCGTTTTGTTTTGCTTTGTTGCGTCGGTTCCCTACCTAACCCGGTAAATACATGAGGCGCATTTCCATTCAATTCCATTTTGTGCAAAATAATGCGATGCGATGCTGAGAATTTCAAATACAACATCTTTTCAAAAGCTGTTTCATTTCATCATGTCTTACAACAATAAAGGTACAAGTTTTACAGAAAATAAAACTGCCTAACAATGTGCAAAATGCTACAAACTACTAGCTAAAAAGTAGAATAAAGCAGGAAATAACATCAGTGCCCTCGGGAGCGAGAAGGGGGAGGCCCCCTCATCCTCTTCTGTGGGATAATCTCTACATCATCATCACCATCTGGATCGGAGCTGTCATCCTCCGGATCCCCCTCAGGCTCGTCCCCGCTCCCGGAGCCGAGACCGGAGCCTCCTTCTCCAGGAGATGTCTCTGATATGTGGCCTGCGACCACCTCCTCCTCGTCATCCTCAACAATGGGTGCCCTGCGTCTGCGAGACGACCCTCCTCCGCCAGCTCCTCGATGAGACCTGGATGGCCCAGCTCCTCCAGTCCCTGTACCTCGGGTAGGTCTAGCACCTCGACCTCTCTGAGAGGGCCCCGGTGGCCTGGCCCGTGATGAAGCATATATGGGAGGCATCTGAAGATGCAAAGTGCAATACATCAGTTCAAGCATAAAAAGCAGGTGTAAATGTAGAATGTGAAAAGGGTGTGTGTCAGATGTGCTCTACACAGTCTATCAATACAGCAGAAGGTCTAAAGCTAGAGTAGCATCAAAAACATGCTAGTACAGGGAAAATGAAGAGTACCTCTACACCCACGATGCTCATCTGCGTCTCCCTCCGAAGGATCATGCCCTCGAATGTGGCTAGCATCCCGAGCAGCTCGTCCGTATATTCAACAGGAGGCTGCAAATACAAATGCAAAACTATCAGTAACGGAATCAACGTTCAAATATCTGACTGATAAATCAAAGCTGAAAAACATACCGGGGGCGAGTCAGGGTCTCTAACATATCTGTGATCGGGCAGAGGAGGCTCTAGCGGAATCTGGTAAGGCGTCCCAAATCGCCAGTTCGTCAACTCAGTCGGCATGTCTGGCCACCCTGGATGATCAAGAGTCGGAGGGATCGGAGGGATCGAACTGCCCCCACCTCTTGATGTGCCAGCCCTGCTAGAAGAAGGGATATCTGTAGCATGGGCGCGACTCGAAGATGGTGCGCCAGTAGACCTCCGTGCCGGAGCCCATACTCCCGTCAAGGGGGGCATCAGATATATACGGCGGTAGGTGGCGTAGCTCCCATCAAGAAGATGCAATAAAGCATCACTGCCCTGCATATACTGCTCGACCTCCTCAGAGGATAATCTATCAGCAGTCCGCATGGTGTCTGGAGGCACCGCAGGTGGCTCCTGAGAATCGCCCCCCCATATCTGACGCTGAAAGCGTTCCCCCAGGAACCAAACCCTGCCGACTGGTCCCTCGAGCAGGAATCTATACTGACAACAACTCGACGCTCCAGGGTACTGAGTCTCGAGCTCGTCGCCGAAGACTGCCCAAGGCTGCCAGGTGATCTGTGGATAACCAGTGTACAAATCAGTCAGAAATCAGATATACAGAGCAGATCAAAGATAAAAATAAAAGGAACTGAGAGTTCAAGCAATACCTCTGTCGCTCGAACAGTATCAAAGTATCGTCGCAGAGAGGAGAGAGTCTCTCGAGGCCTCGCCAGATGCTCGCCCTCAAACATCAATGAAAATGGAGTCGTAGGAGGTCCCACCACCTCCATCTCCGGAGCCAATGTGGGGAAGTACACATACACCCACAGCTGAGAAAGGCAATGCAGAGTGTGAGTACAAAGTGCTAAAGGCAGAATACAGAATGCAAAGTGCGCCGTGTGTGTGCAGTGAACAAGTAATGAGGAGCAAAATGTAAATCAAGAGGACGGAATGTACCTCCCAGGCTCTCCAGTAGCCGCCGAGTAAGTCCCCTCGTGTGCGAGAGACCGCGCTCATGTAGCAGTAAAGGGTAGCCAGGCCAGCGCCGCCCCAATCATACTGGCTCACCTGTGATAGGTCTACCAGAGCGCTCAGTAGATATAATCCTACCATGTTCCCTCTATCAGCGAACAAAGTGGTGCCGAGGAGGTACATGAGGAAACCACGGGCATACTGCTCCGCCTCCTCAGGAGTCTCAGGCTCCATCTGTGGCCGCCGGAAATGGGAAGCAAACCAGGAGTATCGGACTCTCCCCGAACCTCTGTCTACAGGCGGGTGTGTCCCCAATAAGTGCGTCCAGGCAGCCTCCCACTGGCCCATATCCTCGTCATAAGGAATGGATGCACCGCCTATGTCTAGGCCGGTGATCATAGCAAAGTCCAGCGGGGTCATGGTCATATCCCCAGTCGCAGAGAAATGGAAAGAATTGGTGGTATCCCACCATCTCTCTGCTAAGGCAGCAAGTAAAGTCCTACTGATCTGGCAATGAGATAACCCTCTGCAGAATGGCCCAAATCCCGCAAGGTCAATCAATCCCCGGACAGCTTCCAGAAGCTCGAAATACCACTCCCTCGCGGCGGTGGAGCCATATCCTCTCACTGTGTGAGAATGAACCTGCATTTAGAATGAATGCGTAGATCAGCAAATGAAGTGAAAATGAGCTGTGTGCAAATGAAGTGAAAATGAGCTGTGTGCAAATAAAGTGTTTTGGGACTGTGTGTTCTACTCAACATCAGTGGGCTGTGTGTTCGCTTCAAATTGGGACTGTGTGTTCTACTCAACATCAGTGGACTGTGTGTTCGCTTCAAACTGGGACTGTGTGTTCTACTCAACATCAGTAGGCTGTGTGTTCGCTTCAAACTGGGACTGTGTGTTCTACTCAACATCAGTGGGCTGTGTGTTCGCTTCAAATTGGGACTGTGTGTTCTACTCAACATCAGTGGACTGTGTGTTCGCTTCAAACTGGGACTGTGTGTTCTACTCAACATCAGTGGGCTGTGTGTTCGCTTCAAATTTGGACTGTGTGTTCTACTCAACATCAGTGGGCTGTGTGTTCGCTTCAAACTGGGACTGTGTGTTCTACTCAACATCAGTGGGCTGTGTGTTCGCTTCAAATTGGGACTGTGTGTTCTACTCAACATCAGTGGGCTGTGTGTTCGCTTCAAATTGGGACTGTGTGTTCTACTCAACATCAGTGGACTGTGTGTTCGCTTTAAACTGGGACTGTGTGTTCTACTCAACATCAGTGGGCTGTGTGTTCGCTTCAAACTAGGACTGTGTGTTCTACTCAACATCAGTGGGCTGTGTGTTCGCTTCAAATTTGGACTGTGTGTTCTACTCAACATCAGTGGGCTGTGTGTTCGCTTCAAACTGGGACTGTGTGTTCTACTCAACATCAGTGGGCTGTGTGTTCGCTTCAAATTGGGACTGTGTGTTCTACTCAACATCAGTGGGCTGTGTGTTCGCTTCAAATTGGGACTGTGTGTTCTACTCAACATCAGTGGGCTGTGTGTTCACTTCAAATTGGGACTGTGTGTTCTACTCAACATCAGTGGACTGTGTGTTCGCTTCAAATTGGGACTGTGTGTTCTACTCAACGTCAATGGGCTGTGTGTTCGCTTCAAATCTGGGCTGTGTGTTCGGTGCTTCAAGTTTAGGGCTGTGTGTTCTACTTTTAATCAGTGGGCTGTGTGTTCGCTTCTGTAATGACCCGGAATTGTATGACGTCATTACCGTTCATTAATTATGTTTTTATCCGGTTTAATTGGAAATTATCTGTTTGATTAGGAAAAATATCTGTGGAAATAACAACTTCGGGGCCGAAATCGATGACCGTAATGAATTCAGAAAATGGAATTGAACATACCGAGGTGATACCGAGAATTTTTAGAACCATTCGAAACGATAAATTAAGGACTGAATTCTGTCTGATTCGTAAAGCCTTGTTTGGCTCAAGATTATAACATAACTCTATTTTTTTTGATGCATATGTTATATATGGATAAGGATTGACTTCATTTGACTCAAAACAAAGAAAAGAAATATTTGAGAGAGAGAGAGAAGGAAATTCGTGGAGGAGAAGGGAAAGGAAAGGGGGAGGAAAGAATCAAGCCTAATCTTGCTCAAACTAAGTGATTAAGGTAAGGATCTTCCCTAAATTCTTGAAAGTAAAGATGGTTTATCAATGATCTCATGGCAAGGGCATGGATTGAAAAGGAAATTATGGTTAAGAAAGATATTATGTTGTGTTTTGAATTAAGTTGCACCTTTGAGCATCCATGGCATATCATCATGAAATTCATGTTCAACCATAGTTTTCTTGCATGCTTTTATACTTGAGAGAGAAACTCCATGATTTTAATGAATAAAGCTTTTATGAGTTGATTTATGGTTTAATCTCTTGGTAATTCTTATGGGTTTGGTTTTAAGGTTTAAATTAAGTGTTCCCTAATGGTTTTGGCCTTGTTTTCATGAACTTGGAAGCTGATTTTGGTAAAAAATGGAGCCCCGGTTTTGCAGAAAATAAAGTTGAGTTTTCTACCCAGATTTTCACTGTCCGCTCGAGCGGATATCTGGGCGCTCGAGCGGAGATTTCGCACTCCCAGTATTTTGTCGCAGTTTTCAGTCCGCTCGAGCGGAGGTTCTTACGCTCGAGCGGAGACCTGTTTTCCTGAAAATCCAAACAGTGTTTTATAGCATGATTTTGGCATTCTCATTTCATTTTGAGCATCCTTAAGTTATAATTAAGATTTGGTAATGAAGTTATGAGAATATGTGGACGTAGTTTGATAATGTTATGTGTTAAGGATCATGTTATATTATGGCTATTTGCAGGTCAAGTGTGAAGACCGTACAACCGGTTCTGGAAACTCTCTGTAAGTAACATTTCTGTAAAGTTATGTTCTTATAAAGTATGTTCTGAAAATGCTATGCTCTGTTATGATTTCTAAAACGTTAATGTTTTTTGTGAACGAATGTCCTATTTGTGAATCTAGTATGGCATCCATAGAGAGTCCCAAGTCATGGGGGACAGCATGAAAATGCGGGTCCATGACCAGTTTACGAGATCTCGTTAGTCACTTCATTGTGACGATATGTGTTTAATCAGTATCCGGAACTGATTACTCTAGTCGGAAGACGTTCTGTTCTGTTATGTTCTATGGGGTATGCCATTATTATGTTCTGATACATTTGATTACGTTATGATGATTTGTTACGGATATTTGATATGTGGAATTCGTTCACTAACCCTTTACTGTTATGTTACTTGCTGGGCTTTAGCTCACCCCCGTATATATGTACTTTATAGGTGAGCAGCCGGGGAGTCAAGCCTAGGCGGAGTCTGTGTTGAGCCGCCGTTTTGGAAGCCTACCTGAGTTTTGGTGCCCTGGGCTGGGCTAGGCCTGGAGGGCCGTAGTGCCTATTGGTTTTGTATATGAATTTTGGATACATGTTTTGTACATTGGTGGGTAAATAACTCATTTTTGGCATGTAAATATACGTTCATACTTATGCACAGCTCTTTGGACTATTTGTATGTTGTATTCGCTTCCGCGAGCCCCGTTTATATATGTTTTGTACAGAGAGGCCTTTGGTAATCTAGGATTACTGGCCGGTTACGTTACCGAACTTTTAGGGACGGGTTCGGGGCGTGACAGCTTCCAAGCTGGGCTGTGTGTTCAGAAAATCTGAGTTTTGGAGACTGCGTGTTCTACTCTTGGTCAGTATGTGCTGTGTGCTCATTTTCAACTTCGGGCTGTGTCTTCAGTGAATCAATGTTGGAGCTGTGTGTTCAATTTCTAACTAATGTGCACTGTGCGTTCACAATTATTCAATGTGCCAAGTGTTCATGAAATTCAAGTGGCTAAGTCACATGCTCAAAATACAAGTACTGTGTCGTAAGCAAAACTGTGTGTCTAAGCATGGCAAAAGTACAGAATGCACGAAAGATGCGAATAATAAAATACCTCTGCATCATAGGAGAGGTGCTGCTCCGGCTCTCGTAAGAGAAGATCCCCGGGTGCTCGATCGTTAAAATCGGTGAAGTGACGGAAAGTGGCTCGCGGAAGCCTGTGAATCGCCGGAGCATATCGATCGGGAAAGAAAGGGCGAACCCCCGGGGGGAATACCATAAAGTCAAAATCATCTCCGGCACCGGGAAAACCTCCGTCGTGAGGGAAATGACCTGCCATTGCGAGAAATCTGCAAAGAGGAGCAAAAATGAGCAAAATGGGCCAAAATCGGAAAAAGTCAACAAAAGTCAACTCTCGGGAAATGAAAAGTCAACAAAAGTCAACCCCCGGGAAAATTTTCCAAATATTGAAACAAAATTACCTCAAGTGGTGAAAATGAGAAGAGAAGCCCCAAAGTCGAAATTTAGTCGCTTCGAAGTGCTTAAATCTGAAAGACTTCGCAAAAACAACTTGCGTGGGAGGCCGAGGGACGCGTATAAAATGCAGATCTGAGAGAGAAAATGGTCTAGAGAGCAAGAGGAAGAAGTTTTGCAACTTTGGGTGTGATTTCGGATGGAATTGAGGTGCATATATATAGAAAATGCCAAAATTACCATTTTGCCCCTGCTTTTGGGCAGTGGCCGGCCGGCCACCTAACCTGGCTGGCCGGCCATCTCCTTTTTCCCCCCTGGCCGATGGCCTCTCCTAGGGCAATGGGCTGGCCGACCATCTTCCCCACTCCCTCCCCTGCCTCTCTGCAAATTTTGAGGAAAATCGGAGCTCCCGGGACCCGAAAAAGTTGAAGAAAAGTACACTTTCTGGCGCGAATTGCTCCGCTGAAACTTTAACTGCAATTATTGACATATGTCTCGTCCTTATTCATCAAAATCAGAGTGTATCCTTTTTAAACATGTTGTGACCTCTCCGGGAGGTGAATCAGAGGCCGCGATCGAGTTGCCGTCGCCGAAATGCGCGTTTCCGGCTCGTCATTTCATGTCAAATGGGCATCCTGATTTGTGCTCGTTTTACGTTATTTGGCTCATAATTTGCATTCTCACGAATGATTTGCATTGTCATGCATGATTTCTCGGTGTGCCATACTTCTATGCTTAAACATGCGTCGTCGCGCATTACCTTTTCTCGCGTTATGTTGCATTCATTCATCGACACCGTGTGTGTCGAACTCTTCGAGTCATAGGAATCACATTGAATATATGTTGTTGGCATATTGTTCTTGTTGCATTTCTCTATTTTGCAGGCACGATATTGTATGTACGGTTCATTTGAGGCTGGTGCGACCAGACGAATCGCGCAGGTATCGTATCTTCTCCGTGTGAGACGCGACGAGAATTGAATGATTCTCCGCATTCCTAACTGCATGAAATGTAGTTGTTTGCTTTGCATTCTTGCTTATAACTGTTGCACCTATTTGTCAATACTTGCTTCATTACAGCTTGCTGCATTTGCATGATCACCTGGCTCCGTGCCTATCATTCGCGTTGTGCCACATTTTGCCTGTGGGCACATATTTCTGTTTATCTCGTATGTTTGTCTAAGTCTTCGGCCTTGTCAAAAATGGGTCGTCTCTGGGCTTTGACATTCACTCCCGTCACTTCTTGACTTTCGAGTTCTGTCAAAGAGGGGCAACTGTAGACACCCCATTTTTGACCGACCTTAAGGCTCAGACGTCACCGGTTGAGCGCTCGGTGATGTTGCATACTGTGCTTGTTCAGAAGTCCCAGAGTCACGGCCGCGTGCCCTGCCTCCGGACTTCCGAACCATCTTCTCTACCTTGTCTCGGTTTGCGAACCAGGTTCGGTTTTCTCTGTTTTCTTTCCTGAGGGAAGGGAGTGTTCCCGTAGATTATCTCCCGGTGGCCGTGAGCTACTTTTCGTGGCCGTAGGCCATTTTGCCCATTTCGGAGTCCGGTTCCCGGTTTTCGGAGCCGTCAGGCTGTGTGCCTCGGCTCGGGACCGCCCAACCATCTCCGACTTCTCCGGTTTTTGGCGGAGACCTCTGTTTTAATGTTCCGAGGAACACTGGGGCCCCTGATGCCCACTTCGCAGCCGAACGCCACTTCCAGTGCCCGGTGACCCATTTTCGGGACCCCGAACTGCGTGATTTGGGCCCCGAGCATTCATTTCGCATCCGCTTTCTCCGGTTTCTGGCAGGAACCTCTGTTTTATCATTTCGAGAAACCCTGGGGCCCCCGATGCCCACTTCGTGGCCGTATGCCACTTTCGGTGCTCATAACCGGTTTTCGGGACCCCAAATTGAGCGGTTTTGGTCCCGAGCATTCATTTTGCATCGGTTTTCTCTGATTTTTGGCAGGGACCTCTGTTTTGTCATTCCGAGGGACACTGGGGTCGTAGATACCCACTTCGATGCTAAACACCACTTCCGGCACCTGCGGCCCATTTTCGGGATCCCGATTTGCTCGGTTTTGGCCCCGAACGTTCATTTCTCATTAGTTTTTGTTCAAACTTGGCAGGTACCTCTGTTTCAACATCAGGAAGATCACTGGGGGGGGAGAAGCCAGCAATTATCCCAGATAAGCAGTTTCGCTCCTCCGGAGCCCGTTTTTCTCACTTCCGGGCCAATGTTGAACACCTTGGGGGTATTTTCTTCCAACCAAAGTTACATATTTGTGATGAGGGAACATGGGAGGACCCTAAAAGCTACTGGTCGGCCAGCAATTGTGGGTTTCATTTTTGGGCCTCTCATTCAAGCTCTATGTTGTGGCTCCTGCTTCAGTGTTGCCAATTTCCGGCCTTGGAACCTTGTTGCACACATCTAGGAGGACACTTTGGTATGGTGGTCGGCCAGCAATTATTGGTTTCATTTTTGGGCCTCTCCTTCAAGCTCTATGTTGTGACTCATGGTTCAGTGTTGCCAAATTCCGACCCTGGGGCCTTATTCTACACACTTGGGAGGACACTCTTGTATGGTGGTCGGCCAGAAATTTTGAAGTTGGTTTTTTGAGGTGGCCGGTCGGCTAGGCTGGGTGGCTGGCCGACCAGGTGGGGTGGCTGGCCGGCCACCTCCCACAAATTTACCTGGCCGGCCAGATTCTTGCTTTACAGCCTGTCCCAGCTGTCCGGATATCTTCCAACATATCCCGGGGCATCCCGGGGATATTTCGGGAGGGAAAGATTGGGTGCTTTCCCTCCCCTTTTACACCCCATTTCTTGCCTATTTGAAGGCCCCTCCCCCTCCTTCTTCAAGGTTGGAAAAACTTGTCTCAAGAGATCATCTCCAAAAACCTCCATTTCCTTAGCTTAAAACCTCAAAAAAGCTTCTAAGTTCCTAGGTCTTCTCTTCATCAACACCTAGCCTCACCTTCCTTACTACCATTCCAGCAGCTAGGAAGTGAATTTCAGAGGTTGAGAAGCTACAAATCAGAGCCAAGAATCAAAGAAAGACAAGTCTTCAAGGGTAAGTCCTCAAAACCAACTTTTAGGGCTTTTTCTTGATTCATTTCTATACTCTATTTGGTTGAGAATTAGGGCTCCGACCCATACTGCTTTTGTGCTTGTTTTGAGCCCCTCTACAACTTTGTAGAAGGGCTCAACTTCATTTGGTGTCTCCATGATACACTTCCTTCAATATCCATCTTGTATGTCACCAATTTGCATGCTAGTTTTAGCCTATTTGCATTTGTTTTTGGGGCTCCGACCCCTACTGGTTTTGTGCTTATTTTGAGCCCCTCTACAACATTTTAGAAGGGCTCAACCTATTTTGGCCATTCTATATACCACCTCTCTTGGAAATTCACTTTGGGCCCTAATTCTTGCATGCTTTGTTAGGCTTACTTGGCTCCGGATTTCAGCCTTAATCAGGCTTATAAATAGCCTTGTTTTTGTCTCCTCTTCATGTTATGTTGAGGGCCTTAAGCCATTTGGTGTATATTTTTGGTACTTCCTTTGAAATCCATCAAATTTACCGTATTCTTGCATGTTTTGTAGCCTCTTGTGATTTTGGTTTTGGCCTTTGGTCAGAACTGAAAGGGGTCTTATTTTGACCCCCTTTACATGTTTCATGAAGAAAAGTTTGCTGTTTGGTGCATGGTTTGGCAAGTCTCATGATATAGCCTATTTTGAGCCTATTTTGCATGGAATTTCTAGCATGTTTTTATTCTGATTTTGGGGTTTCCATAAACTGAATATGTGCATATTTTTGGACCTTATTTAAAGTTGTAGAACTGAGTTTTTGGGTTTGAGCATTGTAGATATCACTTGCTTTGTAATTCCTCTCTTTTACCGTATTTTTGCATGCTAATGTTGCCATATCTGTGCTATTAATTTGGCCATGTTTTGTACTGAAAAAATGCCATATTTGGGACTGCCTTGCTACTGTTCTTGCTTCCATGATCATATCTTGCATGCATAGCATGGCTATAGGCCATTTCGGGGCTTAATTTCACACTTTCGGGATGAATGCATGCTTCGGGTGTCATTTCGATTTGTTTCGGGGCTGTTTTCCCCTTTATTTAGGTGCTGAAATTCCATTACCATGCTTGCATATCATTTCCCGTGCCATTCGTATCATTTTTGCATTGCCTCGGTTTGCGTGCCAATGGGCACGCACTTCGAGGCACCTCATTCTTATCATTCCGGCAGCCTATGTGAGTGTGGTTGAGGCCCTCCCATGTCGGCGTAAGCCCAATTTGCATTTTCATGCTTCTACATCATTGCCTCGATTTGCGTGTCCGCGGGTCCGCGTTTCGAGGCAGCTTTATTTTTACCCGACGGCCTCCTATGTGAGTGAGCTGAGGCTCTCCCATGTTGGTGTAAGTCCATGTCGGCATTCCGTATGCCATTTCTTTGCATTTCATCATCGCCTCGGTTTGCGCGCCTGTGGGCACGCACTTCGAGGCACTTCGGTTTTATCCGATTTTCATCTTTCATCATCGCCTCGGTTTGCGCGCCTGTGGGCACGCACTTCGAGGCACTTCGGTTTTATCCGATTTTCATCTTTCATCATCGCCTCGGTTTGCGCGCCTGTGGGCACGCACTTCGAGGCACTCCGATTTTATCCGACTTTTCATCTTTCATCATCGCCTCGGTTTGCGCGCCTGTGGGCACGCACTTCGAGGCACTTCGGTTTTATCCGACTTTTCATCTTTCATCATCGCCTCGGTTTGCGCGCCTGTGGGCACGCACTTCGAGGCACTTCGGTTTTATCTGACTTTTCGTCTTTCATCATTGCCTCGATTTGCGTGTCCGCGGGCACGCATTTCGAGGCACTTCGTTTTTTTATCCGACGGCCTCCTATGTGAGTGAGTCGAGGCTCTCCCACGTTGGTGTAAGTCCATTGCGGCATTCCGTATGCCATTTCATCTTTCATCATCGCCTCGGTTTGCGCGCCTGTGGGCACGCACTTCGAGGCACTTCGGTTTTATCCGACTTTCATCTTTCATCATCGCCTCGGTTTGCGCGCCTGTGGGCACGCACTTCGAGGCACTTCGGTTTTATCCGACTTTTCATCTTTCATCATCGCCTCGGTTTGCGCGCCTGTGGGCACGCACTTCGAGGCACTTCGGTTTTATCCGACTTTTCATCTTTCATCATTGCCTCGATTTGCGTGTCCGCGGGCACGCATTTCGAGGCACTTCGTTTTTTATCCGACGGCCTCCTATGTGAGTGAGTCGAGGCTCTCCCACGTTGGTGTAAGTCCATTGCGGCATTCCGTATGCCATTTCATCTTTCATCATCGCCTCGGTTTGCGCGCCTGTGGGCACGCACTTCGAGGCACTTCGGTTTTATCCGACTTTTCATCTTTCATCATCGCCTCGGTTTGCGCGCCTATGGGCACGCACTTCGAGGCACTTCGGTTTTATCCGACTTTTCATCTTTCATCATTGCCTCGGTTTGCGCGCCTGTGGGCACGCACTTCGAGGCACTTCGGTTTTATCCGATTTCCATCTTTCATCATCGCCTCGGTTTGCGTGCCCGTGGGCACGCATTTCCAGGCATCTCATTTTCGTAGCATTCATGTGTATCCATCCCAATATTAAGTTGTGCAAATCTGCTCCTCGGCCATCATGCATCGATATGCGTGATTGGTGGCGCGAGGATCGAGACATGCATACATTTGTGAAATACACTGCTATGCCCTTTTCCTGCTCTCCGTTGCAGCAAAAATGAAGAATTATCAGCTTTCCGGAATCTGGCACGCAATTCGAGGAAAACTGCAAACAGAGGCTAATCAGGGCATCCCAGTGGATTTCTGCGCCAAGCGGCCCAGCATATACTATTCACCAGGAGTAAGACAGTCCCTGGCTTGCATGCCCTTTTTTACTATTTTCCAGTTTAATTTGTATATTTATTCGGACTGTATATTTCGGACTGTAATATTCTTTCATTTGGGATTGTATATTTATTCGGACCCTCTGCGCGAGGGCATAATTGTAATAAGGGTGCGTGAGTGTGATGTATGTCTTCCAACCCCCATTTCTTTCTCCCTTTTATTTACCCGCTTTGGATGGTTAGATATAGGGCATATTTCAATTAGCATACAGTATGATAGCATGTTTGCATCATTCATCTGTTTTGCACGCACCGGGCTCGGCGCATCATACAAACTGCATCTGTATTTCAATTCCAAGTTGAGTACTTGATAGCCGTTGCATTTCACATGTCACGTTTAGAATAGCCGAGCCTGCTATAGTTGCATTTTGCATGTGTTGCATTAGGCATTCTGCATTTTTAGGATCATGCATGATTTCTAATGAATTTCCTGTTTTGGCTTGGAGTACTCGGTGAGTTTTTATGCTTTAGCATCCTTGCATGCGTGTGAGTGTTGCCATGATAGCATGCTTGCCATGAGGCTAAATGCTTATGTGATATAACTGCCTTGAATGCCTGTGGGTGGAGGTTGAGTTATTTGAATTGGGACAATACATTGACTGTTTGTTTTAAGCCCACTAGATAGTGGCAAAATCATGTTTTCTAAGCCCACCCGAGGGTGGCAAATCCGCATTTTAGCCTACCTGCGGGTAGCACCTTCACACCATTTTCAAACAAACAAACATGAAATGTTTTGTTCCAATTCAGACGGCCCAGTCTATACTTGTTTGCTGCGAGCATCACATAGTAACCTAGGCTAATAACCGGAATAAGAACTCACAAAGTTTTCAAAAACAGATATCATGGTTAGTAGAGGCCGGTCTTTGATCGGGCGAGAGGGGGTGCTCACGATGTGACCTTCCCTAATCGTACCCAAGTTCCCGAGCCAACTTTGGTGATGACGGACACGTGGCCTTTCGGCACCGAGTCAGGGTTTCCTAAATTTCCCATTTTAAAATATTTAGGTGGCGACTCTGTTATCTGGCAAAGCAGTCCATGTTTGGCACTTCTTTCAAAAAAATCTGTTTTCTCAAAACGATTTGCCGGATTTGGACTCTTTGGTTCGAGATTGAGAACCGCAACAAAATCGAGTCCGAACTGTAGCGAGGTCCCCCGCGGGCGTTGTTACAAACTCTTACCTAGAAACCTTAATTCTCTTGAGTTCTAGCAATTCTTGTCTAATTCCACCAATTTCCTTTAATTGCCTTGCAATTCTTTCCTTCTAAGCTTGGATTCAACCTCCTCTTACTCCATCTCCCTTTCTCTCACATTTTTGGAGACTCGAGGATGAAGGAGTGTATATATGAGTGTTTCCAAGAATTATCTTATTGATTAAGCTTAGACTAATTAGTTGTCATTAGCTTCATTAATTTATTCTAATTATCTTATTTCGAATCAATTTCTAATTAAACTTACCATAAAATTCTAAAATTTCCAAATAGTACATAACCTAATCAGTTTCATGTTCAAATGTCGATAAGGCCTTCAATTTGCATGTCGAAACGGAAATTCAAACAGATATTCCTAAATCAAACAGATATAATCACAAATAATACATGAAATGCACAATTAACACATGATTTCATCTTAATTACTTATTAGACATTCTTAGTCACGGGTTATTAGCTAATTACAAATCGGGGTTGTCACAGATACTTAATAAGCCCCCTTAAAAAAAAAAAAAGAAATTGAATATAAGTTTTGATAATCATTAAATAAACAATCAAATTACTATTCCCCAATCACGTACTTTTATTGTAACAATGGAAAAATTAGGAACAATCCTTTATAGGTTTTTATAAGAGTTCTAGTCCACAAAAAGATTTGCTTATTAGTTGAACTCTTTGAAATTTTAAATTCTAGAAGAATAAGGAAAAACTATGGTATAAATTGTCAAAAATTATCTTTTAACCCTAAAATCATTCTCTTCCATATTTATTTCTTTCTTTCTTCTCTCTCTACGTTCCTTTTGATGCTCTCTCTCAATTCTCTCTATGTCTCTATCCCTCTCTACCATTGTGCCCCACCAATGGCTAGTCATGATTATGCCATCACCGTTGTTGATTTCTTCATCTAAATCATTGTAACAACCCAACCTATGATTAACGTTAATCCGTGATTTAATATGCCTAATAAGTTATTAAGACTATATTTTGAATTAATTGCATATGTGTTGCATAATTTGTGATTTTATCTGTAATGACCCCAAAAGTCATCCTTATTTAATTAGAGGTTAATGTGCTTTAATTCAACCATATCTATTGGCATTGACAATGTTGTTATCTTATTTTGGGGTATTTATTGAGGTGGTGGTAAGATGGTAAAGTAAGATTGACCAAAGAATATAAATCGGATAGTTGATCTACGATCAGCCGTCATTCAATTGCCCTTTTCTTTTTCCACACTTTGAATTTAGATGTGAGGTTAGAACCATTGGAAAGCTTATTTCCGGGGCTTCAATTTGGATACAAGAACGACCTAAAACGGAGTCCGGATGGAAGAGTTATACCTGTTCAAAGTTTCGGGATCTGTGCTGAAAACAGGTCCGCTCGAGCGGGAATTTCTGCGCTCGAGCGGGAATTACGGGACAGCAGCTTAAAACGTGATTTTTTGGATCATTTCTCACACTTTCCTTTTTCATTCTTCATCCCTCTCCCTTAGGTCCGAAAACCTTAGATCCTTGATCTCCAAAACCTTCCATTTCCCTTAGTTTAGATCAAGATCACCCATCAAGAAGGAAGAAGCTTGAAGATTATTAAGTTTTACTGATTGGAATTTCGGGATTTTGGAAGGATTCTCCTCAATCTTGCTCCTTTGTTTGTTTTTCGAGGTAGGGGTTCTAGATCTCCTCAATACTTACATCTATGGCTTGATTTATGGTAACTTCGGTATATTAATGCAAAAATCTTCATTTTTATCATCTAGGACATATTATGGGATTTGGGGATTTTCTTGATGATCTTATGCCCTAGAGATGTAAGGAAATTCTTGTGTGTTTGTGATGAAAAATTGATAAGATCATTCTATCATTTAATTGTTTTGCTCTTTGATTTGTCATGTTTGAACTCAAGTATGAAAATATTAACTTGGTATATATATAGTAGGTGTATATCATGTGTTGTGTTATAAGAACATGAAGAACTTGAATCCAAGAATGGAATTGAGAGAGAGATGGCTTGTTTAAGCTCCTAATCTTGTTTAATTTGTCATGTTTAGGTAGAATCCATAATATAGTGATGTTGGGTTGAAAGATAGTCTTGATTTCATTTGGAATTGCATGAAAAATGGAATGATGTTGCCTAATCCGAAATACAGAATTTCAGAATTCGCTTTGTCTGCTCGAGCGGAGGAAAGCCCGCTCGAGCGGGAAAATCGGCCTTCCAGCAGTTTGATGGATTTTACAGTCCGCTCGAGCGGCCAAAGTGGCGCTCGAGCAGGGAGGCTTATTTTCGAAAACAATGTGTTGTCCAGTTTTGTGTGCTTGACTCCCTGGTATTTTCAGAATATTCTTCTAATGACTTTAAGATGGCTATAAATTCATGTGATGTGTAATGACACGGGGGTTAGTTTTCAATGATTATGAGGAAAGAGAACCAATTTACAAGTTATGGTTGCGTGCAGGACACATTCCGGGAGGGACAAGCACTCCATTGTAGCACTGTGAGTAGTAGTACTTCAATGTACCTTAGTAATTACTTTTATTGATGTTATGATCTTCGTCGTAAGAATTGGGTTGACATGTATGCTATATATATATATGCTATGTGAGAAACCTTGTGACCTCATGGAAACATCAAAGAAGTTAAGAAGTCATGTATGTTATGTGAGAAACATTGTGAAGTTACGGGAACATCAAAAGATTTGTGAATGATTCTAACTTTGTTAAGTGTACAATAATAACACGTTACAACAAGAAATGCCTTATCTGATATATTACGTTTTGAATTACTAAATGATTGCTCATTCATATAAAGATATTTAAGGCATTTTTAGTACAAGGCCCTTGCCCGGGGGTAATAATACCGTGGTTCAAGAATATGTTTTATATGAAATTGTGAAGTATGAATCTCAACTTGTGAATTTGTGAACTATGAAACTATGTGGTCTTTGGACCTACCTGTTGTGGTCTTCGGACCTACCTGCTGTGGTCTTCGGACCTACCTGCTGTGGTCTTCGGACCTACCTGTTGTGGTCTTCGGACCTACCTGCTGTGGTCTTCGGACCTACCTGCTGTGGTCTTTGGACCTACCTGTTGTGGTCTTCGGACCTACCTGTTGTGGTCTTCGGACCTACCTGATCTGAATATGAAAATGATTACGCTTATGCGTTCTGTTATTTCTGGGCCGGTAGCTATTTTGTTATTTTAGGCAAATGGCCATTCTGTATCTTCTGCACATACTGGGCGTAAAGCTGCTCTATTAAGAAAACTGGAACTATGATTGTCTGAGATATATTTATAGCATGTAGCTAATCATATATTTCTGCAGTTATTTATATACTTTACTATTAAGTTGAACATTACATGATTTACGTACTATTATTCACTGAGTTTGACTCACTTTGATTTATGTTTGTTTCTGTAGGCACTCAACCTGGAGGTCAACCTTAACCTGTGACTTCCGTCACTCAGTTGTCATCCCCTGAGTATTTAAGCTCTTAGATGTTGACGTCCAAGTTATGGAGTTTTGTTAAGTTTTTAAATTATACCCCAAATGTCTGTTAAGATTGAAGTGTATGTAATTCGTTTATCTTCTCATGTTTTCGTTGTATGCCCGATTTTGAGGGTTGGGTCTGTATTTATATATATATTTAGCTATCTTCAAATGCATGACATTGTCTATTCATCTGTATTATGTTATGTATGTGATCCTGGCATAGTAGTGGTAGCTCAATGGATGTTATTTTATGTTATTTTATGTTATTATATGGAATTAAGTGCTTCCGTTCAGGCCCCATAGGTTATGTATATCAGGTTAAGAGTCCGGTTTCGAATAGGTCATGCCCAAACTTTTAGGGGCGAGTTTGGGGCGTGACATTATCTGTCATCGTAGACACATTTTTTTTGAATTTCTATTTTGTTCTGTAAATCGAAGGCCTTATCGGCATCCAATCACGAAATTGGCTTGATATATGTGCTATTTGGAATTTTTAGAACATTATGGTAGGCTTAATTGAAATTCGATTCGGAACGATTAAATTAGATTAATTTAATACCCATTTGATTAGTTTCAATAAACTAACATTAATGAAGCCTATATAAGGCACCTATTGCCTCTACTCATCTTTCTTTCCTCATTCAACACACTCTTGAGCCTATACACATACACAACTGTAAGAGTGAGAGAAGGGGGAGAGATTGGAGTCAATTTGAAGCCAAGCTAGCAAGAATTAAAGGAATTGAGGAGAATTTAAGAGTTACAACTTCAACACTTGTGAACTCAAGCCTCTAGGTAAGAATTTTATCCTTAAACCTTGAAATCTAGACTATAATGCATGAACTCAAGAGAATTATGTTGATTTATGCAAGAATTGAGTTAGAGCTTGGGAATTGTAAGTCATTCAATGCATGCATGTCCATATCATGAAATTTTGAAGTTTTTTTCATGAGAAATCTCACATGCATGTTCATATTTTGGTTGTAATCTAAGAATTCACCATATTTTTGAGTTGAATATTTCATTTGGTCATGTTTTGGGAAGCTATGAACTGAAATTATGCATGCATGTCATAGTTATAGCATGTTCTTACACTTCAAATTGAATTTTGCTCAATTAGCAAGCTATTGGGCCATGATTTCTTGTAATGATCATTAATTCATGTTGTTTTAAGAGTTTCCATGTATTTTCTCAAGTTTTGGCCAAGGAAAATCAAGTTTTGGTGCTTAAAGATTAAGTTTTGAACTTAGAGATTAAATCTGGAAATTTCAGAATTTGCATCTACACTCGAGCGCAGGAATCCATGCTCGAGCGACCACTTTGAGTGCGTGCACTTCCGCTCAAGCGACCTAAAGTACGCTCGAGCATAAAATGCAAGCCCTCAGAAGTTCTTGTGTTTTGCAGCACGCTCGAGCGAGGGTCTGAGTTTCACGCTCGAGCAGGGATCGAGCGTCCGTTGAGCGTGAAAAACAAGCAACCAGTACTTTTTCAAAATTTACAGACCGCTCGAGTGAAGGGAGTTATGCTCGAGCGGACCCTCACATTCTGCATGCCCGCTAGAGCGTGGATCCTGTTTTTAGCAAGTTTTGAAAAATGTTTTTAAGTGCATTTATGCATCCTCATTCCATCCTAAGCATTCCTAGGCCATGATGAAGACACCATAATGAGGTTAATGAAGTAGAAACACACCAAGACAAGAAGAAACTAAGTTATCATTTCCAATTGTGTAATTCAGTATACGTTCATTCTATAACTGTGTAGGTCGCGCGCCACAAGGAAATTGAATTGTTTACTTGCAACATCTGTTATCTATGTGTAATAACTTAGTAAAGTTATGTTCAAGTTAAATTATTTTCGGTACATGAAATAAGATCTGTTGAATGGAATGTCATGTTTTATACTATGAATGATTGTCCAACAATAACAAGCATTTATGATATTATGCTATGATTCAAGTATGTTACAAGTGACATTATGTTATGATTCAAGTATGTTACAAGTGACATTATGCTATGATTCAAGTATGTTACAAGTGATATTATGCTATGATTCAAGTATGTTACAAGTTCCCAGTACCGGAGGTTCCTTATGGAACTAACAAGCTATCTGTACCTGGCTGGATGTTCCTAGGTGGAATTGACAAGTTTTACAAGTTCCCAGTCCGGAGGTTTCTTTATGGAGCTAACAAGTTATCCTTACCCGGCCGGAGGTTCTTCTATAGAACTAACAAGTACGATTTAAGATTCTCTGTATGTGTTCTGTCAGTGCTAGCGGATGCACCATGTAAGATTTAGCATGAATCTCTGATCTCTATATACATGTCCAGAATGAGAATACGAATGTGAACTTTGGTTTCAGACATAATTATGAGACATCATTCATTTACCCATTTACTCTGTTATTATTCACTGAGCCTCCGTTTACTAGTTATTTATTATGTATGTAGGTGAGCAGGCTCGTGATCAGGCTTAAGATGATGCTTAAAACTTTTTTTGTGTTTGTCAGCCACCTTTTGCACCTCACAGAGAGGTTCCAGATCAAGTCATGCCTTGTTGCTGTGTTAATATGAATGTATAAGACTGTTCCTTTTACTCTATGAACAAGTTTTCCTTTTATATGTACATGAGGTGTTGTGTAAATATTGTATCTATGATGTCATTCGTATGTTTATAAAAGTTAAGATTATCAGTCCCATGTATGTCTGCACAGCTCGATGGACTATGTATATATATTTTTTTTATGTATTTACTTCCACAGCCCCTAATTACAAGTCTAATTGTTAAGAGGCCTTCGGTAATCTATAGATTACTAGCCGGTTATGACACTAAACCTATAGGGACTGGTTTGGGTCGTGACAATCATTTACGCATCATCTCTTTCGTTTGACTTAGATAAGATCTCACAATTATGACTACTACATGACATTGTTTATGTACAACTTCCATTAACACTGCTTTGTTGCTCCACTGCCTTCCTATGTGGTCCAAATTTGTCTGTGTTTTTTTATTTTCCTTTTCTATATCTTTATTCTTTCTTATTTATCTCTCTATCTATATTTATCTTCTCCAATTAACCCTGTTGAAAAATATATAAATTTGTAATCGCAATATGATATTTCACCGTCACATAGTGAAAATTTCATCGAGTGAAGCTTATATATGCAGTGTGAAGCTTAGATAATGTAAAATACAATAAAACTTCACTTCGAGAAATTTTAGTAAGTAAAATTTTACCATGTGAAGCTTATCTATTCAAATTTGATTTTTGTGTACCAAAAGAGATTTTAATAAAGGTTAAAAATTGTAGGACTTATGTATAGGTCATTATACGTGAACTTATTATCCAATAGGTCATATGATAATTAAAAGCGTTTTTCATCAAACACTATTAAAAAAGTCAATAATTGTTAATTTTCAGTAACAATTTGAAAATTTTGTTACAAAAAAATTACTAATTATAAATTGGGTTAATTACACTAATAGTCCCTATAGTTTGGAACTTGTGTCACTTTAGTCCCTGACTTTTCAATTGTGACACATTTGACCCTGAATTTTGAATTTTGTTCCAAATAAGGACAATTGAAAATATCATTAGATTTTTCAAGGGTAAAATCGTCAATTTGATAAAATATAAACTAATTTGACAAAAATAAATGTCAAAAAAATATTTTTAATTTTTTTAAAATTATTTTTATCCACCAATGATAAAATTATGTGAAATTAATAAAAATTACGTGATTAATTTTTTAAAATTAATTTTACATGATCATCATCCAAATACATAATAAAAATTAATTTGGTAAAAAAAATAAATAAATGTTTAAAAAATTTATCAATTTTACATAATTTTATTTTTAGTAAGTAGAAATAATTTTT
Source organism: Camellia oleifera (assembly GCA_022316695.1). NCBI lineage: Eukaryota > Viridiplantae > Streptophyta > Magnoliopsida > Ericales > Theaceae > Camellia > Camellia oleifera. Next base: position 171,247,570 of record CM039308.1, read on the forward strand.
TAAAATTCAAAAATATTTGTTTGACATTTATTTTTATCAAATTAGTTTATATTTTATCAAATTGACAATTTTACCCCTTGAAAAATCTAATTATATATTCAATTTTCCTTATTTGGAACAAGATTCAAAATTCAGGGTCAAATGTGTCACAATTGAAAAGTCAGGGACCAAAGTGACACAAGTCTCAAACTATAGGGACTATTTGTGTAATTTACCCTTATAAATTTTAGTGACAGTTTAAAAAAATTGTCATAAAAAAATGTCATTAATTTTTAACTTTCAGTAATAGTTTAAAAATTTATCACAAAAAAAATCACTAATTATAAGTTTTAGCATCAATTTATAAAAATCGTGACAAAAATATTACTAATTGTCAATTTTTAGCGACATATACAAAAAAATCATCACAAAAAATTATTTTTGGTGACAATTTTATTATGATTTATTTTTAATAAGACATAATGAAACTATTATGATTTATTAGTAGTTTACCCTTAAAAATTTAAAAATGAGAATCAAATGTAAAAATTGAGTACCAAATTTTAGATTTATGTCTTAAAATCTTAATCGAAAGCTGCAAAGATAAAATCTTTTGAATATATATATACACATATATATTTGTTTAAAACAAAAATTTACTTCACTGATAAAGTCATCAGATAGTTGCAGGAAACCTTGCCGGAGAGTAGTTGAAAAAAATATCAAATGAGCTGTGGGAGGTCATTGAAAAATCGTCATCAACGGTCGGAGGTTATCAGCAACAGTTGAAGGTGGTGGTAGCTGATGTAGTGAGATAGTAGTGTAATTAAATTAGAGGTAATTTTGTCAAAAAAAAGAAAAAAAATTTAAGTGTCATTTGGTAACATTTACGTTTTTAGTTTTCAGTTTATATTTATAAAAATTTTAAAAACTCAAATAAAAACTTGTTTGGTAAATTTTTGATTTATAAATACGTGGTCTTAGTTTATAAATTTGGCCAAAAAATGAAAACACAAAAAATGTGTTTCCATTTTGAGTTTTCAGTTTTTTTTTTTTTTTTTTACCACCCAACACTAGTCACCACCCGCCACCATTTTCCACCACGGTCTTCCGCCACCACCACCCGCCACCCACCCGCCACCACCATCCCACCCACCTGCCACCACCACCGACCACCCGCCACCCACTCGCCGCCACCACCCACCCCTCGCCACCACCACCACCACCACCCACCTTCCATCCACCTGCCACTATCATCCACCGCCCGCCACCACCACCACCCACCACCTACTTGCCACTACCACTCACCACCCACCACCACCAACCACCTGCCACCTCCTGCCACCCACCCGCCACCACCCACCACCCACCACCATCACCCACTACCCACCCGCCACCTACCTGCCACCACCACCACCCACTCGCTACCACTTACCACCCGCCACCGTCACCCACCCACCCATCACTACCACCACCCGCCACCACCCACCACCCACCATCCGCTACCCACCTGCTACCACTACCCACCACCCGCAGCCACCACAACCACCATCCACTCACTACTGCCCACCATCGTCACCCACCTACCTACCATCACCACCCGCCACCCACCTGCCACCGCCACCCACCACCTACCACCCGCCACCACCACCCACTCACTACCACCCACCACCACCACTCGCCACCACCCGCCATTCGCCACCTACCTGCCACCACTACTCGCCACTACCACCACCACCACCACCCACTCGCTACCAGCCACCACCCGCCACCGTTACCCACCTACCACCACCAGCAGCTACCCATCACTCACCGTCACCAATTTCCACCACCGTCTTCTGTCGCCACTTGCCATTTCTCACTTTTTTTAATATTTTTAAATTTTTTAAAAAATTTTGTCAATTACCAAACGCGTTTGTAATTTATGTTTTTCTAAAAATAAACAAAGACCAATTTATAAAAATTTTGTAAATATAAACTGAAAACGTAAACGTTACCAAACATACTAGTGTTCTTAAACTAAACAAAACTTTTTTAAGTTGTTCTTTAACTAATAAAATATTTTCACTGGGGATCTTAAAAAAAAAAAAAACCCTTATTACATTGGTCTATTTTGATAGTACTTATAAGTCAATTTATTTAATTTGCTTGTTAAAATAACGTTTGATTGTAATTTTAAATTAAGGTAAAATACAAATACACAACCCTCCAGATTTGCTTAAAATATAAATTGTCTCTTGTGATTTAAAAAATTACAATTATCCCATTGTCGTATTTTAAACAAATCTTGGGGTGTTTAATTGTAATTTACCCTTTAAATTGTATAATTTATTTGATTTTTTAAACTTATTTAACAAAAAAAAGTTGAGATTTTCGTAAGGTACAATTTGATTTTATAAGCTTTTAATTACATATGTACAAAATGATCACATCTTTTTTGTCTTGATTACGGGTATAAAAAGATATTTTTACAATATTTTGAATATTTGCGTAACAAAAAAAATTCATTTATCGAACATGTTTTACTTTTTTCTCATTCTAAATTACCAAAAGTTTCGTGAAATTAATTCAGAATTTATTTGAGTTTATTTTAATTATTAAAATAACTTATAAATATATATCAGACTGTCTGGACAAAAATATAATTTATGGGTCATTTTTTGATAAATCCGTTTTAAGTGTTTTATTTCATCTAATTCATATTCTTTTTAAGTATTTCATTAAGTTCTGTTTAATGTAATATGACAAAATCATCATTTCCAATTTTTTGCACATATTTCTATTTTGAAACTAATATATAACAATAGTTTCTCATTTTATGAAGAAAATTTCTCCCTCATTCTAAAAAGAAAAATTTTCCCTTATTCTGTATAGAAAATCTCTCTCTTATTTTAAGGAGAAAATCTCAAATTATGGATTTTGAACCTTTTTATAATTTGAAAATTTTAAAAATAATTCAACAAAAAATCTAAATAAAAATCAAAATACAATGTGAATATCCATGGTAAACAACAAACATACAATTAACTTTTGAAAAAACAAAACACAATTAAATTACATTGTGAATGTTTACAACAAACAACAAACATACAACAAACCTTTGAAAAAAAAATTCATATGAAAATACAATGTGAATATTCAAAATTTATAATTAACATACAATTAGTCTTAAAAAAAATAATTATACCAATGCAAACATTTATATTGCAACGTGAAAACATAAAATAAAATTAAGAAAGTGAAAATCGACTATTTCAATTATTTAATAGTAACAAAAATGACTGTTCATCTAACAAGCAGAGTATAGTTCCAAAAAAAGAAAAGAAAAAGCATAGTAACAAAAAACAACAAACACACCATTCACTTTTGAAAAAATAAAACTTATATCAAAATACAATGCGAATGTTCACAATTTACAATTAATACACAATTAGTTTTAAAAAAAATAAACTCATATCAACGCGAATATTCACACTACAACGTGAAATATAAAATAAAATTAAAAAAAAGTAAAAAACGACTATTTCGAATGTTCAATGGGAATAAAAATGTTTGTTCAACTAACAAGTATAGTAAAAAAAATAACAAAATACAACTAACTTTCAAAAAAATTCAAAAAAAACTCATACCAAAATACAATGTGAATACTCGCAATTTAAAATTAATATACAACTAACCTTTAAAAAATTAAATTCATACCAATGTAAATATTCACATTATAACATGAAACAAAATTGAAATTAAAAAAAAAAATTGACTATTTCAATTGCATGGTAACAAAAAATGATTGTTCAAATAACAAGTATATTAACAAATAACCAATGATATATGAACATTCACATATAGCAAAATATATAATTATGTCCAAATTATATTCCAACACTCATTTCTCAGACTTTCAAATAATGTGAAATGTGAACATTTACAATGATTGACAAAAAAATAGAAACAATGGCAGGAATAGAATTATAAATAAATAAAAAAAAACTCAATTACTCTAAAAATAAAAAAATATCACCCATATTCTCATATTCATCATCATCTTTATCATTATCACTATCATCATTAACAATCTATGCAATTTCACCATTCTATCAATCCAAATCAAACCAAACTCATATTTGAAGAATATGTTTGTAACAAAATTGATTGGACATAAATAGAGTTTCGACTTAGGACAATAGAGAAATATAGAGTTTCGAATACAGACCAACGATGGGTGAACACAGAACTTTGAACACAAAGTGACAATGGAGGAACACAAAGTTTCACCGCAACAATGGAGGAACATAATATTATTTCACCACCATGTATAAACTAAAGTTTCTAAACCCTATAAAAAAGAGAGTTTCAAACCCAAGCAGAATGAAATAATATCACAAATGTGAATGAATCTAATTAAAAAGAAAAACGTGAATAATGGTAATTACCAAAATAGAGGTGGTAATAAAAAAAAAGTATATATCCTTTTTCTATGTAACACATATCAATAATAGACATAAGGGTATAATAGTCCATCAAACAATATAAATTAGGAAAAAAAAGACTTCATGGAATAAAATTATAATTACATGAGACTAATTGGATTATAATTTTTCTTGATAGACTTATTGGGTTAGAATACCTCCAAATGAGATTTATCAATAAAAAAATCCCATAATTTAAGGATGAATAACAAACGAGTTTGACTTCTCTCATGTTATCTTTTCAATTTGAAAGAGTGTTTGAGCTTGGTAGGTACATTCTGGAAGTGATATGAACCTTTTACTTTTTAATACTTGTTAAGCAGAATATTCATATAACTTGAGATGAATGGATATCAGTAGTTATATGTTTGAATTAAATTTATATTACAAAAAATAAATGACTATTTTTAAAATTAGATTTGTTGTCCATTTTTTTAAAATAAATTTGATTCAAACATATAACTATTGATATCCGATCATTTTTTATTTTTTATATGAATATTTTACTTAATAATTCTTAAAAAAGTGAACTGTTTGGATTATCAAAATCAATTCCAAAATAGATTTGCCAAACTCAAACATTCTCTCAAATTGAGATGATTAATTTAAGAGAAGCTAAACCCATAATAAATATTCCAAAAAAGAAAGCAAATCCTGTTAGGTGAGTTTGGAGTGTTTTTTTTAGTGACTTTTCTAAAAGTCAAAAAAAAAAAGGGGTAAATTATATTGATCTCCTAGGTTTAATGAAATTGTAGAAATCTCTTATGAGATTTTTGAAATGACTTAAATCTCCCTTAAAATTTTGTTTCAATTACAATAACCTCTCTTAAGATTTTCAATTACAATAACCTCTCTTAAGATTTTATGAAATGTAGAAACCTTGCTTGAGATTTTTGAGATGACCAAAAATCTCTTTAGAGGTTTATTTTCAATTAGATTGACCCCTCATACAATTTAAAGAAATTGCAGAAATTTCTCATAAGATTTTTTAAATGACAAAAACCTTTCTGGATGTTTAGTTTTTTGTTACAGATTCCTTCTTATGTTACTTTATTGTAAAAAAATAAATAAAAAAATATTGACTTAATCAAATAATTTAATTACAATTTCAATTGCGTCTAGTTACAAAGAAGTAATTTAATTACAATTTCAATTTTGTCTAGTTACAAAGAAGTAAGAATTTTCGTCTACAGTTGATTGCACGTGCCTTCTTTAAGCAAAACCTTTTCGCATCATAAAAAAAATATTCACATCATCAAATAGTTTAATTACAATTTCATTTTACCCTTGATAATTGTGTCTAATTACAAAATATATATATATATATATAATTCATGTTTTCTCTCTTTGTCATATCCGTAGTTGCTGCAACTTGGGGAGGCTACTACACACTATTGCGGAGCCAATAAAGCTTTTTTTAGGCTTCATTCTGGCGATTCAAATTGTTCATTTTGTAAAAGAAATCGTATAAAATATGTTTGAAAAATTTAAGTTAATTGAATATCAGTATTCCTTTCATTAAGTTATGTTTATATTCAGATTTATATTGAAAATTAGATTTACCATTCAATTTTTTAGATATAAATATGTCTTGATAAAAGGGATATTAATATTTAATTAACTTTGAATTTTTTTAGATATATTTTACTCAATGTCTTTTAAAAAGTGAACGATTTGAATTATCGAAATGAAACCCGAAAAAAGTCTCATTAGCTGCACAATAATAGCTGTTGCGCATCCAAACCCTAGTTATGGTGTGCAACAGTCACCCCAAATTCTAATTATCAATAAGTGTGCGTCTTGTTTATCCAAAACCCAATGGGAATTTTATTTATTTCTTTGTTGTAATTGGACACACTTTAAAAGGTAAAATTTAAAAATAATTAATTTATTTGATAATATCAACATTTTCTATTATTTTTTATGACAAAATAATAATTTAGAGAATCTGTAATAAAAACTAAACCTAAAAATCTGTAATAAAAAACTAAACCTAAAGAAGTTATATCATTTCAACAATCTTATGAAAGATTTCTATAATTTTAAATTTCAAGAGCGGTTAATATAATTGAAAATTAAATCTTAGGAGAAGTTTTTGTTAATTTAAAATTTTAGGAGAGGCTTTTATATTTCATTAAATATCAGGAAAGTTATATTTGGAATTTACAATTTCATTATTAATGATATTATATGTATTAATTAATATATTAATATATGCTATGTCATTATTATCCTTAAAATTATAGACTCCACTCATTATATAAATTATAAAAATTAAAAAATCTAAATTTATATCACATCATTCAGTAATACAATATTTAATATACCAATTAATGAGTATAACTTAATTATTTCATTAAACCTGATGGAGGTAAGTCTAGGTACCCAAAAATTTAATATTTAATATTTTTTTTTTATAAACCGAATTTTAGCCCTAAACGGCCACAAAGGCGAATGACGAGCCGGTGGATGCAAGTACGGAGAGGCGAGAAATAGCGATTGATTGAAGATTGAAGATTGAAGATTGAAGTGGTAGTTGAGCGCTCTTGATTGTCGTCTCTCTGTCGATCGTGTCTTTTGTGTTGTGTTGGGATGGCTTTGAAGTTTCTGAACAAAAAGGGATGGCACACTGGGAGCCTTCGGAACATAGAAAACGTGTGGAAAGCTGAACAGAAGCATGATGCCGAACAGAAGAAGTTGGAGGAACTCCGCAAGCAGATCCATGAGGAGAGGGAGCGCTCTGAGTTTCGCCTCCTCCAGGAACAAGCTGGCCTCCTTCCGTACGTCTTCTCAAATTTTTTTTTTCTCGATTGGGATTAGGGTTTCTTTTAAACAATTTTGCTAAATTTCCCCCTTTTTCTTTATTTTGTATCTTGTATTTTTAATTTTTTGTTGCAGCAAGCAAGAAAGATTGGAATTCTTGTATGATTCTGGATTAGCTGTAGGAAAGGGCAGCTCTGATGGATTCAAGGCACTTGAAGCCCTACCCAAGACTGACCCTCAAACGGCCTCCTCTTCTTCCGCCAAGGTATTTTTATTCTCATTCTTTTGAAATCACTTGCCTGTGCCTTTTGATTCAAGCTTCTTACATGACATGACTGGCTGATAATCGTGGTTAGTACCAAGGCTTCAAGATAACAACAAGCTATATTAAGACGAATCAAGGAATTAAATATTGTTAGCAAAAGCATACATTATAGTATTTATGTCTACATGTTCAGTACATAACTGACCAGTGGCGCATATGGTTACATGCAAGTCCATGCCATAATCACACATATAATAACCATTACAAAACATAACATATTTACATCCATAACTAAATAAAATCTAAGGAACACATGGCATGTTCAAACTAGCTTCATTACACATAGCAAAAGTATGTCCACATAGAAAAGCCTCCAATGGTTGTGCCTTATCATGTGAAATGTTATTAGGCACGATGTAAGTTAAAGCCCGCCCAGTAAATAGCATTATACGAGCACTCAAGAGATACAATAGTTACATGGATATTCAATTTAAAGAAAGTGTAGCTCAAGTCCTATTATGTTATCAATTTGTAATTGCCTAGCTTGAGTCGTATTTGTTTTAAGAAGTCCTACTTGAGTCTTATTTGAAATCTATAAGATAGTAGGACTGAAGTGCTTAATGAAGATCTCGGTTCGTGTACAATTGGCCTCAGTAGCAAGCTAGAGAGTATAAGTGTCTGAAGCTATATTCGAAGCAACAAGAAGTGTATTTATTTCTATTGGTTGGTCAATCGGCCATTCCTTAGGTTGACTGGATGTTTGATGTCGAAGTCTCTGGTGGACTTGTCATATGTTAGGTCAACTCGTCGGCACAAGATTAATTTCATATAGCACGAGAAAGGTTGCCAATATCGTAATCCAAGTCTTCCAAGGATTCTCTAAATATAAATACATCTTTTATGGGGGAATCAAAAAGCTTAGAGAACATAAGGAGTGGCTATATGCCTTTGTTCGGAAGATTATTTAATCTCCAAGGCTTGCACATCATTGTTCATAAATGGATGATTCTTGTTGGATTCCAAGGTTGTTTTGGTGGATTCCAGAGGTTGGTTGGTGGATCATGTTTAGTTCAAAGTGGAATTTAGAGGTATCGTGGTTTCAATACTCAACTGATCATGAATTTAGTTGGTACAAGAAGCACACTTGAAAATTCAGTAGATTTGTACCTGAGATGCATGAATTCGGCTAGGGTGGCGTAGTAAGTTGTAATTTGTATTTTGATTGGTTGTGATAGTGGTTTGTTGGCTGGACAAGGTCCCGTGGTTTTTTCCATGTTAAAAATTGTAAGTGGTTTGTCTGTGTGCTTGATTTATTTTTATGCTTGTAATCTAGATCGTGCGATTAGAATTTATCAGCCAAACAAACCAAAGAAAATCTATATCAATGAATTAAAAGTTTTCATTTAGTATTACAGCATATCAATTGTCTAGTATTCATGCTTATAATCAATATAGTTACACAATAATGCACACATCACAATGAAACAATGACTTGAGTTGACTTGGACTCCCAACAAGGGCCACAGAGTGGCAACAAGAGCTATGAAACATGGCGAACAAGAGACGTCTTGATAATAGGAGTTACTAGTATGCTTACTGCCCCCAACGGTTGGGACTCACCGTGAATAACATATATGAAACATTGGCAAGTAAGATCATGTATTTCAAAAGAGATATCCATGGTTTTTCTTAGCATAATTAATTTTGGTAATTAATTCAAATTATAGCATTGCAATAAGAAGATGTTTGAAAAGGAATTACATTGATAAGAACTAAGTTCATAGATGCTTTGGTAAACAACTACTCACCTTGTGCTCTAAGCAAGTTCTCACAAGAGTTCTTCCAAGGATTGTACATTTTACAACTTGTACATGATTAGAATTAAGCAATTGTGCAAAGTTTCTTTAATGAATCATGTGAACTCCTAGCAATGGTCCATTATCTTAGTTGTGCCTTTGCTAGGGTCCCAATGCAATGGTTGGGGGTCAAAATGGGTAAAGTCAATCAAAACGGGTCAAAATAGGGAAAAAGCCTTGAAGGTTGGATAACAACTCAAGTGGTGAATCACTGCTTGCATGTTTAATTGAACAACTGAGATCTAGAGAAGTGTTGTTCACTATTGGATGATCTAGAAAAGTGGTGAATCACTACTTGCATGTTTAATGATGACTCTAGTGGTCATCACACAGTCTCAATCTTTTGGGTTTTGAAGCCTAGAATTTTGATCCCAATTGATTCCCAACTTCTAATTCTATACCAATAAGTAAGCAATAAAGTGAGAAATTTGGGTGCAAAACTTCCTTAAACACCAACCTAACCTCCTCCTTCCATCAAATAGTGGGCCGTGGCCAATCAATTATAGATTCAATCTTTTGTGGGTCCACATAGATGTGACATGCCAAAGAAGTGAATGCTCCAAAGCCAAAACACACACTTATTCTATTTCACATAGTTTATTTTCTCTCAAACCGTGTAGCATGATCCACAAGTGTTGTTCATGCTCCTTCTATGTCTTGGAATAAACCAAAATATCATTGATGAAGATAATCACAAACTTGTCAAGTAGGGTTTAACACTCGATTCATTAAATATATGAATGTGGCTAGTACGTTGGTGATGAAGATCATGAAAAGAAGAAAAAGACTAAATCCGGAATTTCACATGAAGCACATTTAGGATACCAAGAATTAAAGATTTAGAATAATTTTGATTCTTCATATCATTATAGTAGGTTTTAGTAATTAAGGGTATAATGGTAATTCTAATAATTGTTAGACATGGGTTGTAAGGGGTTGCCCATGGGTTTGATTTTGGGTAAAGTTATTAAATGGGTCATTATATATGTGTTTTATTATCTCTAAAATAATTTTAGTGATCAAAAGTCCAAATTTTCTATTTTGATATTGAAATAGAATTACAAGTCATTGAAGTTTCCTGTTATGATTGAAGTATAATTGGAAGTCATAGTTGGTCTAGAATATTAGTATTTGCTAAATATTTTTAGTTTCTAAATTTGAGTTATAGTCTTTATAGAGTTATGAGTCTTTAGCTTATAAATATGTGTGTAATCTTAATGATTCAAGGGAAGAGTTAATGTGCCTGTTTGGCACAGCTTATAATCAGCTTATTCCAGCTTTCAGCTTAATTTAAGTTATTTTGATGTGTTTGGTTTAGCTTATAGCTTATAGCTTATAGTTTTTTGGAAGTCAGAAATCAGCTTATTCTTTGAGTGGGGCAGGAGATGCTTTAAGAATAAACTGGAAATCAGCTTAAGCTGAAAGTTATAAGCTATAAGCTGTTTAGGCATAAGCTATAAGCAGTTTCCCATAGCTCTACCAAACAGCACTAATATTATGAAAATTTGAGATTGTGTTTGTATTACTGTTCACTTCACTGTTCACGGTGCTTGGAATAGCCACCCAATAGCCCTGAACACTTGTTTTTTTGATTTCCAAAACCCTACATTTTTACAAACCCTTAAACTCTTATTTTTTAAATACTTTGCAGCCACAAAATCTCACAAAATCCAGCCCTATAAGTCTATTGTTGCTGCTGCTGCCTGTATATTTAACCCGGCCTCACTACTTGTAGGAAAATAATTTCTACTTGTCCTACATCAGTTGGTCATCCCAAAAGGCATGACAAAAAACTCGTACTAGCTCCATAATGTGTGCAGAAGTTGTCTTTTCAATATCCCTGGCTTTGACCTTTGGATGATATTCGGATCACAAATCTATTTTGGAAAATACTTGGATGCCTTGAAGTTGATCAAATAATTCATCTATTCTTGGTAGTGAGCACTTGTTCTTCATTGATACTTTGTTTAACTACTGATAATCAATGCAAAACCTTATGGTCCCTTCTTTCTTCTTCATGAACAACATGGGAGTACCACAAGGTGAAGTGCTTGGTTGGATAAAGTAATTGTCAAGCAAATCTTGAAATTATACCTTCAATTACTTCAATTTTGTAGCTAACATCCTATAAGGGTTTTTAGAGATGGGTGGTGTGCCTAGGTATTACATCAACGGTAAACTTGATTTTGTCAATCAACTAAGGATCTTGTCAGCTCTTCTACAAAAGATTGGGAAAACATCTGGGCAGCATTGTTGCTCCAAAGGTTTCCGTCACAAGTGCAAAGGCTCTTCCTTGCCTTTGATCTTTCTGACTGCCTTCCTCAATTGTTGGTTTTTGAATTGATTAGAACAGGCTAGGTGATGAATTTTTGGTGTTGACATGCTTCTTGGGTCAAGGTAAGGAGCTCAGTTGTCTTTCGGTACTAAATGGATTTCGGAAAGTATTTGTTGAACACCTTTAAAAATATTTGCCATGTCATGTGGGGTACGTGATGCAGTTGGAAAACGTGAAGAGCAGAATTTGTAGCAACAAGAAAATCGCAACTCTTCTACAAATATATTGAATCCTAATATTACAAAAATTGTTGAATCCTAAGATTACCAAAATTATATGAAAAGGTAAAAATCTCTCAATGAATTTTGTATTATTAATCAAAAGTTGTAGAACTATAAAGCTTATAACCTTATTTATAATAGTAGAAATCTTAACAACTGAGAATTAGTTGGACTTTGATCTGGACACCCTGGTGTCAATAAAAAAATATATATATTAGAAAGGAAAATAAAATATTAGGAAACTGATTATGTGTCTTATAGACCAAGTAATTCTAATTATTATAGGACAAGGAATTAAAAAATAAGAAACCTAAATAAAAAGAAAACTAAAGATTCTAGCCTTAAATAATAATTCTAATAACCCTGAATTATATAATTTTAAAATTTTCATATGAATCAGTAGGCATCTCCTTTGAAGGTGAAAATAGCAAAGGCGTCCTTTTGTTTGTCTGTGCAAGATAGTACTCCGAACATCTTCTCCATTTCTAGCATCCATGACGTCGCCATCACAATTTTGACTCGCCCCTCTTGATTCCCTGTGGCACCATTGTTTTTGTCGTTGTGGTTTTCCTTATATTATGTTGATGAAGTTTATGAAGGTTCTTTCAATCCTTTCCGCATTGTTCAAGGATCCCTCACTCTTTTCTTCATCCACCATGATAGACTATAACACACGAAACTTGGTTAAAACACATGTGCCATTGTTGTTGCCATTGTGATTTCCTTATGTTATGTTGATGAAGCCTATCAAGGCTCTTTCAATCCTCTTTGCATTGTTGGAGGACCTACATTGCTTCCTTCTTCCGCCATGATACACTATAAAGACAAAACTTAGCTAGAGAGGATCCTATGCTATAAGGTTATACTGGTATCTCGGTTCACATATCACCTATGTAGCACGGACACGTCTCCTAAGGCAACGTTTGGGTGTTGGACACGCGTCGGACACGGACACGCGTCGGACACGTAGTTGACACGTGTCCAACACTCTACCCTACTTGTCCCTTTTTTTTTTTTTGAATTTTTGCAGCCGGACACTCGTTTGGACACTGTTGGACACGCTATGGACACGTTATGGACAGAGAGGAAGAGAAACCCTAACCTGTTGCAGACAGAGAGAGAGAGAGAGAAAGGGTGAAGAACCTGTTGAAATGGAGACCTAGATCAGGTATGTTCTTCGATCAGGTGTCGTCTTCCTTGTCTTCCTCGTCTGTGTTGTCTCCCTCTCTCTCTCTCTCTCTCGCTGTGGGGTTTCGGCGCCCTCGATCGACCATCGATTGACCATCGATCGCCCTCGTTTGACCATTGTTTGACCATCGATCGACCATCGATCGCCCTCTCTGCTCTCTCTCTCTCGCCAAAATTTTCGGCGCCTACCATCGATTGCTGTATTACGTATATACTAATAATATATATACATATGTATTTATATACTAATAATAATAGTATATATATTATATATTTGAACAAACATTTTTTTTTTTTTTTTTTTTCCTTTTTTCTATTTTTTAGATATTATTATTTGTTTAAATAAATTATTTTCATTTATAAGAAAATTTTAATTTGTGAATAATATTTAATATTAAAATAAATAAATAATATTTATATTTTTTAATTTTACATATAATAAATAAATAAAATTATATATATCGAACATGTCCCATCGTGTCGTGTCCCTTCTTTTTTAAAAATTTGCATTTTTCCGTGTCCGTGTCGTGTCTCGTGTCCGTGTCCGTGTCCGTGCATCATAGCATATCACAAACTTGCAATCATATAAGCACGTATTACATATATAGGTGTAAATTTGTATGACTCAGAATTAGACAAGCCTAGCATGTGTCTTAGTTCGACCTTATTGCTCTAGTGGGTTTTTAGACCAAGGCTCTGATACCACTTTTTGTCTCATCCCCCGCTCCTAACCTAGGATTAGGAGACATGATTGGTTGATAACTGAGGTTACCAAGACGCCTCAAGATAACGCCAAGCTATATCAAGACTTGTGAAGTAATAAAATATTGCTGTGTCCAGTACATATCCCACCAACGGGGCATGTGCCTATATACAAACTCCATGGTATAATACACACAAAAATCTAAAAGTCCAATGGCCAATACAATTACAAACCAAGACATATTTACATCCGTAGCTAAAATAAAGTCAAGGAAAGAATGGCGGGTTCTAGGTAGCCCTATTACACATAGTAAAGATATGTACAGGTAGAAAAGTCTCCAATGCTTAAGCTATATCACTAGAAATGTTATTAATAACAGGTAAGCTAAAGCCCTATGGATAATACTATACCAAGGCTCGGGAGATAAAATAATTCCATGGATATACAATTTAATGAAAATATAGTTCAAGTCATACAAAACATTTGCAAACAAGATCACGTATTTTAAAAGAGATACTTCCTCTGTCCCAAAATAATGGTCCCTTTTGGAGAATCTAACTATTTTTGATGGTACAATTATTGCACTTTAAAAAAGTTGATTTTCCAAAATTACTCTTTTGATAGTACATTTTTTGGGAATATCAATGTCATAATTGTACTTTTTATATTTTTTATTAATTTAAAAGAAGGGCAAAATAGGAAATTTATATTATTTTTGTACTTGATTTTTGAAGAGGGACTAATATTTTGGGACAATAAAAAATGGAATAAGGGACTAATATTTTGGAACAGAGGGAGTATCCATGATTTTTTGTAGCATAATTAATTTTGGGTAATTAATAATAGCAGATGTTTGAAAAGGAGTTGCATTAAAAAAACGAGAGTTCATATATGCTTGTTATAAGATTACTCACCTTGTACTCCAAGCAAGTTCTCACAAGAGTTTTTCTAAGGATCCTACATATTACAAGTTGTACATGATTAGAATAAATAATTATGCAAAGTGTGTTTCTAATGAATCATGTGAGCCCCTAGCAATGGTCCACTATCTTAATTGTGCCTTTCCTATGGTCCTAATGTAGTGGTCGGGGGTCAAAATGGGCAATGCCAAGCAAAACGAGTTACAATAGGGCAAAAAGCCATAACTGATGGATAATGGTTTGAGCTGCTGTATGACGGCTTGAGTGTTGAATCACTGCTCACAGTTTCTGCCACCAATTGAGGTCCAGAGAGGTGTTCTTCACTGTTAGATGACCGCTTGAGCGGTTGTCACATAGTCTTGGGTTTCTAGGTTTTGAAACCTAGAATTCTTACCCCTATTGATTCCCAACTTCAAATTCTATGTCCATAACTCATATCCCAAAACTTTGTCTAAAAAGACCTCTTGAAACACTAACCTAACTCTTCTTTCATCAAACGAGATTAAATTGCAAAACCAAGCATGATACACACACACATATATAAACATATATCTTTGTGTCTCCTTCTTTTAAAGGATTTTCATTTTTCTTGATTTCTAGGGTTTGGGCTGTTGTTTGCCATCTCTAGTGCTAGGAGTTTCGTGTTATTTGTTTTGACTTTATCTTTTTCTTTGTATGAGGACTTCTTGTTCTCTTTCCTTCTTGCTTTTTTAATACTTCCTTTGTCCCATTTTGTTAGTCCTCTATTCCATTTTGGGATGTCTCAAAATGATAGTCCCATTTGAAAAATCAAAGTAAAAAACATTTGATTTTCCAAAACTACCCCTTTTGAGTAATTATAAATATAGGTAAATTATAATTTAACCCCCTGTGGTTTATCCCAAAAACGCGGAACCCCCTATAGTTTCATTTGTATCACTTAAACCCCTAGACTTTATGCCATGTTGTAATTTTTGACGGACGTAACAGAAGTGCACAAAATGACCACCAGCTAAAAGAGAGAATAAAAAAAAGAAAAAACAGGAAAGGGAGAGAGAGAGAGAGAGAGAGAGAGAGAGAGAAACACTCTCCCTTTCCCTCTAATGGCCAAAACCAAAATCTCAACAAAATCCATCGAGAAAAATTAGAAAAACCAGCCCGACAATACCCCAAAATCACAAAAAACACTATTTTGGTAAGTTGTGAGATGCCTCCTCACCTGCAAACACCTCTAGACCCAACCAAATATATGTATATACCCAGAAACAACTACATCCACTAATGATTCCAATTAATTCATAGCACTAACACTGTCCACTATCACAAATGCAAGAGAAAACACATATGGGTTATGTGGGTACTCACAGAAAATCTCCAAAATGAAACAAATGTTTTCATTTCAGAGGTTGCAAATCTGGAAATTATGGCGAGAAAGATCAAATTTTCCGAAATTTTTTTGTTTGTTGTCACCAATTGTCATGCAATGATTAATCCATTATCTATCAAATTCACCAATAACTACCAAATTATATGCGAACAAATGGTTTGAGGAATTTCCAGTGTTGTTGGCATTGAGAAGACCCAAATATTGGCTCCTTGGTGGACGAAATCGTGAAGGCCAAGCCATGGCCGCCGAGCTTTTTGTACTTTGGAACGATTGCGAAAGAGAAGGCTGTAGGGAGAGAGATCTTTGGCAGTTGTGGAGTTCTTGAATCGGATCGGAGTTGGGTAAAAAGCGTGGCCGATCAATCGAAGCGTGTTGTCGGTGAGTTGGAGGAGACCATTGTTGTGGATCTTTGCAACACCGTTTAGGCTTATGTTGTTGGTAAAACCCTTGAAGCCATTGTAGATGAAGCCATTGTAGACGAAGCCATTGTTGAGCTGAGAAAGAACTGGGTTTGTTGAGAGGAAGAGAAAGAGCAAGAGAAAGAGAAAGATAAAGATTGAGTTGGCCATGAAAGAGAGGACAGTGCTCAAGCACATGAGGGAGAGGAGAAAGCTCATAATATGTTAGGATGTGATATGATCTACTCTGTTCCTGAGAGGATTGTAGAGCAAATGAAATATCTCTGGTTGCAATCTCTCTCTCTCTCTCTCTCTACCTTTCCTGTTTTTTCTTTTATTTTTTATCAGGCGGTGTGCACTTTTGTTACGTTCGTAAAAAATTATAACATGGTATAAAGTCTAGGGATTTAAGGCCTTGTTTGGCATGATCTAAAAAAGTCAAAAAGTCAAAAAGTCACTATTCTATTTAAGTCACATCACTTCTCTAACACATCACTTTAAACCCAATCCATATTTCATAAAAAGTCAAAAAGTGCACTTATTTAGATCATTCCAAACCACAAGTGTTACAAATGAAATTACAAGAGGGTTCTGTGTTTTTGGGATAAACAACAGGGGGTTAAATTATACTTTACCCTATAAATATATTAAAAATTTGAAAAGATAGGGGCATTAGTGGAAAAATATTTTGAAATTTAAAATTTAAGTGTAATGATTGCATACCCCCTGAAAAAGTTGGAATCCCTAAAAGGGACTAACAAATTGGAACGGAGGGAGTAAAATTCTTTGTTGATGCTCAAAAAAGAAAAAAAACCATACACATATCCATGTAAGTAAACTCAACAACTACAATCCATACTCTATTGATCCCCAATATGATTATCAAAATGTTTCTAATCATGAAGGTGGGTCTCTAACGTGGTGATTACAAGATGAGCATGCTAGAAGACCCCAAAACCTGTGCCAAGTACTACCAATTCTACATGATGGAGTTATCTCAAGAATACAAAGACAGAGATGAGGTGAAAGATACTTGGTTGGGCCTTCTAGATTTTTTTTCTTAAATTTCCGTTGGTTTTCTTCCTCCTTCATCTCTTGCTATTCTCTCCCTGTCTCTCTCTCAAATGTTAGAGACAAAGTGAGAGATTAATTATCTAATACAATGAGCCCATCATATTCTTGTGTCAAAATGACACCTGTCCCCATCTACTGAAATGCATGCATGTGGTGTCTCACTCTATGTCACATTACATGGGCTCTTCAAAATAAATCAAATACCCGTGTCGGACACGTAATATTTGGACATGGCGGGACATGTGTGTCCCATACTTTCCATTTGACATTTCTTATATATATGTATTTAGTACTTTATATGTATATATTATTGTGTAATTGCCATAAAATGAGAAAAATGCACTTTTTGACCCTATATGTTACATATAACACCGCCTCACATAATAGATTAAAAATGCTAAATAATGATCATTTTTTTGTTTTGTAGATATGAAATGGCAGATGTACTTGCGTCTATGTAACATAAGTCTCTCTCACTTAGGTTAAAGCCACATGGCCCATTGGGTCCCAAACTAAGACATGTTAAACACATCTAATTAAGCATAATCTTGTTAATTAACCACCAAATTTAGGAAATTAACATATTACGTTGCCTTTTTGAAATAATCAAAAAAAATTAGGCACAAGTAAACATGCAAGATTATCAAATTAGTTGTTTATGCTCAACTTAAATTCAAATTAGTGCTCAAAATGAGGATTTAATAGTTAATATCATATAATTGAGAAAGTTAATACTTGAGGTGTTACAATGCCTTCAACGTGTGTATACATGTATCAAAATATATATTATCATTTTTTTTTTGCATCGGATTTTTAATTTTATTTTTTTGGGGTGTAGAAGTATATTTGTTGTGAAGAAAGAAAATGAAATGACTATTGATTAAATAATATATACTTCCAATAACTTTTGCAAACAATGTGATGGTCCAGGTGGTGGATGTCAGTTTCCTATTTGCCTGAGAGTAAGCTCTTAAATCTCTCACCTAGCACCATTTTAAGCGATGCATGCATTATACACGTGTTAGGCATAGAAAAGGTGATGCACGCATTGCCTGGTGTAGCAAATGTGTTTCAAGTCCACTTATTTGACCACTCTCATCCATGAGTTTGACCCAATTTGTGAATCCAATTTGTGAATCCATGCGCTAGTTTGCCATTTGTTTAGCTTGTTAGCTGAATTGGGTGACTAAGTTTCTTATTATATCGTTGAATGCTGACACTTTTTAAGCCGTGTTTATCGATTGCATTGGTTCATCTCTCAGACATATGACTTGTTCATTAATGAATAGAATTGTGCAAGTTGAGTTAAAGAATTCTCTGATTCAATTTAATATGATTCATTTGCAAAATTTTTATATGTGGTTCATTATTGTCTCAGCAGCAGCAGCCGCAGCCATCTGTGCCAGGAGCTTTATTTGAGGAGAAGCCTCAATCTGCCAATGATGCCTGGAGGAAGCTCCATTCAGATCCATTGCTTTTGATTCGGCAGCGAGAGCAAGAAGCCCTAGCTCGTGTAAAGAACAACCCGATCCAGATGGCCATGATTAGGAAATCTGTAAGTATACACTTTGTATGGTAGCGAGTTCACACTTTAACTGGTGAATTAATGTATCTGAAAACAGTGCCTGGTTAATATTTCATAATGATATAAAACATAGCAGGCCCAAAATTTCATGAACTACTAAAAATTCCCCATCTTTGATGTGCATGAAACCAAATTAGCTTTAATTCTTAGACATAATATTAAGTCTTCTATCACAAGTAAATACAAGTTTAATTATTTTTAGTTTGATGCAAAATCTATTTACCCTTTGATGCTTAACATGCTTTCACTTTTTTGTATATTATCCCAAAAAAAAAAAAAAAAAAGTGTTAGAACATTGTCAAATTTATCTATTATCACACCCCCTTTTGTTTTTGTGAAAGGATTGTCTTTCGTTGGCCCATTGATGAACAAATCATTAATTATTTGGTTCCTCCATTTTCTTTGGACTATGAACTACCCTTGCTAATTGCTACTGGGCATTTGGAGACTAAATGCTGTGCAAGTCTAAGACAGTGCACTTGGATGCCAAAATATAGCAACAAGATTGAGTGTGATATTTCAATAGCTCTTTGGGAAAAGGAAGCATGGATAACATGCCTTGTTAGATAAGAGCAGGTGTTGAATTGAATGGACATTCATGGTGGAAGGTAATGAGGCTTTAAGCTTGTAAAGATTAAGGGTTGCTTGATGGCAATTATGGGCAAGTTCTTCATGGGTAAGGCCTCGTTTGGGAACAGGCTATTTTAGTAACTTTTTGGCTTTTATGTAAAAGATGTGCAGAAAAGTAGAGAGGTGATGTGACAACTTTTAGTAACTTTTTGACTTTTTGGCTAAAATAGCCACTCCCCAAACGAGAAACAAAATCTTGTTCCTAACAAGTAGTGTCATGGTCCAAGTAGCACAAACACGGACAACCGATACTGACACACACCATGTCATTATTGTTGGGTTTGTTGTGATCTATTGACCAAGTGCATTCCAAATCATCTTGTTAGGAACAAAAATTGGTACATTTGGATTGCCAATAATCTTTTCAAAGAATGACTTGTAAGAGAACAATCCTTATGAGAAAATGTTTTAAAAAATGTTTTGAGAGGTGGTGGGGTAGTTGCAGCGTTCAAGGTTGGAAAGATTATAAATTCATTAAGAAATATAGAATGGTGAAGGAGAAGATAAAAGTTTGGAATAAGGAGATTTTTTGCGGGTTTGAAGGAAATGAAAAATGGTATTGTGTGAGAATTGATGAGTTGAATTACATTGAGGATTGAGGTTGGGGGGGGGGGGGGGGGGGGGTGTGTTTAGATGAGAATCTTCAAACGAAATATTGGATCTGAAGACTACATTTGAGTAAGTTGTAATTAAGGAGAAAATCTCTTGGAGTTAAAGGGGGCTAAGATGAAGTAGCAATGAGGGACTGTAATTCAAAACTATATCATAAGGTTGTCAACGGAAATAACAAGAAAAAGTTCATCAAAAGATTAGAAAAGGATTTTGGATTGTTTGTGGATAGGGATGATCAAATGATTAATGAGGCTTTTTTCCTCTATTGTAGATTGTATTATTTTGGTAGGGTGGTTGGGCATGTGAAGCGAAGTCCCAAATTGCCTGAGTACTAAAATAATATTCAGTATAAAAACTTGAGGCCACCTTTACCTCAATAGTTAGCTTTTGGGGTTGTATTCTACCCAAGACCGTGTAACAAAGTATTAGAACCGGAGTACTCAAGGATGGGTGGGTGCGTGTCCAGTGTTATCAGAGGCTCGCCTAAGCGCTAAGCGAGGCGAGGCGAGCCTTCAGCGCTTCATGCGTGCTAAGGCGAGGCGAAATGGCGAGGCGACTCAGAAGCGCCTGAAGCGAGGCTTAGGCGATGAAGCGTGAGACGGAAAGAAGCGACGCTTCATCGTATTTTTGCCTAATTTAAGTGCGAAACATCTGGGCCCTTGATCGACTTCGTTCGAATCATCTGGGCCCTTGATCGACAAAGTTAATTACGAAATAAGAAGCCAAACCCTAGATCGACTTGCTGGAGTGCATCGTTTGCCGAAGTCGAATCGCAGCATCTGGTCTTCTTCTGCCGAAGTTGATCGCCTGGGTCTGCTTCTTCCTTCTTCGGACGTGGTGAGTTGTTTCTTCTACCTTCTTCTTCTTCTTTTTCTTCTTCCTTTCTCCTTTGTTCATCTATGAAGCATAGACACGGCAGATTTCATGCCGTGGCAGTGTCTGACACGGGGACACGCCGGGGACACGCCGGGTGGCGTGTCCCTTTAATTTAATTATTTTTTTGCAGGGGACACGGTGGAGACACGGCGGAGACACGCGTGTCCACCAAATCTGGACACGCGTGTCCAAATCTGGACACAGACAGCAAAAAAGAAGAGAAAAGGAGAAGGGTAAAGGTCTTGAAACAAACCTGGACTTCGAAGTCGAGGTCGCCGGCGAGTCGACTGGACTGGATCGAAGTCACCCTTCGACTGGACTGGATTAAACAAACCTGGACTTCGACTTCGGCGACTGGATTAAACAAACCTTCTCTCTCTCCCTCGACTTTGGCAACTGGACTTCGCCCTTCACCATCTAG
Source organism: Camellia oleifera (assembly GCA_022316695.1). Lineage (NCBI taxonomy): Eukaryota > Viridiplantae > Streptophyta > Magnoliopsida > Ericales > Theaceae > Camellia > Camellia oleifera. Next base: position 171,269,228 of record CM039308.1, read on the forward strand.
TCGCCCTTTGACGAGCTTTCTCTCCCTCGCGATCGCGATCGATCGCGATCGCGATCGATCGCCTCTTTCTCTCTCTCTCTCAGTCGCGTCTTCATTTCTGTAATCTGCTGGATTCATATATATATATATATATAATATATAACTATTATTATTATATTATAATAATAACTGAATAATAATAACTGAAAGTATTATTATTATAATAGTTATAAAGGATGCCACTGTTATTATTATATAACTATTATTATAATATAACTTTTATATTATATATACTTATACATATTAATAAAAATAAATAAACATGTATATAAAATAAAATAAAAAAATTAATTAGAACATATTACTTAAAAAATATAATAAATAAATAAAATAATTAATATGTATTAAAATAAAAATATTTATAAAAAAATTAAAAAATTTGCCGTGTCCCTTGCCGTGTCCGTGTCCCTATTTTTTAAAAATTGACGTGTCTCGTGTCCGTGTCCGTGTCCGTATGCGTGTCCGTGTCCGTATCCGTGCTTCATAGTTGTTCATTGTCGGACCTGTTCGACTTCACCTGTTCTTTGTTCGACTTCTACTTGAAGAAGAAGAGCACTGTCGAACACTGTTCGACTTCGAATTAATCCATTTTTTTTTTAAAATTAATTTTTAATTCACAAAAATTAATTTTTAAAATTAATTCAATTATTTTGAAATTAATTTTTTTTCAATTAATTCAATTATTTTTTTTCTTCTGTGTTAAAATTTCAATTAATTCAATTAATTTCCTGATTATTTTAATTTCCTATTATTCAATTAATTATTTTAATTCAATTAATTTGTTTAATTCAATTAATTTGTTTATTTTAATTTAATTCAATTAATTTCCTGATTATTTAATTAATTATTTTAATTCAATTAATTTGTTTATTTTATTCAATTAATTTCCTAGTTATTTTAATTTTCTGGTTATTCAATTAATTATTTAATTCAATTAATTTGTTTAATTCAATTAATTTGTTTATGAAACCAATGATAATGAAGAAGAAGTTCATTTGCTTGATGTTGAAGATGATTTTTAGAACTTTTGGATTGGTGGATTGTATTTGTCGTTGTTGGATATTTTCTTTTGTTTATGGATATTTAGGCCTCGTTTGGGAACAGGCTAATTTAGTAACCTTTTGGCTATTTGGCTAAAAAGGTAGCTAAAAAAAACTTGTATGTTTGGGATGACTTTTTGGCTAATTACGAAAAGATGTACAAAAAGTAGAGAGAAAAGAGAATTTGACTTTTTGATATGGGTTGTTGGCTTTTTGGCTAATTTAGTAACTTTTTGACTTTTTGGCAAAAAAGGTAAGTTCCCAAACGGGGCCTTAGTATTTGGAATGATAATTGCATGATGGTTCTTGAAAATATTTATATTTTTGTCTATATCATTTATTTAAAAAAAATATCATTTCTGGTTGCCTCGCTTCGATGAAGCCCTCGCCTTGCCTCGTCTCGCGCTTAGGCGTTAGGTGACCTTGTCGCCTCGGTTCGCTTTTCGCCTTAAAAAACACTGTGCGTGTCGCCGCAGGTGCTGCCAAGTGAGTACATTAGGCGTGAGGGAGGGTGTGAAGCGAAGTCCCACATCGCCTGAGTACTAAGACCAAGTTTGGCAAGTTGAAAAAAAATCAAAAAGTTATTCAAAAAGTTAAAAAGTTATCACTGTTCACCAAAAGTAAAAAATTACGGCTGCACAACTCCCAATCTTAATTTTCCCTTACACACTAATTTATACAATTTTTTAATACACATTTTTTCATAAAAAGTCAAAAAGTTCATCCAAACAACTATATTTTTTTCCTCAATTTTTTAGTCCAAAAAGACAAAAAGTGCACTTATTTAGGACACCCCAAATAACCCCTAAAGTAATATGCAGTATAAAAGCATGAGGACACCCTCACCTCAATAGCTAGCTTTTGAGGTTGAGTTCTACCCAAGATCGTGTAACAAGGCCATGGGCGAAAGGTTTGTGCTTGTCTCTGATTGACGAAACTAAATCACCATGGTTGGAAAGGCTTTTGATGAGATGGAAATTAGAGTGGCAGCATTCGAATGTGTAAGGGACAAATCACTACGACTAGAAGGTTTCTCTATGACTGCATTCCAAGATTGTTGGGAGGTGGTGAAACATGATTTGGTCAAGGTGTTAGCTGATGATAATGGAGTTGAGAATGCTTTTATAAACACTACTTTCATTTGTTTGATACCCATAAAAGAGAACACTTTGAATAGTAATGGGTTTAGACCAATCAGTTAAGTCACCTCATTGTATAAAAACATTAGCAAAGGTTTTGTCACTAAAATTGAGGAAAATTTTAAGTGATAGCATTTCCTCTTCTCAGAGTGCATTTGTAGAGGGTCAATAATTTTGGATCGATAGTTAATAACAAATGAGATGGAGTATAGGAGCTCTAACAAGGAGAGTGTTATTTTTAAGGTAGACCTCGAAAAGCCGCGTGATCATGTTGGTTGGTTTTTTTTTTTGGAATTCACTTTGCAAAAGAAGAGTTGTTTATCATCTTGCAATTTGTTGTCTTTACCTACGAAGTATCTAGGTCTTCCTTTGGGATAATCCTAGGAGTAAGAGTTGTTGGGCTCTAGTTGTTGAGAAGATAGATATGGGATTCAATCCAATGGATGGGAATCTCTTGTGATCAATTGAGAGAACTCTTGATCCCCGTATAAATCTATTTCTCATGGTATCCATTACTTTGCTTGGTATATTTGGTTTAAAGTAGGGGAATGGAGAGAGGATTTAATTTTGGGAGGATGTTTGGTTAGGGGAGGTCTTATTTGTTTCCTCATTTGTATCTACTCTATTGTTTACATAATGGTTCTAGTTTTTTATGGCTTCTTCTGAAGTCCTTGATGAGAGAGAGTGAACTATTCATTTATTCGGGTTATATTCCTTGCAATTTTTTGATGAGATTAAAAATGATCCAAATGTTCCATTTTTTTCCTCCTCATAAGTTGATTGAATACATGTCTCTTAAGTTAAAACATTTTCATATTCTTTGGCTCATGAAACTTGATGCCAAGGACATGTTTCAAGAAAGGAGGCCTAATTGCAATTTGTCTTTTCAGTGGTGTATCATGTGTACGAGTGAGGGAAGTGTTCATCATTTGTTTCGACATTGCCCTGTGTGTATGATGCTATGGTATTGATTTTTTCCACTAGCAGTAATTGATCGGGTAGTTCCATTGGCATGTGTTCACTAGCTCTAAATTGATTATAGAGGTTTTGGTTCCAATAAGAAGGCTTGTGCTTTTTGGTATTGTTACGTCTTCTTCTCTTTGGGATTCAGTCCTTTGTTTATGATATCTAGAGATTGGAAGGTTGTATGTTGATTGTATTTTTACTCTATTTTCTTTCCTTTTATTTTTGGAGGACATCTTGTATTCCTTTAACTCTTTTGAACTTCTTTTTCGCTTACTTTTAATAAATTTTTGTTGCCAATAAAAAAAGGCCATTTGGTTGAATGCTGGATTAACCATCCGTTTGAAGTGTTCAATTTATCCCTTTAAACCAAACTAAACGCAGACATAGGCCACATTCACAAAAACACCATTCCATTTCTGTGGTCAATTGTTACAAACCAAAGGGGTATCGATTCTTTCTTTCTCATTCATCCTTCATTTCATATACGATCAATTTTCCATTTCTCTCCTTAATTCATCGCTTTCTGACATCATCCACATTTTTTTTTTTTTGTGAAATCTTAGCATGTGATGGTACAAATTAGTTATAGTATATTTTGGTATTCTTATGTATCTGAATAAATATGTGCCACTATACTGTAGTACTGATGATGAGTGATTTCTACATGGAGTTGGGCACTTTTTGTTATAGCTGACGTTTGTTGCTTGAATTGCTAGAAGCTTTCTGTGAATTCCCAGTAAAGAAGATAATAATAAAATAAAATATAAAAACCAATAAACTGGAAGAGTCTGCAATCAGCAACTACAGTTGCACATGTTTTCCAGCAGCTCTATCAACTTTTAAGAGAATCTGCTGGTATGGTACCATGAGGGAAGAAAATGAATGACTTCTGTTTGATATATGACAGATTAAAAATAGTTCAATCTCCAACTGTGGAACCTCACATCACCTTTAGCCAGTAAATGACTGTACTCTTGAGGAATAAACTGTGTTATGATTTGGTAGTGTTTGTCATTGTGGTATGGGTGAATTCTTCTCTTCAATACCTACTCTACATGAAAGCTTTTGTTGATTGTGTTGTGCACATCAATTGTCATTTGTAGGTTGAAGCAAAAAAGCACAAGGAGAAGACATCTGAAAGTAAAAAGTTCCGAGAGAAGCATCACAACAAGAAGTCGAAGCATCAGAAACATTCGTTGTCTGATTCAGAAAATGTTGCTGTTGAAGTTGAAGAAAGAAAAAATTCCAGTATTCACAAGAGCTCAAAATACGATAAGCATTTAGACAAGGTAGCTCCAAGATCAGAAAGAGAATTAAGGGAAAGGAATATTCAAAGAAAGAGGAATTTTGACAAGGATATAAAGTACCAAGAGCCTCTCAACAACTGAAAATGATGGAACTAAGGAGGAAAGCAATAGGAATCATGACAAATTAAAACATGAAAAATATTTTTTGAAAGGCCAGATGGATTCTGAATCTGGTAGAAAGGAGAGGGAAGATAGACATTCTGAATCTGGTAGAAAGGAGAGGGAAGATAGACATTCTTGTCGAGCAAGCATTCGTGATTCTTCTGATATGGGGCCACGGCGTGAATCACACCATAAGCGCCGGTATAATAATCCTTCAAAGCTTTCTGAAGAAGAGAGAGCTGCTAGACTGCAAGAGATGCAAATGGATGCCAAGTTGCATGAAGAGCAAAGATGGAAACGTCTAAAGAAGGCTGATGAGAATGATGCACGAGAAGCTATCAGTGTGCACGTGTCTGGCAGCAGCAGGAATTTCTTGGATGCTGCTCAAAAGAGTGTATATGGTGCTGAGAAGGGGGGAAGCTCCACTATAGAGGAGAGTGTTCGTCGCCGAACACATTATTTACAGAGCAGGTCTGAAGTCGGTGAAGGCAATGCTTTCCGGCGTTAAGGCACTTGGTTGTTTTTGTTTTTAGTATTTCCATGTGTGATTCTCCATTCTCCACTACGACATATGTACCAAGCTTAATAAACTTTAGGTGTATTATTCTGTTGTAAGGAGAGATGTAATAACTACTTTCATTTTATTTTATTTTATTTATTTCTGTTTGAAGTAAAGGATTTGCTACACTATAGGTTTCTCAAATTAATAATGTTTTGGTTGCTAATGGCGGGTTTGGTTTTGCTGTGGTCGTTTGATGTGCTGTTGCTTCCGGTCATTGATGTGGTCCAGTTTGGGAGGGGCCCATGTTTTCTTTGCCGGGTAAACAATTAACCGAGAAACCCATGTTAATACGTTATCTGGCTCTGATTTTTTTGGATCGTCTTCTTGTCTCCTATTTTGTTTGCTGCCCTCTGTTTTTCACTCTCTTTTTGCGTGCCCTTTCTCGTTTTCTATTATTTTTTGTTCTTCCATTGTTAATTCTTCATACATAAATTCTGAATTTCACAACTGCAAGCCGACGATTTGGTGACCATGGATGTTGTAGGCAACACCAGATGTGCACAGACCCACTTCCCATTTTCTATTTCTTGCAGTCCCATTTCTTATAAAGATGTAGACCCAGGAATGATTCGGAGGTTGTGATGAGATTTGAAAAGTTAATTTCAGTCCAACTAGATAGATGGAATGATGAAATAAAACAACAGGGTCGTTGTGATGGAGATGGTGGTGAGTATCCATGGTGGAGGTTTGTTGAGTTGATGTTTGGTGTTAATGTGACGAGAGGAGAGGAAGAGCTGGTAGTTATGGATGAAATTAGTATTTTTTTGGGTGTGAAAGACTGAGATGGTGATGGCCCAACAATTAAGGTTGGTGTTGATGCCAATTTGGGGCATCCTCTTTTTTTTCTTCTTTTCTTGTTGGTAGAGAGAGAATCGAAAGGAGAAGAGGAGCACACAGAGAGGAAGAAAGAGGAGATGGAAAGACACAGAAAACGGAAAAGGAGGCTAAAAGCAAGATCGTTTTCTGTGTCTTTCGTCACTCTTCTAGTGGATCACGTCAACGACCGTAAGTTACAGCATCTAATGCGACCGCAACAAAACGTGCCCGCTAATGGCGACCATAGTTCCAAAATTTTGATACCAAGTAATGTGTTACCAGTTCATTGGTATAAGACACCATGATAAGGCTGGATCCCTTGAAACCAATGCGTTGGAAATTGTTTTTGCTTACTCGAAATGTAAATTTAAAAAATAAATAAAATGTCTCTTTCAAATAAATAAAAAAAGAATCCTGCTAGATATTCCAAAAATTTTACTAAAATTTTTACCAAAATAAGCCCACTCACATGAGACATTTGGTAAAAATTTTGTAAAATTTTTAGAATCTCTAGCATTTTTGATAAAAAAAGGATAATGTCAAAAAATTACATTTAATGGTCTTATTTCGTTTTTGCAAGACTAATGTATAGCATTTACAAAAAAAAATTAAGTTGATTCAATAATAATATTCATTTTATTTAATTTTATTTTATTGTGTTTGTCTCTAGAAAAATAAATAGTTTATTTTTAAAAATTAGTTTGAATGGTCTATTTTCGGAGACAAATGTGATAAAATGAAAATGATATTATTATCAGATTAAATTAATTATATTGAGAGTTTTACAAAATGAATGATTCAATCACCAACATTAGACCTATGGTGAGCCTTACGGACCCCTTAACTTCTTTAATGTTGAGATGTGAATATGAGAGAAACTCAACCTTTTCCGATATTACTATTCAATTTATAGTCATTATGACTTCAACAAAGTGTGGGCTTATTTTGTGCAGTTTTTTTAACCAAAAGAAACCTTTTCTCTAGATTCAAAATAATTGGTGCCTTTGATTGTAAGATTTTGGCTTCAACATTTAAAGACCAAGCATTAAAAAGATTTTAACATTGAAAGATTTTGCCTTTGATTGTAATTAGTTATGGATTTCAAACTAATTACACGGCAGGAGGCTTTGGCATGCAAAATAGAGAATAACGTACTTGTGAACTTTTATTCCAAGAATTACATAGATCAGAAACAAGAGGTGTGTGGACTTTTATTCCAAGCATTACAAAAATCAAAATAAGATAGGTGACCATGGAAAACTGATTACCTACTTTTTTTTTAATTGCATAAGAAAACATTTTCACACCTTGGAAATAAATTCCTCAAAATAATTATTTAAGCTCATAGCCTCAAGTGAATGACATTACAATTGCCAAATTTCAGTTTTAAGGTGAGAGCACATAACTTGCTGTGACAAAAATTCTCACTCTTCCTGTAGTTGATGATGGTTTCCCTGTTGTAACTGAATTAGATGGCCCCTTAAGCTCAATTCTTCCACCTGAAAGCAGAGCAATCAGCTAGATTTAGATATTAGTGAACATTTATCATGACAGAATTTAGCATTTATTTTCTTTTTCATACTTTCCATAATTCCAGGTTTTTGTTAGGAACTTTGATATATTGCAAAAAGTTACAAGGAACATCGGTGGTAAGGCAATACCTGTGATGTGTATGTCTTAAACAGCAGAAGTCCACACTCTTCAACGAAAGCTCTTTCTCCACCAATCACCCTGGCTAGTTCTGAAATCAAAGCATCCATTTCTTCAGCCTGCATTCAATTCAAGAAGCTTCTTTTCACAGGAAAGCCAGATGTAGAAATGGTGGGGAATAAAAATAGTCGTAGTCTATGCTGTTTTTGCACATAATAGCTATATCAGATACCAAACCTACGACAATTGTTCACATTTGTTACTGATTACCTCAACCCACGACAAAGCTTATATCTCCTGATTCCTTAATGTTGACTAAGCCTAAAATGTGTGTAGAAATAAAATAACATCCTCAAAGCAAAGCACTGTTTCAAGACTCCCTCTTGGTTAAAAAACTTATAGTATAAGACGAGCTACACATTCAACATAGGTTTCCATTAAAATCTTGAAAAGTGTCTTTTTAACTGGATGTACTAAGAAAAAATTTCCACTACCTAGTTTGGAAAAAGAAAATGTCTTCCATCCAACTTACCTTTGGCATGAAGCTTTGGATATGGAGACCTATTGTTTCTGTCATTTTTATTGCTGAATTCAGAGCCTCCCATACTTCTCTTATATCAGCCTGCAACATAGTTATCTCATAGTTTAGTGTATCGTAACTGTAGAGAACCAGATGCAAAAATGTATACAACTGATCGATAGACAGACATATCTACCTGAACATTCCCACTAACTGGAAGTTGTAGTGAGGCATTGAGCAAAGCATGAATTGCTTCTGACAAAGAAGATGAATACTCCCCCTCCAAAGTAGACCACTCATCAAGATGTGGCATCTAAAATTAGCCCATAAGAATTTGTGAGTAATGTAGTTACATTGCAATATTACTATCTTGAAAATGTGTCCAAAGGAAAAAGGTTAAAAGAGTTTTACCATTAAAACAGAGAAGAACCTGCTTTTGCATATTCATCGAATTCTTAGGAATCTTACATGCAAGAATGGGAATTAAAATATATAAACTAAGAAGAGGCTGCTAATCATATTGCACGAAAAATATATTGCAGCATTATACCCAATTCCCAGTTCACACAAACCCAGATAATTCCCACACAGGTTTAAAGTAATGTTCTTTGATTAAACAAGAAAAAGAGAAATAAATAGAACTTCAAAAAGTAAGAAAAAAGGTTAAGAACACAACTGACCCTACATTCAACACTTTATGCAAATCCAACAAGAGAAGGACGGCCTTGCTTCCACAAGGTATTTGCCTTGTCAACAAAGGTAGGTCCAGTGGATTCACCCTATGATTGTGAAAGCCATAGACATCGTCAAGGCTGCAAGAAAATTGTCTGCATTGATACTACAGTAATATGTGAAACTTGACACCATGTGCTGAGAGAGAGAGGGAGAGAGAGACGGAGAGAGAGAGCTTGACACTATGTGCATGGCAACTAGTATCTCTAAAACTACCACTTTATGTTATCAATTTTTTGTCTTTTTTTTTTGGGGAGTGAAAATTTTGCAGTTGACAGATCCTGTTTCACTGTCACAACTGGCAACTTAGATTCTCACCAGACTTTTATGAATCTCTTTAAAATATGTTGGGTCTCTGTTGTTAGTGAATAGAGACATTTGTGGGTGTCATTGCTCTCAATGTAGAGCACACTCCCTCTTTGTTGGGAAAAATGGATTCCCATCTGCCAGCGGGAGCATCCATAAAATCAGAACACACATACAGACACAGAAAGAGAAACTCCAATATTTAACATGGTTCAGCACACACTGGCCTATGCCCATGAGTGACACAGGTAAATTTCACTATGAATAATACAATGGTGAGACCAAAAACACCCAAAATTTTATACCAATACCTAAGACCCTTTCTTAATGGTCCCTAAACCCCACCAAGAGCCCCATGGGCTTCCCGCTCACTGGTATTTTTACATCTTACAATGGTGAGATCAAAATCACCCAAAATTTGACACCGATACCTGAGACTCTTGCTTAGGGGTAATTAAGTCCCTAAGCCCCAAGAGCCCCATGGGCTTTTTACATCTTACAACCCTCACATCTCTCTATCAAACCTCTGTGTAGCTCCTCCGCTTTTCTAGCACCCCTAGCTACCTTCCTTCTTGCTCCGTTGCTGGAGAGACACCCTCTCCTTGACTTGGAGAGACCTCTCTTTCTCTCTCTCTCGATCGAGAGATTCTACTCTCACACATAAAACCTAAGGGAACTTCTATGCTACACACCCTTGGTTACGGCCTTTGTGTCAATAGTTATGATCTATTGTATTGGTAGTTATGACACATTGTGAACTTGGTTATGACATTATTTTGGTTATGATCCAAGAGTTGTTTAGTTATACCTCGTTTGATGTTTGGTTATAACTCATTTTTTTTTTTTAGTTATAACTTTCATAGTAATGAGTTATGCCATTTGTGATACTCGACACCAAAAGACCTCTCAGGCTATTTATAGCTGAAGCCTAGTTGCTTCTTCGCAGACATGCTCATTTCCTTCATCTGTGTTCTGCCTGCCTTTGTTGATATCTAAGGCCAACTAAAAAGAGAAAACCTTGTGAAACACACAACTATACATATCTTTTTGACTTTTGCATCAATTTCCTTCTTTTCTTTTGCTATAGCCTAATCAATTTGGATTGCCACCACCCACCCACGTCGGTGGATCACCTATCCATTTTCGACAATGGATTGGCTTAGGCGTCCTCTGCTCTCATGCACCCCATTAAAGCTGACGGGACAAGTTCTTTGTCCAAATGAAACCTATAGCAAGTACCCAATGATTTTCTACTCTTGTGGGGTCCATAATATGTGGTTTATGACTATTGCAATGGATCTAGAATGTTGGGGATTATTAGGTTCATTGATAACAGATCTCCACTGCTATAGTAATGAACTCAATTATTGATTGGGTACGCATTTGTTTCTTAATTTCCACACAATAGCAGCATGCCACAGAGGCTCTAAATTTGATATTCAATTTGAATTACTATAACCTTCTATAGTATAGATGTAACTATGCTAGTCCAAAGTCAATGAATTTCTCTGGATTAAAATAAAAATAACATTAGGACTACTGTAGTTCATCATATATCAAACTGCAGGTACTATCGAACATTTAAAAAAGGACAAAAATATGTTATTTTTGCTTATTATCAGTTTACAAATTCAAGTATTATATGTGTGTGGTACACTTCAGTGAGGGGCAATATTACACTTCCTTGTTTCCTCATTCCAAATTTCCCTCTCTTATTCTCTTATCTTTCATACATGTATATTCTAACATGACTAGAGCAAAAATGTTGTGTGCTTGTATCTCACCACTTACCTAATGATAATAATACTATCCTGTGTTTGTCCCATTCATGGGAGAAAGTCTGACCACATATGACGGGATGTGTATATGTCCATGATACATAGTACTTAAGTTAAATATAACTTGAACTTTTAGATGAGTTGGTTGTTTAATATGCTTACAAAACTAGCTTATGTTCCACATTCTTTAGTTAGTACCATCTCGGTAGTACAATTGAAGATAAAAAGCCCCACTTGGTCCAAGGGGGATCCTGGTAGCACAATTGAGAGATTGATGATGCGCTTAGTAGCTAAGGTTATGCTCACGCATTTGGACTTTCTTTCCTATTGTCAGACTCAACTCAGCTCGTGGGTAATAGGTAGCTGCCATTTTACATGGCGACTTGCAAAAGGAAGTGTATATACATGAAGACCTCCTGATTATGTTGCTCGGGGAGAGTTATACAAGCTTTGTGGGATGAAGAGGGCCATCTTTGGTCTCAATTAGCTTCATAGTGGATAATTTAAATAGCAAAAGTATACATGTTAAAGAGAGGAATATTAGACCATTTAATATTTGTAAAATAGAGCAATGGTGGAACTATAGTAGTGGTTTTCTAGTGATGTTGATGGCATTGCAACATTTATGTTGCGTTTAGATCGGGTGATTTGGAGAGAAAAAAAAAAAAAGGATCTCCCTCTTACCTAATCAGTTGTTTGAATAACTTTGAGAGAGACAAAATTTCATACCTCTCAAAACACACTTTTGGAGAGAAAAAGTTATAAAGTGATGTCTCTCTAATTTTTAAGACAAGAAGTTTCGTTTTGTACCCCTCACATAATTAAACATTCTCTTTTGTTTTGTTTTTTGTTTTTGTTTTTGTTTTTATTTTTATTTTTTTATCTCCATCTTTCCCAAACAAGAGGGAAGGATAGTACTATCTTTCCTTCTCTTTTCTCTACTTCAATTATCCGAACAAGATGGAAGCATGCCACCCTCACTTTCTTTTTTTTTTTTTTTGTTCTCTCGTAGTTTCCCAAATGAAAAGCACTATAGGTAAGCATTTTCACATGAAGGGATTTGGGCAACAAAGATATTTTCTAGATATTCAAGACAATGTATCTCTTTGATATAGAGAAAATATCAATTTGATCTTCTACAAAACAAAGGAAAGTCAGGTGATAAACTTGTTGATACAACATTTAAAGATCATGCACAAGAGTTGGACCTTGTGTATCCTAAGCTAAAAATACTTGAAAGGAGCTCCTTGTAAGGGATTGACCGAGGTTACCTGCCAACTACAGCTTTAATGGATGCTGATTAGGTAGAAGATCATTGTAACGGACAATCTATATTTGGTTTCCATAACTTTATTGGTGGAAATTTGGCTCCTAGGAGTAAGAAGCAAAATATAGTAGCATGATTGAGTGCACAATATATGGTGATGGCTTAAATTCCCTATGAGATATTAGTGAGATCACTAATGGGCATTACAAATAGTAGGTCTGTGAAGGTGTTAGGATGTTGTGTACAGTAATCTTTTGTTTCATAAGAAAACTTAACACGTTAAAGCTGATTGCCAGATATACACGATATGGTTATGGAAAACATATTGCAACTTTGTATGGTCAATCTTGCAATCAAACTGAAGATGCTGTAAATAAATCTTCATATATCTATAAAGTTTGTAACAAGCGAGGCATGTTAGGTATCAAAGCTATAACTTGAGGGGACTAGTAAAGAATATATAATATATGTAGTAGATACAAGTGATGCTATAACTTTGATCTATCTTGTTTCCTTGATCTAGATTCTCTTCTCCCTCAATCTCTTTCTATTACATCTATACTTCAGTAATTACATTTCGGGGAGTACATAACAATACAGGCTAAACTAATCTAATTTTTTCTGTATATATGGGCAACATCCTTTTTGATTTGTCAACTTTAAGTGGACTTTGGTCTCCTCTTTCTCCTTAACTTTATAGTTTGCTAGAGGTTTTACTACAGGTTGCCTAGTTTTGTATCTTTTGTTAAATAGCCAATTTAGAATTAATGCAATGTAAAATAATTTTAAAAGATTTTTGTCTTTGTCTTGAAAATCATTTCAGAAGATGGTAAACTGAAGGCTGAAGAAAAAAAGTTTATAGTGCTACACAGGTCCAGAGTTCGTTAAAAATATGTCTGAGAATAATTTCTTCAGTTATCGTCATGACTAAAATTTTGGTATCAAGATATGTCTATGCCAGCAGAGTCACATTTGAGAGATGTTTGGATGACAGGAAACTAACTAGCAATTAAACACAAAAATGATAACATAGGATATGTTCTCATCAATCGAATAAATAATAGCATTTATCCAAGATATTAATGTATGCTTACATGGGCTTCAATAATTGTGGATAGAGTTTTTGCTCGTTTCAACAATCCAAGTTCAATGCGATTCCTTTTCACAGTATCGCGCAGACTTGATATCTCAACTCCAAGAGAATAAAGTTTTCTCTGCAGGATAAAAATAAACTAGCTTGATTAATGAAACAAGAAAAATAAGGGGGTGAGGGTTAAATGACATGTTTTCACAATTGAAACAAAAAGCATGATAGTTTCGTTATCAGTGAAGTGAACTATTATACAGTACATGTGATATGACGCAAAGATGTTGAACAAAACTAGTGAAAGTTTCATGTATTGGGTTGCTAATTCATAATCCAGATAACCAAATAATCAGCCAAAACTAAACTAATCTAACCTTTTCTGTTCTATGCTGAAATGAATGAGGGAGTGTAAATATAATTTACAGCCGCCACTAAGAGGTCATTGGTTAATGAGTAATATGTACTAGCACTTTGAGGTTCTCAAGGAGTGCCTGCCTTAAACAAAATCCATGAATAAATAGGGATGCAACAAGTCAACAAACCTCAGTTTCCCATCTCTGGGCATGAATGGAGGCCTCTGCCTTTGCATTTGCAAATCTCCACTGCAGATGGTGGTTATGAAGCAATTTCAGAGTATGCACTTCTTCTTGATGACTTAAAACCTTCCTTCCCCTCCTTGAATCTGCTGCTCCTAGTTTTGAGCATGGAAGTGGAGGCAGACAAAGGCTTCCACTAACCTTTGCAGAGTTGTTTGCAAAGGGTTTGGAGAGAGCAGATGGTGGTTTTTCGCTGGCCGCTTTGAGGGTATGCAAATGCAAGAGGGAGGATTGTTCGCAACTTGACAGTGGAAAATTTAGAGAACGGGAGCAAGGGGAAGGAGAGAACTTTGATGAATCGAAGCCAATGACATCACCTACTGTGCAACTTCTTTCTGCCAGCGGTCTGGTGGTGGATAAGGTGGACAAGGCATCCACCTCTGGCAAGGAAGAGCGTATATCTGGAATAGACCTAGGGGCCTTGCTGTTTTGGACTGATATTGGAGGACTAGTAGTGCACGTAACAGTGGTAGTAATTGAATCTGAACCAGTCGATGTTGGAATTTTAGCGAGGGCTCGGGTAATATCTTTCTCATCACTGTCATTGCCACCCACTGTATAAGGCTGGTGGTGGTGGTTTAAAGGAAAGGAAGCGGATTCTTTGGATGTATCCCCATTTATTATGTTAGTATCTGGATTGGGAGGTTGAGCAGACATTGACATCCCGCTTGATTGCAAAAGCTTTGTGGCTGCTGTAACTGGCACCGCGTTGTTGGTTGGACTTGGTCGCGCAAGGTTTTGGGTCCCGAGCCTGAACCTTGATGAAATCATTCTATCGGCTGGTGGCAGCAGTTACAGTTGGTGTATCAGGTCTCGAAGGGGTAACAATTCCACCCCTTGCTGAGAATTTGCCACTGATGAGGGTTCTTGATTGGGATTGGGATAGGGATTGGGAGACTTCTGATAGCTGTTTCTGCCCTGCCCTGCCTCCGTTCTCCTTGTTCAGTTTGACAGCAGCGCGCTGCTTCCTCTGTACAGACATCATCACCGTTTTACCACTAGTACTATTAGGCAATCCCAATCCCAGTGGAGTTTCCAAGCTACGAATTGTGTCAGGTATGTTCTCATCGGCACGGCACAAGGGTTCCAGGTCCTGGCGTCGCCTCTGCACAGACTTGGAGCGGTGTTGTTGATGTTGCTGCTGCTGCTGCTGCCTGGACTGGACTTCCAGAGGGTTTGGAGTTGATACTACGTACTTGGAAAGGGGTGATTTCGGTGCATGATGATGATCACCAAGGCTAGGGGAAGAAGAAGAAGAAGAAGAGGAAGAAGAAGAAGAAACAACCGAAGACATAAATCTCGAACTCACCTCCCTTACTCTGGGTCGCCGATGAGACGGAGGAGGAGGAGCAGGAGGAACCGCTGGGGAAAGGGCGTCCACCGCCTCCGCAGCAGGCCGCTCCCCACACGTCGGTGGGTGAACTTGAGCGATCGCGTCGTTCATTTTCCCCCAAAATAAGCCAAGCAATTCAGAAGCAAGCCCCAAATCCAAATTTACTCTGCTATAAACCAACAACCAAAATATTAAAGATTATACAAGCTTTCGCGGAATCTTCAATCGAACTCCTCCAATCTGCGATGGCTGAGAAACTCTAGACGCTGATTTGTCTGCGGTAGAGTTCGATAGAAGATATGGAAAACATCTTATGAAAAAAGAACCAAAAAAAAAAAAAAAATACAAACAAACTAGCCGTTGAGACTGACAACGGTTCCTTATTTCAAAAAGGGGGTTTTGTTGTTCTATTTCCGTCCCATCCCGTCTAGTAATCCTTTCAACACTATAGATCCGTAACGGAAGTCACCTCGCAAATGTAACTTATTTGATTCCACAACTCAGGATTTAGGAGTTGCCTGGGCTAAATAAGCATATTTTTTTTTTGATTTTTTATGAAATATAGGTTGGATTTGAAGTGAAATTGTAAAGAGATGATGTGACTTAAATAAGATGATGTGACTTAAATAGAATAGTAATTTTTTGACTTTTTGAATTTTTTAGGAGATGCCAAATCTAGCTTTAGTTTTCAGAAAATTAATTTTTTATATGTTTTTATTAATTTTTTTTAATATTTTAAATAATTTTTAGATACACTTAATATAAATATATTTTAAAAATATAATATTTATAAAAATAATCTTTACAAAATTCACTAAATACTAAAAATATAAAAAATATTAAAATTCAATATATTTTTCGTATTCTTGTATATTTATTAATTTTTAAAAATATTTTTTTACAAGTATTTTATTTTTTAGATACATCAAAGTAAAGTACATATAAAAAAGTAAATTTTTTTTTTTAAAATTTTAAAAATATTTACTAAAAATAAAAATATACGAAAAATAAAATTCTCAAATTAAAAAAATTAAATTCAAAAAATTGAAAACAAGCACACTGGTGTGTGAATTGTAAAATTTAAAATTTTTAAAAATTTTCTTAATACAAAATATCTTGTAAAAAGTATTTAAAAAAACCCCAAGGGTTTAACCCACTAACCAATCAAATTTTAATTTTAAATTGCCTCAATTTAAATTTTAAAATGATATTAATCACATTTATGGACAGAAAAAGAAAGGATAGAGATGATAGTAAACTGGGGAAGGGGAGGAATAGTGGTGGATGGTAGAGGAGAGCAGTTAATATATTGATTCGTCCAAATCGATCGAACCGATCTGATTCATCTCATTTTGGATGGATGTGTGATAACGAGCAGACGGTTGCGAATTGATTTTTTTTAATCCGCCCAATTTTGACGGATGGCGAATTTGAGTTTTTGCCTGCAACCGATCCGCCAAATCGCGAGTACTCTTAGTAATTTGTAAGACTTTTTATTTTCAATTTGTTTAGATATTTTGTTTGTATTTTCAATTAAAAAGAGTTTAAATATTTTGTTGAATATATTTTGTTGAAAATGAGTTTTCAACTTGAATATATTTTTTGAATTGAAAAAAATTAATTTATTATTTATGTAGATTTTTTGATTTTTAAATCTAACTCTATAAATAAAAAATAAAAAAGATGATATATGCTGGTCGATTTTTATTTTCAAAAACAGATGTAGATCTAACAATACGGAGGCATACAATCTTTACTACTGCTCTATTTATAGTTTTGGTAATTTGAATTGCTTTTATATTTTGTTTTCATATTTAGGTAAGAAAGCACAATCATTTCTTTTCTCATCTTATCTCACGATCCAAACGGAGTGTAAGGATAATAGGTGGCTATCAATAGTAATGAAGAGAGAGAAAAAAAGAGTGGTTAAATTATCTAAATTACTCTTTCTTCATTAGTTTTATCTAATGGATACAAACGAATAATTAGAATTGATATCATTTTAAAAGTCTAGAATTTAAATTGAAATAATTTAAAAGTGAAGGTTTAATTTATGGAAAAATTGTCCAAAAATCCCATATCAACATCAGCAATTCCATTTAGTCCTAAAGATTTACACATACACTTGTAGATCCCATCAGTGAAAACGTTTAAGTCCTATTTTGATTTGTATGTTGATGTTATGGACATTTATGCCCTTTTTTTGTTTGGGTCACACAAGTTTAAGGATAACATCCATATTTGTAACAATCACGACCTATGATTAACTGTTAAACTATAATTAAGGATGTTAATAAGTACTTAAGAAGAAATTTTGAATTAATTGCATGTGTGTTGATTTATTTGTGTTCATATATGTTCATGGTAGGAATATCTGTCTGTAATTCTGTTTAGTTTTGCGAATTGAAGGCCTTATTGGCATTCGATTATGAAATTGACTATGGTTATGTGTTATTTGGAATTTTTTAGAATTTATGATAGATTTAATCGAAATTCAATTCAAAACGAATTAACTAAAATTAATAATACCTATTTGCTTAGTTTAAGCCAAGTGTAATTAAGCCTTCATAATGGAGCCTATATAAGGCATATGAGATTTCAAGACTACACTTTACATTCTCATTTGTTTCTTCCTTGAGCTTCTAACGTGAGAGGGAGAGAGAGTTAGAGTGAGAGAGAGTTGAGTTCAAGAAGGAAGGAAGGAAGGACTTGCTAGGGGATTGAAGGGCAATTGGAGAATTGAGTTAGAACTTACTAAGAATTCAAGGAATTGAGAACTTTAGGTAAGATTTTCATTCCTTAAGCTTATATTTGACTCACCATATAAGAATTCATGAAAAGTTAAAGACGTAGAACAATGATTGAGCTAGAATTGATAAATTGAAGCTATACCATGCTTGTATGCACTTTTATCACATTTTTGGGTTGAATTTCAAGTAATTCTCACATGCATGTACCAAGTCTACCTTAGTTCGAGAATTCATCTTGTTTTCCATCAAATTACCTCATTTGATCATGATTTGGAAGCTTTGAAGTCTAGAACTTCTATGCATGTCATGTTTTCAACATTTCAAGTTTGAGTTTGAGCAATTCACATGCTTTTGGGCCTTGATTTGACAAAATTGCTTTCATTTCAAGAATTTTTATAAGTTTATATATATGTTTTATCAACTTTGGGCTAAAAAAGATGTGTTTTGGAAGGTTAAAGATGGGTTTTGAAGTTTGGAGGTGAATCTGGAAATTTCATAATTCGACCTTACCGCTCGAGCGACGGATCCTGCATTTGAGCAACCACTTTTATTTTTGCACTTCCGCTCGAGCGACCAAAAGTTTGCTTGAGTATAAATTGCATGCTCCCAGTAGTTTCCATGTTTCGCAAACCGCTCGAGCGACAAGAGTTGCGCTCGAGCGAGGACCTGAGTCTCATGCTTGAGCGACAGTCGAGCAGAGAATTCATATAACCAGTACTTTTGCAGAATTTACAAACCGCTTGAGCGAAAGAATTTGCGCTTGAGCAACCATTCACATGTTTGGACGTCCGCTCGAGCGAAGGAAGTTGCGTTCGAGCGAGGCCCCTACTTTCAAGCAAATTTGACTAAGTGTTGAACAACATGTTTTGGTATCCTCATTGTATCCTAAGCATTCTTAAGCCAAGTTTAAGACATAATAATGAGAATAAGACTTAGAAACACACTAGGAACGAAACGTAATGAGTTAAGTATATTCTGAGTATGTGTTTCAATCTGTGTATCTGTCATGTTGTATAAGTCACGCGCCGTAAACCATTTGATTAATTTGCTCTGTCTGTCTGCATCCGGAGCTACCTGTGAGTAATAACTCCTGTAAAGTTACGTTTGAATATAAGTATTTTTTGACTAAATGATACGATCTGTTTTCTGAAATGATATTTTATGAATCATGAATGAATATCCACTTTTTTGAAATATATTTATGGAATCCTTAGTTCACGTGGCCTTCGCCCAGGGGTAACAATATCGTGACCACTATACACGTGGCCCTCAGCTAGGAATAACAATACTGTGATGTATATTCATGTGGCCTGTCACACCCCAAAACCGCCCCTAAAAGTTTTGGACATGACTACATCAGAAACAGACATAAAACCGATATATGTAACGTATGGGGCCTGAACGGAAGCACTTGATAACAAAAATCTATTCCATTGAGCTACCACTATTATGCCAGGATCATAACATCACATTAGGTAAATAATATACAGAAAACTTACACGCATATACTTCGACTCAGCCCACAATTGGGCGTATAACAAAAATATTAATGAAAGACAACCAAAGCATAAGCCAAAAAAAACTAACAACACTTTACAAAATGCACGGGCTTTAGCTAAGTGCCTGGACACACTTTACATATATCGGTTTTATGTCTGTTTCTGATGTAGTCATGCCCAAAACTTTTAGGGGCGGTTTTGGGGTGTGACAAGTGGTATCAGAGCACGAGTTGCTATCTCACATACGGATCCATTGAGCTTTAGGGTGTCTAGAAAAGATTTAGGCATCGTACATGACATCCTGAAAGTATATGAAAGATCGATGGCAACGTTAAGTGTACTCTGATAATGCTAACGAATATAATCCATGACTATTGTATATTCTTTGTGTCTATTGTGACGGATTGCTATGCAGAATGGGATTAAAACAACAGAATTGCACTGCGGAAGCGTGGTAAGGATTTGAAGGACTGGTAAGATAATTTACATGCAAATGATTAGATGAAATGTGTGTTACCGGTTGACAATTATCTGTGGGAAATAATGACAATATGATTGAGTCTTTAGCATCTATCTAAATGAATTGATTAAACTCTAAGCATTCTAAGACCAAAGAAAACGATGTATGTGATACTCTAACTTTTATGATATAGTTATGTCCTCCTTGCTATAATAATGTTTAGATCGGTGTTTTTGAGAAGTTACTGTGTTTGACTATTTTGATAAGATGTGTTTTGTGTGATAATTGAAATTGTGTTAAGTTTGACTGGCTGTAAGAAGAAGTCATGCATATGGTGATCTTCCTAAAATTGTAAAAGGAGTCAAATGATTGTGATTTTGTTTCCTACTGACGATTCAATAGATAAGCTCTGCTGGGAAATTGGTTATTGACCTTGAAACAATATATAATTAATGTGGTTCTGTGAACTAAGAAATTTATTGACGATTCCTGATGGAGAACAGAAGGAATCATTGATGATGTTGAACGGGTTATGTATATGTATAATCGGGATTTGTTTGTGGGAATCTATAGTCTGAAATCCGACATCTGTAATTCGTAATTTGCGGTCTGAAATCTGAAATCTGTAATCTGTAATCTGTTGTATTATGTGTAATCTGTAATCCGTAATCAAGATTTCTTATAAGGAATGGTTGAACGACATGAAGGACCTCACCCATGTTATGTGTCTGCTCACATGATACTTGCAAAAAGAAGATAGGTAGTTATTGACTACTTTGAGATCAATTAAATGATTGGGATCTGATAATTTCCATCAGAATGAAAATCCTGCCTGTGTGTATTAATGACTTAAGATTGAGAAGTCATTTCTGTAATATATTTCTATGTAGATATGCAAATGTTAGATATTGCAAATTGTCAAATTAATTCCACTTCGTATTTGAAGGTTATAATATAAACTGTTCTGTATGACATTGTGAACTCTGATAGAGACAAATGGGAATATGCTATATTAATGTTTGATTAAGGGTATGAATTAAGCGTTTACTTCTTATTGCAGGTCTATACGGATTTGAATGTTATTCATTACGTGGTTATGAATTGATTTATTATCATAATGAACTAATTTACCCACAAAGTATTAACTGGGGAATTAGCTGGATAAATTATCCTTTTGTTATATCATTGCCTATTTTGTTTTGACATTATGAAGTCTGAAGAATGTGATTCTTATAGTTACGGTATACGTAATGGAATTTATGACCCTATGAACGGATCTGGTAGAACCTGAGTACCTACCTCCTCTAGCATGTTTATACAGATTTGTATAATACGTACTATGTGGTTCCGAATTGATTTACTATCATGTTAAACTGATCTTGTCAAGAGTTCTAACTCTGATATTAGGTGATCAAATTATTTTGTCACTAAACTGTTAAATTCCTAGACATTATAGAATCTGAATGGAAGTGATTACTGTATACTTAAGGAAAACTGTGACCTTATGAATAGACCCAGTAGGACCTACGTATGTGGAATACTGAATGATTAAAAGAGAGGCCAAATTTATTTGTGCTATAACAAGAATAAATGCTTATTAAGAGAAGATATTACCTTTTACGGTTATGACTGGTTAGTTAAGCATGATTTTGAATTTGATTTCTGGCTTTGTCTTTGAACAGCTCCCTTGCTTAAAATAATAGTTGTATAGTCGTATGTATTGTTCAGATCTAAACTTATGATGGCATGACCAAGTGTTTACAAGGGTATGTTTCCATAAATTTACAAAACCGGATGCTATTTGTTTTGGTGTTACCGTAACTATTGATTTGGAATATGATTCTCCTTGTGTTACTGTAGTTAGAAGTGAAACTGTGGAGAATTAACGTTAATGATTGAGATTCTTCTCCACATCGTTCTGACCTTGTCAAGAATTAGTATATATGGTTGTGAAGCAATAATGATTTGACTTTGATAAGTTTTTGGAAATGAAGAAATGCTGGAAACTAATAATGAAGCTAGTGCCTACGTACCTAAGCGATTTATTTGTGCCTGCTGGAATGAAATATACCTTGCTTCTTAGGCAGGACCTTGTGTGGTAGGTTCTGATATATGATTTAATTGTGCATAACCAGATTTGAATCTGACCACGTGATTAATTTAATTATTTTGGAACTGTATATAACCTTAATGGGAAACTCATCTCCGAGTAAATTGCACTATGAGATTTACCTAAGGAATTACTTAACTGGGCAAGTTTGACCATGTACTTTCTAATGAGAAGTACATAGGAACTATTAATGCTGGATCAATTTGGTTATGAACATAGTAGGGAACATTTTGTTATTGTGATTAAAAATAACGTATATTATGGGAATACATGCATTATGTGCTTAAGGAAGTGGTATCTATTATGTTTCTGTATTTGGAATTGGCACTATGGAACTTATTGACAGGAAAATATGGTTTTTATAAACTCTGTGTACTGGGGATTTTATGCTTGAATGTCCTGCCATGAACTCTTGTAGTCTTAAATTAAGCAACACATGATCCTATGACATAAATGTAAGGAGTTGTTATTTTTGTTTCTACGTGCCTCAAATAGGCATTGAAATGACTAGTTGGTTAAAGCTATGAGATGTTTGTTATGTTAAGAACTATGTTAAGAACTTTTGAATAACTGTGATAAATATCGGATTAACCTGTGAATGGTTCGAACCGAAGAATTAATTGATCATCTATAACAGAATTAGACAATAGTGTGAGACTGAGACTTCCACTCTACCACATAGTAAATCAAGTTTGAGGGACCAAACTTATTTAAGGGGGGAAGAGTGTAATAACCCGACCTTCACATCTGTTTCCGGTATACTTTTAGTCCCTCGTTTTGTGCATTTAAATGCCTAATGAAAAATTCATCGGGAAATTCAGTTTAAGCACATGTATCTTATGATTTGAGACCTATATCTGTTTAATAAGAAAAACATCTATTACAATTAAAACGTTTGAGTCAGAAATTGAGAGCCTTAGAGGCTTGATAATCCGATATTGATTTTATATTTGAGATTAGTATAATTTTTAGGTAATAATAAGTGTTTCTGTGAAATTTCAATTTGGGATGCTGAAACGATTGAATTTTGTCTTATTCACCCCTTATATAACTCTATCTATATATCTCAATGCTTTGACTTAGAAGCCTCCATGAGAAATATCTCCTAGAAGAAGGTTTAGAGAAGGGTTAGAGAAATAGAGAGGCAAGATCATCAAAGGAGTAGAGAATTGTAAAATTGAAGGGGCATTTAGGAAGTGAAGCTTAAGGTAAGGCTAATTCCCCTAATTCAATCATTTCTTTTTCATTTGGGGAAAGAATTTCTTTATATTGTGTAACCTAGAGTTGTAATGGAGGTTTGGATGTAGGTGTGGATTTATTGGTAAAGAGAATGTTACTCCTTGATTATTCTAACCAATTTGTACCATCTAGAGAGGAATCTACACCTTGTTCCTTGACTTACCATCTTGGAACTCACTTGTGCATAAATATGGCTATATATGTGTATTGTGTATGTAAGAGTGGTGGTGTATAATTGAAGAAGATCAAATGCATGTTCAAATGGTTGTGTTTATACCCCTATTTACATGATTTGGGAACCATGTTTTAGTGTTTAAAGCATCTAAATAGGACCTTGTTGTTGATCACTAAACATGGGGTTTTGTATGATTTTCGGACTGTCAAACAGGGCCCAGGCCGCACGTGCGGAGGCCATGGCTGCACGTGTGGATAAGAGGAAAAAAAATAGGTTTTCATTATGCTTTTGGGCACTCGAACGGTCAGGATCTTCCGCTTGAGCGGAATTGGGCTGCACGAGCGGCCAAGGTGGGCGCACGAACGGCCATCCCTGTTTCAGCATATATTGGGTAACTTTGAATAAGCATATCTTTTGTATCTAGACTCCGTTTTGAGTGATTCTTCAGCCTAAAATCAAGTCCCGGAAGTCTAGTTTCCAATGGTGGTGGTCTCAATCCCAAATGTTAACTACAAAAATAGTTATGCTCAAATTAGTGATGACTATTCACTTTCTGTTTACTGGGTTTGTACTGTTTCTTCGTCTGAACCTTTCTCCTGTCAATTCCTCCTATCTTATGAGGCATGGATTATAACCTATGGAGGACTAGTGAGTCTAGAACCACCATAGCTATTGAGTAAGGAATAAAAAGAGATTGGTTTTATTCTCATAATCTGTTATGTGCATTGTATTTGTAGGTCAAGAGAAGGACATCGTTCCACCGCTATCAGAGACCTACCACTGTGAGTAATAGTATGGCAAATGTACATTTTACTTACCGTTAATGACTGTGGTTACTAACTCTCTATTCTGTGTAAATGATTACATTAACATTTATCTCGGTTGGGAATTAGTGTGAACTTATATAAATGCTGGAAGATTTGCATACATCGGTATGACTTTGGAACCTTTTTGCTCTGTCACTAACGAATATTAACGCTCTGTTATAAATAAGCAAACTACGTCATCCTTAAGAAATATATGGAACTTATGTTCATCTAGAAAGGATGGTATTTGTGTGAATCAAAGATTATTCGGGACCTATAATATGAACACAAAGGTCTACCACCGTTATATGACCCACGTTTTGATATGAATTATTCTGTCTCTATTGACCATTCTGTCCTGATACATGCGTCTTCCGTTAATAAATGCTATTGATACTTTGTTATCTGTAAGATAGCTATATTGATTCACAACGAATAAATGGAATGTATGTGCATTATGGAACTGTGGTATCTCCGTATCTTTGGAATGTGTTACCTTTTGCTAACAATTATCAGCAACGTTCTGTTAAACTTATATTACCGATGGTAATTCATGTGAATAATGGGAAGAATGTATGTACTTTCTGTATGATGCTAAAGTTAATTTGTTCTGATGATTTCTGGTATGGAGCAAAGTGCTGTACGGAACTAAGTGCTACACTTTGGTGGGAGCCACCTCTAGAATCCGTACGAGCCACCTCTTGAGTCCATACATATATATTTCTGGGCCGTTAGGCCGTTCTGTTATTTTTGGGCCGCTAGGCCGTTCTGTTATTTCTGGGCCTGATGGTCATTCTGTTATTTTTGGGCTGATGGCCGTTCTGTTATTTCTAGGCCGCTAGGCCGTTCTGTTATTTCTGGGCCAATGGCCGTACTATTATTTCTGGGCCGCTAGGCGGTTTTGTTATTTCTGGGCCGATGGCCGTTCTGTTATTTCTGGGCCAATGGTCGTTTTGATATTTCTGGGCCCATGGCTGTTCTGTATCTATTAGGCCTATGGCCATTTTGTACATTAGTGGGCTTTAAGCCATTCTGTTAAGAAAACTGGACCCATGGCTGTTCTGGAAGTAATTACAGAATTTAGTTAATCATATGCCTCTACAGTTATATGCTTTATTATTCAAGTTAAGCATTACATTATTTATGTACTATTATTCACTGAGTTTCATTCATTCTGTATTTTGTCTATTTCTGTAGGTAATCAACCAGGAGACCAGTCCTAACCCTTAAGGTTCGTCTCTCTCTTGTCAACCTCGGTGTGTCCAGGCACTTAGCTGAAGCCCGTGCATTTTGTAAAGTGTTGTTAGTTTTTTTTGGCTTATGCTTTGGTTGTCTTTCATTAATATTTTTGTTATACGCCCAATTGTGGGTTGAGTCGAAGTATATGTGTGTAAGTTTTCTGTGTATTATTTACCTAATGTGATGTTGTGATCCTGGCATAATAGTGGTAGCTCAATGGAATAGATTTTTGTTATCAAGTGCTTCCGTTCAGGCCCCATACGTTACATATATCGGTTTTATGTCTGTTTCTAATGTAGTCATGCCCAAAATTTTAGGGGCGGTTTTGGGGTGTGACATGGCCCTTGCCTGGGGGTAACCATACAAAGGCTTATATTCACGTGGCCCTCGCTTGGGGGTAACAATACCATGGCTACTTGTGCACAAGATGTGGACCTATGTGGTCGTCGGTACCAATTATGCATGTAATGCCCTCAAAATAGTACAATAAATATAACCCAAAGCATGCATAAATGATAGCATAAATCAGAGTAAATAGTCCTTTCATTTCATGAAATTAATGATACAAAAGAGTTTAACTTAAATACATGCCCTGTCGGCTTACATCTTTCCAAGCCTCTACTTGGTTACAACAAAAGAGAGACTAGCTTTTACAAATAAGCCCTTGGCTATACAAAAAAAATATATAATCAAAACAAGAAGCTCATGCTTCCAAAAAGTCCCTCCCAGCTATTGTCTTGGCAGAGGCATGCCCTCAATACCTGAAAATGTTATCCCCAAATAGGGTGAGCCACAGCCCAATAGAAATTATCTAACACGGTATATGAGACTTAGCAAAGGTATAAGTACACTATGCATACACAACGTCAGTGATAGAACATCCTCACTATACATAGACATAAGATACCAAATTCAATTCTTAATCCATTTCCATTCAATTCATTTCATTACACGAGCCAATTTCGTCATTTCTTTAACAATCCAAATAAGACTATAACTTATTAGTTCTACAATCACATCATCAATGTACAAATACTTCAAACTTTTCTTTTACAGATATTTCGTTTGCGGGAAACCCTTCAAACGGGACCTATGTAAACGTAGGCTATACAAGCACTACAATTGCTATTTTACGGATATTTCGTCCGCAGGATCGACACCCATGTATAATTTTGAGACTTTCACTCAGGATATTCCGGCTAACTTAATTATAATAGAGTCCATCCCCTTTCTCCTTCCAAACAATCATTCATACATATACAATGTATTTAAACATATAATCATACGTGGAGCACATCCACTTTTCACTCCCAAATAACCACACATATACAATGTGTATAAACATAGTCATATTTTCAATTCATCTAATCCGCATGCAATTTCTACAACAGTTATAGCTATCCTCCACCGATAGCCTAATACAGATATTTCTAGACAGATATACAATCTCATGACAGATAATTTATCCAAAATTTCCAAAGATGTGAAGTATTACATACTCAATTCCACCATCTATTCCAAAATTTGTTCAATTTCATGTTTACCCCACCAATTTCAATTATTTATATAAAATAATTATGATAGTCATTTTAGGGAAAAAATTTTCCCTTTTCCAAATATCAACCCAAGCATCAAACTCAACCATTTTGACCCAACATAATATCATTTTCATAACCCACATTCATTATTTCATATTCAACAACAATCCCTCTTTCCATATCATACCCAAACCCTAGGTTTGCTTGAAACACCCTCAAATCACATCATTGTTATACAAGAGACAAATAACTAAGCTAAGTATCATATGAAGTTATAGAAAAAATCCTTACCTCAAAGGAAGAAGATGAGCCACGCAAGAGAGAAACTCCAAGGACACCGAAACCATTTCTATTCGTGTCAAAATGTAGATCTTGAGATGCTCTAACTTTTTCTCTGAAGGCACTAAGGTGAAGAGATCGACGGATCTAGATGAAATCTAAGAGAGAATGTGAGTTTTAGAGAGAGAATGTATAGATCTTGGTTTTTGGAAAGGTTTAGAGAGAGAGAGAGAGAAATGAAAAAGTGATTCAAAACATCATCTTCACGGACTGTTATACACGTAGTCCGCTCGAGCGTGGAAAATGACGCTTGAGCGTCAGACACAAAGTTCTGCTCGAGCATAAGGAATTATGTTCGAGCGTGGAATATACATTTCCAAAAGTTCTGTAGACGAAGGGCCTCGCTCGAGCGTGAGACTGGACGCTTGAGCGTCTAATGTACTATTCTAGTATTTACAGGTCTGTAAAAATACTGAGAATTGGAAAGTCCCACTCAAGCGCAAGAATGGCTGCTCGAGCGGAGGAGTAAAATTTGTGAAGCCTGCTCGAGCGCAAGAGCTAAAATCTAGGGCATCACAGGTTTAGAAATACAAGCAACTAACCTGTTCCAAACGCACAATTACAACCCGATAACCAAAATAAAAGGGAGACAAGGGAAACAAAATATGAATAACCATTTTAAACCATACCAACCTGAATCCGGAATACAATAGATAACGGGTCAAAACCGGAATCGCTATAATGCAAAATTGGTATGATATGATAGCTAAATGGATGTGCAACATATAACTGCTATGATTTCTGGTTAAGTATGCGAATTTGAATTTGTATTTGATTTGAAATCTGCTATCATTATTCATTAAATTCTTTACTCCATTATTATTCACTGGGCTTCTGCTCACTATTTATATTATGTATGTAGGTGAATAGGTGCATGACTAAGCCTAAGCTGTTGCATGGAGAGTTTGGGTCAGCCAGCCATTGTGTCTCCCAAGGAGGTTCCCTTTTGAGATTCGATCGAGTTTGTGAAAAGCAAGTCTTTGGGACTTTTGTACTTTCTTATGTTTTGTTTGAACATGTTTTGTAAGTTCTGTATATGTGGGTTTGGTGACGTATGACTAATGTATATATACGACGTCACTCTTATGTATCTAAGTTTTAAATTTCTAGCTCATATATGTCTACACAGCTCAATGGACTATGTATATTTCTCAATTTGCTTCCGCTAGCCCTTTATATTTGATGATATTCAGGCCAGAGGCCTTTGGTAATCCGAGAATTACTGGCTGGTTACGATGCTAAACCTATAGGGGCGGGTTTGAGTCGTGACAATAACTATCATGTGTGATATGTGATTGTATTTGAGGGTGGAATATCGTGGAAGATTTTATGACCATAGTCGACGCATAGAGGTTTTCACATATATGTGAGTTCACTGTGAGGCATAACGAGATCTTATACCCATTATTCTGTAGGGTTAACCAAGTTTGTCAGTGCAGAGTTATCAACAGGCATGTTGTCGACGTCCAAATCAATGTTGTACACTCTCTATTTTTTCTGTGTATTTGTGTGTTTCATATGCTTTCCACATTGATTATGGCACCACCCACCCTCGATGTTGCAAAACGTGTGTCGGGGAGATTTTGGAGTGCTTGTAGACCGCACACATACAGTCGTGTTTGTGTATTGGTAACTTCTTTATGAAATTCTAATCAGTGTCCTTCTATTTTGTATGCAGGGATAGATGCCATTATTATGTTGTTGTGCTGTTTTCGGTCCACCAATGTTGCATATAATCTGAAACCTTTGTATGCATTTGTTGACCTGGTTACTTTTGTGTGTGACAAATTTGTTGGGCATACACTGGGTAATGTTTGCTTGTTCTTTAAGATTTCAGGTTACAACAATTTCTCCTTACAAAATGATGTGGATATGTGTAGATGTCCCCGAACGTCCTGGGAGGGAAATCCCGTTTTGTTCATTAGGCTCACTATAGTTCAGGACTCAATGTCACAGTCCTGTATCTAATTTCGCAGAGTGCAATGCAAGACCGATGAATCATCAAAGAGTCCAAATCTAGCAAATCGTTTTTGAAAATAGATTTTTTTGAAAGAAGTGCCAAACATGGACTGTTTTGCAAGATACAGAGTCGCCACCTAATATTTATTTTGGGAGAATTTAGAAAACCCTGACTCGTGTCTAAGGCCACGTGTCCGTCATCACCAAAGTTGCCTCGGCTCGGGAACTTGGGTACGATTGGGGAAGGTCACTTCGTGAGTACCCCCGCTCGCCCGATCAAAGATCAGCCTCTACTAACCATGATATTGAGTTTTGAAAATATTATGTGCTCTTATTCCTGTTTTATTAGCCTAGGATTACTATGTGATGCGCACAACATACAAGTATAGACTAGGGTCGCCTGAATTGGAACAAAGCATCTTATGTTCGTTTTGAAAAATGGTTTGAAGGTGCTACTCACAAGTAGGCTAAGACGTGGATTTTGCCACCCTCAAGTGGGCTTAGAAAACGGTGATTTGCCACTATCTAGTGGGCTTAAAACTCGCAATCAATGAATTGTCCCAATTCAGATAATCCAACCTTCACCCACAGGCATTTAGGCAGTTATATCATATAAGCACATAGCCTCATGGTAAGCACTCACACGCATGCAAGGATGCTAAAGCATAAACACTCACCGAGTACTCCAAGCCAAAACAGAAACTAGTTAGTAATCAATGTATGATCCTAATTCATGTTAAGATGGCTAATGCAACACATGCAAAATGCAACTAAGATAGGCTCAGCTATTCTAAACATGGCATATGAAATGCAACAAATGATAAACGTATTCAACTCGGAATTGAAATACAATGCAGTTAGTATGATGCGCTGAGCCCGGTGCATGCAAGACAAAATGAATGCAAACATGCGAGCATAAGTATGCTAATTGAAACGTGCCCTAAACTAACCATCATAAGCTGGTAAATAAAAGGGAGAAAGACGTGGGGTTGGAAGACATATATCACACGCACGCACACTTATTACAAAATTGCCCTCGCTCGGAGGGTCCGAATAAATAATACAGTCTGAATAAATAATTAACTACTCTAGCTAATTAAATATTACAAAACCTGAATTAATTAACAAATTAACTAGGAAAGCGAATAAACTACCATGCAAGCTATAAAATGGATTGCCTCAGCTCTTCTTCCGAATGATAAAAGATGCATGCGTGCTCGGGTCGCTTTGTCAGGAAATTCCTTGTGATGCCCTAATTTGCCTCTGTTTTGCAATTGGTCCTGGAACACTGTATAAAACTCCCAAAGGCTGCTGACTAGTTTTTGCTGCTGGATTCCGATTTGCTGCAACAGAGAGCAAGAAAGGGGCATGGCAAAGTATTTTCAACTCATGTGTGCATGATCACTCTCCCCGTCATTACACAAGCTCTAGGGAGTGTAGACCTCAATCCTCGTACAACCAATCACGCATCTCGATGCATGATGGCCGATGAGTCGAGTTGCATGACTCAATGTAAAATGAATGCACATATAAGCATAACAAGGCCTAAACTCCATCATGGGTAATCCGGAGTGTCGGTGATTGGGAATTGAGACACGTTTCGTCACTTAGAGTACAAAACGTCCCTCGTTTCCCGTGTTTGGACTAACCTTACTCCAAACACAAAGTGATGAGATGGCATACATAATGTGACTAACATGCAACCTAGAATACGCAATGTTATGGGCTAAAATGGCATACACAATGCACGTGACATAACATGACATATACAATGCACTTACGAAGACTATCATGCGCACATGAACTAAATGTCATATACAAATGCAAGATGGACTTACAACAATATGAGTGGACCTCAGCCACACTCAGATCAGTGGCCATATGATGAAAATAAGACAATCGAAATACATGCAAGTATGCACGAATGCAATGGACCGATCCTAAGGCACAACATGCAACTCTAACTAAGCATGGCAAAGGATGACATATGGCATACAAGCATACATTTTCTATCTTTGAAACATGATGAACAATGGTCCCGAATCATGCAAATATGTTACCCAATGCATGCTAGATGGCCCGAATACTGAAACTATTGAAGTGCGTTACACAAGAGGTACACAAAGCAATGCATGAATGGCAAAACCAACCCCAAACAGACCCTAGGCAAGTCTGAAATAGTGGGAAAATGGCCCAAAATGATGGTTCAAAGTGCATGGAAATGAAGCTCATTCAATGGTCCGAAAATAAGGCATTCATGCACAACTCTCAAGCACACTTAAAGAGGAGAAAACATGAGGATATGGCATTCACATAGGCTCTGAAATATGATGCAAAATGACCCCAAAGCATGAAAACACCTCAATATATGGATGCAATAGACCTCAAATCTCAAAGCTAGACAAGTGTATTGAACTACAAGCATGCAAAACAAGCATCATTCGACCATGAGACCCAAAAATAGAGCTAGGGAAGTCCAAAATATGCACAAAATCAGTTTAAGGTAAGGCCTAAAAGTGCTAAAATCAAGGGTCAACAAAGCATGCAAAATAAGCTAGTGAACCATGATTTGCACTACAACTATATGAAGCACAGGAGAGCTCGCCAAACCAGCAAAAAAAAGAAGTATGCCATGCAACATAATGCCCAAAAACCCATGGAAACATGGCCAATCCATGCAAGAATGATATGTTCCTTTGAAAGGCCAATAAGAGGGTTGTTCTACACATGCAAGATAGACATACAAAATGGAAAAACCACCTCTAGAAAGAGGGTATGAGGGCCCCAAAACTCACTGAAAATGGTCTGAAATTAGTCTAGGAAGCATGCAAGTGAAGGCCCCTTTGAAAGGCCTTGAAGAAGATTACTCTACACATGCATAATAGACATCTACTATGGCAAAACCACCTCTATACAGAGGTCATGCAGGTCACAAAACTCATGAAAAATGGCCTGGATCATGGCTTTGAAACATGCAAATAGGGGCTCCTTTGGAAGGCCAAGAAAGCTAGTAAAGAGAACAAAGGGTCAGAGGGACACCCCTATTTGATTTTGAGGCTCAAAGACACATATTAGCCACTAAAAATCCACTGGATTTCAGTGGATAAAAGGCCAAACCAAGGCCGACACAAATGCTCTAAAGCATAGCTCAAAACATGAGGAAATGAAGCATGCAAGGGGGTAGATGACCCCCAACAGAAAAATGGTCTTAAACAAACATGTTTAGAAGATCAAAACAAGACTTTTTCAGTTTATGACAAAGCCTAAATATGCTTTCAAATAGAGCTAAACTATGAAGCAAAACAATGTCAAAAAGAGAGAAATGGAGTGTTACCCTTGTAGCCAAAGGAATCAACAACTTCTGGACCAAGATAGCAAGTCTTCAACCTCTGAAAATGAGCTCCAAGGTGCTTGGATGGATGATGGAGAGGTTAGGCTAAGAGGTGTAGTGCAATGGTGCAAGAACAAGGGAACTTTGGAGCTAAAATGGAGAGAAATAGAGAGGGAAGTGTATGTATGCCTTTAAGCAAAATTCTGAACCCTAGCAATGGAAGAGGGCCCTTCCCTTTATAGAGGAGAAGATATAAAGCTTCTCAAATAAGCTTAAAAGCTAGCTTAAACATCCTCTATACACGTGTATGGAGGATGCATTATGAGGCTTCCAACTGGCACAGCTGGCTTCAACTCATTGAGACAAAAAAGCAGAAGGCTGGCTGACCAGTTCAAGCGGTCGATCGACCACTCCCCTTGGTCGGCCGACAAGGGGTCAAAAGGTTCAAGCTGAAAAGGTGGTCGACCTACCCATATTGGTGGTCTCCCAGGTGAATGCAACTCAGTGGTGGTATGGGAGACCAGAAATTATGGCTCAAAAGTGAGGGAGACCAAGGGGTCAAAAGGGTCAAGCAAAAAAGGTGGTCGGCCTACCAAGATTGGTGGTCTCCCAGGTGAATGCAACTCAGTGGTGG
Source organism: Camellia oleifera (assembly GCA_022316695.1). NCBI lineage: Eukaryota > Viridiplantae > Streptophyta > Magnoliopsida > Ericales > Theaceae > Camellia > Camellia oleifera. The sequence goes on from CM039308.1 coordinate 171,302,547, forward strand.
TGTGGGAGACCAGAAATTGTGGCCCAAAAGTGAGGGAGACCAGCTCTCTAACAAGAAAATCGGGCAGCAAAGAGAAAGGTGGTCTCCAAGAAGAAAAGTGGTCTCCCACCATAGTACCACCTTCCTAACAAAGAAACTAGGGTCCATGCCAAAAATGAACCCACACCGATGCAAAACGAAGGTTCGGGGGCCAAAACACGCAGCCGGGTGCCCCGAAAACAGGCTGTTAGGCACCGGAGGTGGCGTGCGACCACAAAGGTGGTCTCCCGGGCCACAGTGTCCCTCTAGGGAGAGGGAACAAGGTGTGTGCCAAAAACTGGAGCAAACGGAGAAAGTTAAGCAGTCCCGAACCGAGGCGCACGACCGATGGCTCCAAAAACCGAAAACTGGTCTCCAAATAGGAATAGTAGCCTACGACCACGAAACGTAGCCTACGGCCACTAAGAGATGGTCTTCGAGACCTCTCCCTCCCTTTGGAAAGAGAAAATAGAGAAAACAGGACCTGGTTCGCAAACCGAGGCAAAGCACAAAAGCGTCCCGAAGTCCGGAGGCAAGGCTCTCAACCGAGACTCTGTGACCTCAGAACGAGCACAATATGCATCATTACCGAGCGCTCAATCGACGACGTCTGAGTCTTAAGGTCGGCCAAAAATGGGGTGTCTACAATATGCAAAATATGGTTCACCTTGTACACTCTTTCTGTTTGCAACTAATCAACGTTATGGTTGAGTTACGTGGTTATGTCAGTTTTGCGTCCAACGATGATTTTGTTGACGATAGTCCAATTCACCCCACGGGTGGTGTCAAACGATGTGTTTGTATGGTGGATGTGGATTACAATGTCGATTTCTTTCCAAGTTATTATCCGCATGATGAAAACACTTTCCTATCGGCCACATGGGCTAACGGAATTACTCATGTTGGACAAAGTTTTGAAGTGTTAGCGCATGAGTTTCGGACAGTACTTTGTAAATATGTGGTGGAGTGTGGTTTCGAATTCAAGTATTTGAATAACGACTCAGTACGAATTATTGTTGTGTGTTTGCTGCGGGACTTGAAGGGTTGCATATGGTTCGTGCACGCGCGAGTGTTGGATGCTAATGAGTTTTTTTTACCTTCATAAATGGAACAGTGAACATATTTGTGGTGTCGCTATTCGAACAGTGAAGAACTAATGCCTCGGATTAGACCTGTTGTCAGACATTTTCGCATAATGCATACGTGAGAAGCCTTTAACTAGGCCGATTGATGTTGCATTTGATTTGAAAGCAAACTATGGTCTTGAGATAAGTTATCGTGTTGTTTAGTTAGGTGTTGAAAAAGCCAGAAGTGAATTATTTGGCACCCATAGCATATCTTTCGACCAACTATGTTGGTATAGTGGGGCTGTGATGGAACACAATTTGGGTACTTACATCAGTATTGATTGCGACGATCATGACAACCATTTTGAATGATTTTTCATATCATTCAAAGCATGCATCGACAGGATTCAAACATTGTCGCCCACTATTTTTCCTAGATGGCACTTTCTTAAAGAGGAGGTTCAAAGAGAATTTACTTGCTGCTACGACTAAGGATGGAAACTGAGGTATATCTCACACTTGCATAAACTAATTGCACAGTTCACACCATCATGCTTACCAAATTCCCCTACCACGTTGCTATGGCACTTGTCACACACACAAGCAGCAAAGGCACACACATCTTGCCAATATGATTCCACACAGGACTGTTCCCAGTTGCATTTTCTATTGTTGGTGCGAAAAAGTGACAAATTGGTCATGGTTTTTGCAGCATCTTCGTAACGCACTCAGTGATGATAGGAACCTAAGGGACAAGCTGAAATATATACACAATTTCCATCAGATTGGGTTGATAGCCAAGTTCAACAACTATGCTTATGCACGAACCATTAATGCATTTCAAGAGATGGTTGCAAACTTCACCAATTCCGGTAAGAAAATTGCAACCGATTTCCTCGAAAATCTACCCTTACAGCATTGGGCGAACGCTTATTTCAGGTGCCTATCTTTACATGGTCCACTTGTATATTTTCATTTTCAACATACATTATATTGTTCTATAACCCATTACATTAATTAACACTGCCTTTGGATGGGGCATCACCTTGTAATGTAGGGGCAACTGGTATGGCTAGATGTCCTCTAATGCTGTTGAATCATTCAACAACCGGATTACTGAGGCACGTCACTGCAGACACCTCATTTTTGACGACCCTTACGACTTGGACATCCTTATATGCACACCCGATGATAAGTTTATATGCTCGCCAAGTGCTCGAAGCCCTCAACGAAATGCCACAACTTTGAGCCTTTCAAACATTGTACACCTGTTGCATCATTTTTGGACCAACCTTTGGTTTTTAAGCCTGCAGCCTCTGGTGGCCTTACGGCCACCCTTTTTGGGCTGCCGACTATCACTTCTTGGTTGCCGACCTACTGCCAGTCACTGATGTGGCTTGCCGGCCACCACTGATGGATGGTCGGTCACCAGTGTATTTTGTAGATATTTTATGCCAGTTATGCCAGCTATTTGCACAGATACATGCATCTTCACCCACGTGTAAGGCTAGATCTCCTTGAGAAAATTTCATGTTTTCTATATATAGGGACCCCCTCTCTCTTGTAGCAAGGTTAGCAAATTTTGAACTGAAAATTTTGTCTCCCTCTCTACAATTCTCTCTCTCTCTCTCTCTCTACAAATTCTCTACATTTTTGCCTACAATTCCTTAACATTTGCCTATACACCTTAACCAAATCTCACCATCTTTGAGCTGAGGTATTTTTGAGCTTGGTTTGAGCTCTAGAGGGTGTTGTTTGCTTGGCTTTGTTACTTGGAGTTGTTCTTCTCTTCAAAGGTATAAGACTTTGCTTGTTACTTTGTTTTATTTGCTTCTATTCCTACTATTTTTCCATTTTTTTGGGCTATCAAAACTTTGTGTTTTTTTTGGCTGAAGCTTGGGTTTAAGGCCATTAAAGGTTGAGGGGTTGGTAGCCCTTCTTTGTACCTTGTTTTGGAGGCCTTTGCCTTTGTGTTTCCCACCCCTTTACTATCTTTTTTCAAGCTTTTAAACATTGATTTTCAGAGCTATTTCAGTGGCCAAAATCATGTTTAATCTTGAGATTGAGATTAAGGTCCATGCTTAATGGTTTAATCCTCTTTTGGGGGTTCATTATCAACGGCATGACACCTCTCTCTTGCCTTAAACTACCCTTTGTTTGAAAACTTCCTTCTCTATTAGAGGACTTTAATTCACCTTTTGGACTTAATCGGATTAAAGAATGGTTGGTAAATTAAAATGAATAACTAAAACTTGGGACTAAAAGTGAGCAAGATAATATTTGGTTCAATAAGACATTAATTGAACACATGGAAACTTAAACCATTTCATACTTACTAGTGATGAAATGATTCAAGTCTCCAAGGTCAACTTCTTCCCTTGATCATTCATGAAAGGGAGGAGGTTTGAGTCTTGTTTTGCATTTATTAACCTTGCACACTTGGTTTCACAAGCCATCATGCAATGAAATTGCATTCATTGATGGTTTCTGAACCAGAGCTTGCTACTTCTTTGATTTTCCCGTGAAAAGGAGGGGTAGGTTGTGCAAAAAAACCCTTGAAATACCCTGTATATGCTCTGTTTGTCCTCTGTTGTAGCAAGATGAACCTGTGCATTAGTGGCCAGCAGACCACCATTCATGGCCTGCAACCTTCAACCATGACTGGCTGGTGGTCGACAACCTTTACCAGTGGCCAGCCAGCCATTGATGCAAAATTCAACAGAGTGTTGGTAAGGCAGAGCAGAGTGAGCAGCAGTGTTGGTGTTCAACTGTGTAAACAGAAGCATTCGAAAGCAAAACGGTGGTCTTTTCAGGTGAAAATCAAGCATGCGCACACACATCCCTCGTTTCTCGAGGCGTAGTAGTTAGTTGTTTACTTTAATCATTAATTGCACCTACGTTGTAATTATTTAATTAGTTAGTTAACTAGTTAATTAATTCAAGTGTTGTAATAATTAGTGAAGTAGTTTAGCTATTTATTTGGTTTGTAATAATTAGCTTAATTAGCTTTAATTAGTTAGTTAATTAGCTTAGTTTATTCATTCAGACTCTCCTTCGTGAGGGTAAAATGATGTAATAATGTGTATGCTTTCTAACCTCATGTCTTTCTCCCTTTTATTTAACTGCTTATGATGGTTAGTTTAGGGATATCACGTTTCAATTAGCATACCTCATGTTTGCATCCATTTGTATTGCATGCACCGAGGCTCGGTTCATCATTCTAACTGCATTGTTAGTTCAATACTTCTTTGAATACTGTGCTTAGACTGCATGCTATTTAAATTGCCTCATATGCCATATTAGTACCCAATCCTATTAGTTGCATATCGCATGTGTTGAATTAGTCATAACTGCATAAGTTAGGTACCATGCATCCCGTTTGTGCGTGTTTTTCTTACTATGTTTAAGCATCATACCATGTGGCTATTTGCTTATGTGATATAACTGCATGAATGTCAGTGGATGGAGGTTGTGTCGCTTAATTTGGAATGATATTGATTTTCGTGTTTGTAAACTCAATTTATTTGGGTTATACATTTTCAAAACTCTTTCAAAACTATATGAAATCAAGTTATTCCAAAATGGGTGACATAGTCTATACTTGTATGTTTCACATAGTAAATTTTAGGATTTATTAGATAATCAAAACATGAACATAGAAAGAAAATAAAATTCATATCATGGTTTAGTAGAGGCCGATCTTCTGATCGGGTGAGCGGGGGTGCTCAATTAATGACCTTCCCCCTTCATACCTAAAGTTTCGAGCCAAGCATCCCTGGTTACGACGAACAGTGGCCTTGGCACGAGTCATGGGTTTCCTAATTTTTCCAAAATAAATATTAGGATGGCGACTCTGAGATCTGATGACGCAGTCCATTTCTGGCAAAAGGTTTCACAATAAAATGGTTTTTCTAAAAATTGCCAAATCTGGATTCTCATCTACGTTTCACATTGCACTCGTGAGACTAGATCAAAGAAATTTCGGGAGTCCGAACTGTTTAACGCGCTCGGGTACCCCCCGGGCATGTTATTTTCTTTATATGTTCATGTTTTGATTATCTAATAAATCTTAAAATTTACTATGTGAAATATACAAGTATAGACTATGTCACTCATTTTGGAATAACTTGATTTCATGTAGTTTTGAAAGAGTTTTGAAAATGTATAACCCAAATAAATTGAGTTTACAAACACGAAAATCAATATCATTCCAAATTAAGCGACACAACCTCCATCCACTGGCATTCATACAGTTATATCACATAAGCAAATAGCCACATGATATGATGCTTAAACATAGTAAGAAAAACACGCACAAACGGGATGCTAAAGTATAAAAACTTACATGTTTGGCGACCCACGAACAAGCTACAAAACAAAGTTAGTAAACTATGCATGATCTTATAAACAAAGTCTTAATGCAATTCACTCATGAGATGCAACTAAAGATTTGGCTTCTAAGATATGACATATGAATCATCTCAAGAACATGAGGTAGCGCACATAATCACTTAGGAATTGATTAAATCTACAAATGCAAACTTCGTCGAATCAAGATGCATGAAACATGGATGCAAAGCATGAATATGATGAAAAATAAATATGATGTTTATGTACAAATAAGGAAAGCAAGTAAAAGAATGGGATAGAAAGAAGTTGGGGCGGGGGGATTATTACAACGCTTTAAATAAATTATTACAAACCAGATAAGAGAGAGAGACGGGAATATTATAACAAAATAAAAAAAAAAACTCACAAACTCTCAAAATAAATAAAAAAAAATAAAACAAAATAAAGAAACTTCATATGCGTTGGAAAATATTCTGCTTGACATAGGAAGACTGCTCCGTTCTGTCCGGGGAAACTTATTTTGCGGGAGCACTATTCATCCTGAGATACTATTCACTACCGGAAGTTACTATTCATCATGACAATTACTATTCACCTTTCTTGATTGTTATTCATCTTACCGGGCATTTTTTCATCCGCAGTTACTATTCATCACCGGGGGTACTATTCATTGACGGGGTTACTATTCACCACCGGAAGTTACTATTCACCGCCAATCACTATTCATCCGGTGGGGTCACATCTTTTAACAAATTAGGTGGTTCGACCAACCATTTAAAGTGGTAAAATTACAATAATTTAACTAGTAAACTACAACGTTTTATGTAAATTACAACAGTTTATATACAACAGTAAATTACAGCAGATAAAGTGGTAAAATTAGGTGGTTTGATCGACCATTTAAAGTGATAAAATTACAATAATTTATAAATAGTATACTACAACATTTTATGAAATTACAACAGAATTACAATAGTTTATATACAACAGTAAATTACAGCAGATAAAATAGTAAAATTAGGTGGTTTGACCAACCATTTAAAGCGATAAAAAAAAGTTATGAAAAACAATAAATGAAGTACTTAAACAAATTATATCACATTTTGAAATTAAATGAAAGTTTGCGAAAACTCACCTTTCGGGGAAATGATGAATTTTCTGATTCACAAACTTTCTTTTAATTACCCTCAAGTTTGTGGAATGTGTTCTCAATTCTCAGTCCAAAAGTTGGAATTACAACTTCTCTTTCTGATTCTTTTTTTTTTTCTCTCAAAATTCTTGCACTACTTCTCTTTTTTTTATTATTCTCTCCAGCCCCAAAAAAATCTCTTCATCATTCTCTGACCTTTCCCCTTTTATAGAAAATGATGGTAAGAAAAAGACGAAAGAAGAAACGGTGGGAGGAGTTGTTTTCAAAAGATGCACAGTGATGTTACTGTACATTGCACAGTAAAATTACTATGCACTTTATAATATAATAATATATAAAAGGGATTATTAGTATAAATATATGTACAAATACCCAAAAAAATATATAAAAACACACCAATATGTAAAATTAAAATACATGGACTAATAAAATATATTTTAGTAGGCCAAATATGCAACATAATTTGACCAAAGCGGGTCTAAAGGCACAGAAAACAAAAAGACACATGATGGGAGTGTCGTGAATTTTCACAAAGGAGGAATAGTACCCTTATATAATATAATATTATATATATACAAAAGTATGGTGCGTGGGTGAAACCACGGTACTGAATAAATTTAATAAAATATTATATAATAATATAACATAATATATATATATATATATAATAAAGGGAAAGAAAATGGAGAAGGAGTCTAAAATAATTTGGCAAAAATAGGTGTAAGACTAGGATTAAAGTTTACATTCCGTCTTTTTATTGAGAATTTTGTGAGATAGCATATTTCCTGTTTTCATCATCGAGTAATCAAAAGAAAGCGCCCAAATCTTAGGGCCGGTCAAAATGGGGTGTCTACAGTTGCCCCTCTTTGACAGAGCTCAAAGTCATTTCTTGACGTGAGTGAATGTCAAAGCCCGAAGACGACCCTTTTGACAAGGCCATAAGACTTGGGCAAACAAACAAGATGCAATGCAAGTGGTTGAACCCGAGGATTGCCTACGTATCCCTTTGCAAGGAATCAAACCTGCGTAGTTCAGGGGCAACATGTAACATGACATATGCAGTTTGAAAGTTGGACTTACACGCTTCGTGAAGCCAGTTGTTTGAAAATTCATGATTATGCAATGCAATACAATGCCATGGAGTGATGATAAAGATATGAAGATGACAACATGAGAGGCAAGCTTCGTGCAGATGATATGAAACATAACAGGGGGTGCATTACATATAAATGTCCCACAAGATCACATACAAATGTGCCATAACACAATTTTAACCAAGTGGAACAATATCCTAATGCATCTCATGTGAAAGGAGGAAGGATGGTGTAAACATTAGGCGCACCTGATGTTTTTAACTGAGTAAAACAACAACCTAACGCGTTTCACACGAAAGGGGGAAGGATGGTGTAAACATCAGGCGCACCTGATGTTTTTAACCGAGCAGAACAACAACCTAACGCATTTCACGTGAAAGGAGGAAGGATGGTGTAAACATCAGGCGCACCTGATGTTTTTAACCCAGCAAAACAACAACCTAACGCGTTTCACGAGGAAGGGAGAAGGATGGTGTAAACATCAGGTGCACCTGATGTTTTTAACCGAGTAAAACAAACAACCTAACGCAGTTTCACACGAAAGGAGAAAGGATGGTGTAAACATCAGGCGCACCTGATGTTTTTAACCGGGGTGGTATGAACAGACAGGCACACCTGACTGTATTTTAATCGTGGTGGTGTAAACAGACAGACTCACCTGACTGTATTTTAACCGGGGTGGTGTAAACAGACAGGCTCACCTGACTGTATTTTAACCGGAGTGGTGTAAACAGACAGGCGCACCTGATTGTATTTTAACCAGGGTGGTGTAAACAGACAGGCTTACTTGACTGAATTTTAACCGGGGTGGTGTAAACAGACAGGTGCACCTGACTGTATTTTAACCGGATACATTAACAACCTAACGCGTTTCACGCGAAAGGAGGAAAGATGGTATAAACATCAGGCGCACCTGATGTTTTTAACCGAGTAAATCAACAACCTAACGTGTTTCACGTGAAAGGAGGAATAGTGAACGAACCCAAATGCATTTCATGCAAGAGGATAAAATGTGGTATAACCTATAGAGGTACCTAACCGTATCTTATACGGAAAGGAGAAAGGTTTTAACCAGGTAAACATCAAATCCTAACACGTTTCACGTGAAAGGAACATAGGTAAATTCGAAGTCCAAATGCGTCTCACATGAGTGGAAGAATGGTAGAATGATTTCTTGTTGACAAGGGGTAATCTCTACATGCAGAAGCCACGGATGCCGCTTTTCTTTTTGATTATATTCACAACTTTTCTTATTCTCCAACGGGGTGATAGATTAGATTGGTTCAGTATCCAGAATTGAGGTACATACACGCTACCTCAACCTATGGGCCTGCCATACAGATTTCAAGCCGGGGATACACCCCTGGGTATTTAAACCAGACTTTAGTCTCGAAAATTCTAAACCTTTGCGTTCTAGGCCTCGGCCATTCAAGCTTTAATTTCCACCGTCGAAGTTGGTCTCCTAGGAATTCATTGCAAACACAACCAAGATAATACACAAATATTTTCATACAAATACACACATATATGTACATATGGTATACACATATGCATATACAGACAACATACAGACAGATATATACACAGACATATACAGTATATATATAAGTATAAACGACACAGACATATACAGACCTATACACAAACATATACGGATATATACATAGACATATACCTTTCGGGTTTTCAACCTTGCGAGCTTCTTTTTTTTTTTTTTTTTTTGTGCTCTAACTTTTGCCTAGGGTCGCCCTTCCGGGTTTTCAGCCCAGCGAGCCTCTCAAGGGTGGTACCTTATTGCCCATAGTTCAAGAGCTACCTCCATTTCAACTATGCAAGCCTTACACTTTGATTGATCATGGGATACTTTAAATCACGGTTTGAAAGCTAAGGAGCTAAGGAGGTCGGACCACGAGTCAAAAGGGATCCTATGTTGTATAACTAATTCCAGGCATGTCTTCGTAGGACCACGCAAAAACAGTTTTTGAAATCTTTTCACAAAATGACTAATCACTCGTACTTTTACGAAGATAATATAGAACCAATTTGGACCAAGCCAGGATCCTTCTCAGTACCCACATTAACAAAAATGATTTTCTTCATCAAAGGCTTAGCACACCTCTCTTCCTCTCAGTTGATCAAAATTTGCAAATCCCAAGGAAATTCTTCCTCTTAATTTTTATCAGAGTTTTGGAAAAAGTTTTGAAAAACTTTGGTTAATGCAATGAATTAAGGCACAGAGAAGTAGGCAGACTCTATGGCATTTTTATTTATTTATTTATTTATTTTTTTTTTGTTTATTGAAAAGAGATTATGACTCAGCAATGACAACAAACTTTTGACAACATACTCAAAAGAAAATGACAAAGAGGACCTAGACAGGATAAAAATGTCTAGGTTAGCACTATCGAAATCAACAGACTCTGACTCATTAGGCTGACTCGAGCTTGACTCTAACTCTACAAACTTGGTGGAGTCAAACTTAGACTCAATACTCAATTCAGAACTTAGAATAAAACCATTCTCAAATTGCCAGCCAAAGTGTAGGCCATCGACAACATTCAAAATAAAGCCCGTGCAATCAACAGGTAGTCATTTCCCAATCACAGAGGGGGTCAACTTTGTGGGATATCGACATTTTTTTTTAATTTTTTTTTGATTTTATGTTTTTGTTATTTTTTTGTTTTTGTTTTTGAAGTAATGGTGCTAAACTGAACAACCTGAACCACTCATTCGAATTTGAGAATCCCTGTATAGATCCAATACATTGCACATAAAGCAGGAAAGAGAACAAACACCCCTAAAGAGGGTGGGGTTATCCTGTCCTAGCTTGAAATGATCTAGGGTTTCACTATTCAAACAAGTTGTATCATACATCCTAGAAATAGGAAAGCATCATGTCCTAATTTGAAAGGTACTATAGCTCACTATATGTACAAGGTTAGCTCTACCCTAGGGGTTGAAGTCAAGGTGACGTTACGAAAGAGTCATTTGGGTCATAACCAATAAAGATCCCAGGAAATCAGAAGAGTCAAATAGCCTATCTTCGGAGTCGGAAAAACCTTAGACAGTAGAGCTAGATAGCAAAGCTACCCTTTTGACAAATCTCAAAAGGTTAAAACACAAGGCCTCTACAGTAACGTAGAGATAGGTGTAGTATACCCCCCAAGCACTCTAAACCCGTGTAAGAAGACTTAACAGATCCGAAGATCTTGTTAGGGGACAACCTGTAACGCCCTCAAAATAATACATAAACCCCTCATTTAATAATTCTATAAACATTATAGATAAGTCACATTTCCATTCATCAGAGTTAATCTTACAAAAGGGTATTTCATATAAGTAACAAATGTTTACAAATAATAAAGTGCTCCACGGGCTTACATCTTTCCAAGTTGTTACTTAGTTTACACAAAAGAAGAGTTCTAACTCTTTTACAAGTAAAGTCCTCGGCTTAGATTTACATTTAAGTACAAATATAGGCAAAACAACAAAATGAAGCCTTCAGCTCCAAAACCTCGCAAGCTATACCCTTGGAGGTGGCATATTCCCAGTACCTGAAAAATGGTGTACCAAGTAGGGTGAGCTAAAGCCCAGTAGAGATATGTGTAGACACCCCATTGTTGACCGTCCTCAAGACTTGGACGTCACCGTTTGAACACTCGGTGATTATCCATGTTTGTGTTCGTCTTGAGTTCCCGGAGGTCTCGGCTATACGCCTTGCCTCAGGATCTCTCGACTTGACTGTTTCAGTGTCTGGTTTTGCACCAAACACTTGTGCTTTGCCTTGGAGGGGCAGGGAATGGCTTGTGGGCCATCCCCACACTCCACCGGCCATGGCTTGAGGCCACCGGCTGTGTTTTGTTACCACCGGCCAAATGTTTGGCCGGCCAGCTATCTTTTTTTGGTCAATTGCATGTTTGGCCGGCCGACTACTGTGCATCTACTATTGCAGATATTTTCATGCAGCTGGCATGCACTTTCACCCCCTCCATACACATGTATGGAGGGATTTCCTTCTTGTTAGCTTCCTTTGGAAGCTTTACAAGACAAAATTGTCTATAAGAGGGAGCCTCTTCTCTCTTGTGTTAGGGTTAGACAACTTAGACAAATTAGACAGCATTTTCAGAGGGTTTTGAGTTTTAGGGTTAGGGCTTATATATCCTCCATCTATATATCTCTCTCTCTCTTGTGTTTAGTGAGTGTTTTGTCTTAGTTTTGCACACAAACACCCACCATCACACCTTCTCTTGGAGCTGAGGCCCTTGAGGGTTGTTTTTGAAGTTTTGAAGCTGGTTTGAGCCAAAGAAGCAGCTGGTCTTCCATTCTTGAAGAGGGTCTACAAGGGTAAGACTTTTGTCCCTTTTTGCCCCATTTTTGCATTGTATTTTTGCCTACCTTACAACTATTTTTGAGCTTTGTGTATAACATAGAAAAGTTCTATTTTTTAGTGCTCTAAATAGTTGGTTAAGGTTGTTTTAAGCTTTGGGGTTGTTTGACCCCTCTTAAGCCTTGCTAGGCTCCATTTTGTGCCATTTTGGTTGAGCTCCGGGACCATTGTGTTTGGACCTCCTCACCACTGAAATCTTGATGGATTTCAAAGGTGAGGATGGTGCCTTGAGGTCCTAGGAAGGAGAGGGCCACCCCCCTCTCCTTGTTGTCCTTGAAAAGGGCCTTTTTTGCCTCACATTTGAGCATCTAATTTAAGTGCATGTTGGCCATGTCTTAAGTGTTATTTGGTAGTATTTTGCCATGTATTACCTCTGTTTTTGCTTGGTTTTGGTAGACCATGCTTGCTTAGCATACATGCCTTGTAATGCCATGATTTGCCTCAATACATGCATAGCATTTAGACTACCATGCTCATGTGTTTTGGCCAAGCTTTGTGAAGCTTATATGCTTATTTTAATGTTTCCAAGGTCTGTTTTTGGTCATTTGGGTCATTCATGTTTTGCTTTGCATAGTTACCATGTAATCCCCCTTTGCATGCCTTGATGCATTGACCATGAGCATGCCATCCTTGCATCATTTCAGTGGTTTGGAACCACTTACCATGTTATTTCAGTCCTTATAACATGCTTGCATACTTGCATTTGATACTCCTTTGTTGCTTTAAAAGGTTGTTGTCTTATGCCCCTTGTTTAGGCCTTTGAGTATGCTTGCATGTTTAAACCACTTAGATGCCATCTTGGTGTTCCCTTAGCATTGTCTAGGTTTGCCTTGAACCTGTTTTAAGTCCTCTTGGCCTTGTGAGGCTTGGTTGACTTAGTCATGGTTTAAGTCTCCTTGGCTTGCCTCAAGTATTTGGACCAATTACATGCCATGCTTGTCTTGTTTGCTTGGTTTGGCACCATTTTGACATGATTTCAGAGCTTAATGTGCATGCTAATTGTCCATGTTTAATCTCTTTCAAGTGTGCTTGGAAGTTGCCTTTATGTGCCTAGGTGGTGGACCTTATTTGCATGCATGCTTATATGTGCATTTGGCCTCATTTCCTTAGTTGTTGGCTACTGTTTTAGGCTTGTTTGAGGGCTGCCTAATTTAGTTTAAGTCCGTCCCTTTGCTTGTTTGCATGCTCACCCTGTATGCTTCTTTGCATTTCCATGGTTGCATGCTAGCTCACATGCTTAGGATTGCATTGCATGAGCATGCATGCTTGACCTCTTGAAGTGAGTATGATAGAGGTTGGGCCTCCTTGTGTGTTTATGTGCATTGCATTCCATATCAAAATGCACACTTGATTCTTTGGGCCATCATGCATAGAAATGCGTGATTGGTGGTCCGAGAATCGAGGCCCATCCTCCTTTGAGTCATACACATGATAAGGAGTGTGGTTGGCGCATACATTGCTTGAAATGCATTGCCATGCCAAGTATTGTCCTCTGCTGCTGTCAAATTAGTTTCTGCAGGGAGATTTGGCCGGCCGGCCATTTTCAATGCCGACCGGCCGTCCATTGTTGGCCGAAGGAGTATTTTGTGGCCGGTGACTATTATACATGGCCGGTGACCAATCCCTTTAGTCCGATGGTGTTCTACAGCACTCAGAGAAGCAACCCTGGGACTTGTGCAGTCTTCAGAGGAGGAATAATAGCCAAAGTAGAGGCATCTTGTGCATGGCAGTGACTTCCGAGCGGAACCAAGCGCGTATGCATTGGACCCTTTTCCCGAGGCTGCTGTTTATTGCTTAATTATATTCAATTGATTTGTCAATTAATTAGGTGGTCTGTAATAATTAATTAGCTTGTAGGTTAATTAAATTGTATTATTCTTTCGGCCTCTCCGAGCGAGGGCAAATTTGTAATAAGTGTGGGTGCATGTGTGCATGTCTTCCAAACCCCTACTTCTTTCTTCCCTTTTACTTACTTACTTTTGATGGTTAGTATTAGGGCATATTTAAATTAGCATACCTTATGCTATGCATGCGTGCATCCATACATTTGTCTTGCATGCACCGGGCCCGGCGCATCATGCTAACTGCATAAGTATTTCAAATCCAACTGAATACATGCTACTTGCACATTTTCACATGTCATTCTTAGATTAGTGGAGCCTATTCTAATGACATTTTGTATGCGTTACATTAGGCATTTAAACATGGACTTGGATCATGCATGATTACTAACACGTTCTTGTTTTGGCTCGGAGTACATTGTGAGTATTTTATGCTTTAGCATCTCGCATGAGTGTGAATGTTAACATGACAGCATGCTTACCATGTGGCTAGTTGTTTATGTGATATTACTGCATGAATGCTTGTGGGTGAAGGTTGGATTGTTTGAGTTGGAATAACTCATTGAAATCCTGTGTTTTAGCCTACTTGCAAGTAGCAAATTTCAAACATTTTCCAAATGAACAGATATGCAATGTTTCATTCCAAATTAGGCAATCTAGTTTATACTTGTTTGCTGTGCGCATAACATAGTAATTCTAGGCTAATAACCAGAATAAGAACACATAACGTTTTCAAAATAAGATATCACGGTTAGTAGAAGCCGATCTTCAGATCGGGCGAGAGGGGGTGCTCATAGCTGACCTTCCCCAATCGTACCCAAGTTCCCGAGCCGAGGCAACTTTTGTGATGACGGACACGTGGCCTTTGGCACCGAGTCAGGGTTTCCTAAATTCCCCATTAAAAAATATTTAGGTGGCGACTCCGTATCTGGCAAAGCAGTCCATGTTTGGCACTTCTTTTCTCAAAATTTGTTTTCTCAAAACTGATTTGCCCGATTTGGACTCTTTGGTTCAAGATTAAGAACCGTGACAAATTGAGTCCGAACTATAGTGAGGCCCAAAGGCGCGTCTATAGTTTCTGGCGACTCTGTTGGGGATTTTAGAGGGCTTGACTCGAACTCGTGATATCCTGTTTTGATTACACTTATGTGTTTCTTTGCATTGCATGTGCATTGGTGCGCCTAGGACACCGTGTTGGCCATCTGCTATTCTTGAACAGTCTGCCGGAGGCTTGACTTTGTCAAAGCACGCCATAAGGTTGACCGGTTGCGGGCTCTGCCAGTATGGGAACACAAACCCCGGTTTTACCGAGGCACCCTTTTTTGACCATTCGACCTAGTGCATATTCGGAATCCATAGTGACCATTCTAAGCTAGGACAGGTTGCTTACCCGATGCTAGGTTGTTTGAAACCGCTGCATGCGTAGTGAAACCTAGCTCCTGACAAAATAGGACAGGGAAACCCTACTCCAACATAGGGGTGTTTTGACTCTCTTTTACTTG
Organism: Camellia oleifera; assembly: GCA_022316695.1. Lineage (NCBI taxonomy): Eukaryota > Viridiplantae > Streptophyta > Magnoliopsida > Ericales > Theaceae > Camellia > Camellia oleifera. The sequence goes on from CM039308.1 coordinate 171,317,956, forward strand.
TTATGTGCTTTTAGAGTATATCTCTACAGGAACGCGCATATCAGTTTGCAAGTGTGAGTATCAGGCCTGAGGGCACCAGTGTCAGTATTTGTGAGAATCAGTTATATCTGTGGGTATCCGATTCAGTGTTTTGGGGCAGTGATTTTGGGAAACAGTGATCAGTAGTAGAGTACAGTTGTTCGGCTACACCTGTGTTTGATCCGTTTGGGCTGAAATGCTGCTTGTTTTCCCTTTCAGTCCAGAGAGTTGATACAGAATAGTCAGTGTTCCCCCTTTGCTGAGGCAAGACAGATATCTGACTTGTCAGTCACCATTTAGTACAGCAGATTTATGATGACGCAGAATTCGGAAGAGATTGTGGTTATGACAGCCACATTAGATCAAGGAATCACTCTACAAAGTGAGACCAATGTTGATGTACCGTATCCACCTAGGTCGCCTGTCGCGCACCCGGTCTGGACCCCTCAGTTGTACCGGTCTCGTGAGCCCACCACATTCGAGTTGATGGGGATGATAGGTGACCTCCAGAGGTCCGTGGCGGATCTCCCCTACGGAATGTCAGCTTCGCTACCAGTTGCACCATATGCTCGGAGTTTTGTACCACAGCAGCCCCCGTTATTGGGACGGATTGTGATTGAACTCAGCCAACCCGAGATGGCCTCCAACCATAACAATGACGTATCAATATCAACCCAAACCCTTGATCAGGCTAAGGCTAGTGGTAAAGACAAAGTGAAGGCGGATGCTGATCCCATTGAACAACTGCTGTGGGCAGTCGAGGCCTTGAAAGCTGGGGGGATGAACAAGCAACAGATATCCACAGTTGTGGCAAAAACTGTGGAGGATGTTTTCTCCACTCCAGTCGAAAGTAGTACAAGCCAGTCAGAAAATCGGGATAGGCCCCGTCATGCCAGAACAGTTCCTTCCGCTCTCAACCCTGCACCCGGGAAAGATCAGAAAACCAAGGCAGTGCCTGCCGACCCGTTCGCTAGTGCGTCTAGCAAGAATACTCAGACTTCAAAGTACCTGCCCCGAGGGCGCAGGGTCTTTCATGCTCTCTACATGCCTCTGTCCAAGGCACTCCAGATCCTGGCCGAAAGAGGACACCTTAAACCCCTGGAGCCTCGGCCTCTCCTGAAGAATCTCCCTCTTACGCATGATGCTACTCAGTACTGCGCGTACCACCAGCAAACAGGTCATGCTACCAATAATTGTTTTCGCCTCCGCCATGAGGTGCAAGATTTGATCGACAACGAGGTTATCCTCCCACCCACCTCAGCCAAGTCCGTTACTACCTAGCTATTGGATTTTGAGGATACTGATACTGCGAGTATGTAATCAGGGAGTGAACCACCTGCGGGCGGCGCTTGGTATATTTTTGGATGTGGCGTCTGGCACGCATTTTTTAGCATCTGCGATTGTTAGTTTTGTAAATTCTAGCTTGGGTGTCGAGTCAGTCTTTTGTTTTGTTTTGAGTCTGTCTCATTGTCTTGAGTCAGTCCTTTTTGCTTAAGGGTCTGTCTTGTTATAACGAGTCAGTTCCCTTGTATAGAATGTCAAGTGATTCCGGGGTTGTTGCCTCGAACATCGTTTTGTTTTGTAATTACCCCTTTTGCTTTCTTCTTGAGTCTGTCTCTGCTATGGAGCCAGTTACAACCAGGAAATCTATGAAACAGCTACGGCTATCAAGTTTCTGTGCTTATTGCTATTTTGGACTGGTTGTGCCAGAGGATTTGAATGGAACGACAGTACATTTCACCTGCTCTCTTGTGCCCTGAAAATCATTGTAATGACCTGAGTTTTTTTCAAAACCTTTTTGAACACTGTGGTGATAAAAACAAAGAGGAAGGAACTCCTTGGGTTTTGCAAAACTTTGATCAATTTGGGAGAAAGAGAGGCATGCTAAGCCCTTAATGAATGAAATCGTGCTTGTTAGCGTGAGTACTGAGAAGGACCCTGGCTTGGTCCAGATTGGTTCCATACTATCTTCAGCGCGAGCGATTTGTCCCTTTCTTAAAAAATTTCAAAAACAAAATGTTTTGCGCAGTCCTGTGAAGACTTGTACGGAATCGCTCTTGAGATTGTGCAGCCTAGGATCGCTCTCAGCCTCAAGATTCAATCCGTTTGTTTTCGAACCTTGAACCTATTCAGAACGTCCAACGGTCAGCCATCATGTGAGGCCTATGTGGCCAGATTTGAAGCAGCCCTCGAGCAAGAGGCACCTAAAATCAAATCAAGAGGTCAGATGTCGTCAACAGAAGCTTGCAAAGCGAGAACAGAAGCACCCCTTGAACTAGGGGCAGAAAAATGTCAGATGTGCTCAAACAGCCAAAGATGGATCCTTTTGCAAATCAATACAACAGCCACTCTCTTGGATACAGAGGCTTCAATCTCAAAACCATTTGGCATGGACTTGTTACACTTTTACCCTTTGAGAGGCTCGCTGGGCCGAAAACCCGGAAGGGCGACCCAGGCAAAAGTTAGAGCAAGAAAAATATATACAAATGAAAGAAAAAAAGAAAAAGAACAAAAATCAATGCAAGAAGAAAAGGAAATATACAAAAAAAGAATATCAAAGAGAAAAAAAAAGAAAAAGAAAAGAAAAAGAAGCTCGCAAGGTCAAAAACCCGCATCGGGCGCCTTGGCAAAAGTTAGAGCCTAAAAAAAAAGTGAAGGTTAAAATACCCGAGTGTACCTTATCCGGAACTACGTAAGGCTTGATTCCCATGTTTGGGATACGTAGGCAACTTCATCCTGAAGTCCAGCCCCCAACGCTTTCATAGCGTCTCAGTCCATGTAATGGTTTTGATCACCTTTGCCTTCTCTGAACCCGATAGTTTGGTTGTGACAACCGGAACTACGCAGTCAACTTTCTCTTGAAGTCCAGCCACCAACGCTTTCACAGTGACTGTGTCCATATATTGGTTTCGACCATCTTCACCTTCTTCGTGTCTGAGAGTTCGTTTGCAATCATCACCGATGAGAGCATGTTGCAGCATCATCCAAACAAGGGGCAACTTTCCGTTGCCATGAGTTGCCATGAGTTGCCGTTCAAACTAGGGGCAACTTTCCGTTACCATGCAGCCCTTTCAAGCAAGGGGCAATTTTCCATTGCCTCCGATCTGAGGTTGCGCATCTCAAGAGTAAGTTCCGTGCTCGTTTAGCATTGGCCATTTACAAAAATAGTTTTTGAAAATTTTTACTGAGGTTGACTATTTTCTCGAAAATTGTTTCATTTTCCAAAATTAGACCATTTCTGGGACCCAACAAAGGAAAATTTTCAGTGCTCACAGCCTAACTCGCATGATTTTTAAATAAAAAATCGAACAAGTATGTTAATCTAACTCTCATATTGGTCAAAATTGTTTTAGCAGAAAGCCAAAAACAAAAAATGGTCAAAGTGATGAACTAGGGGCATAGTCGAGTCAGGTGTTCTGTCTTTCCCCCGTCATCAACATACTTGCTAGAAGGGTGTAGACACCCCATTTTGACCGGCCCTAAGACTTGGGCACTTTTTTTTGCACACCCCATAATGAAAATTGGAATATGCCATTTTATGAATTCCTCACCAAAAAAAAATCAAATTGAAGCTTTAATTCCAAACCTCATCCATTATGGCCATCACTAATATTTTATTAGTTTGTTATTTATGTGTGTGTGCATTTGTTTTAGGTGTGTTTTATATAAATTGATAAATATTTGATAATATTTTATTAAAACAAAATAAAAAAGGAAAGAAAATAATAATAAACAAAAAACAAAGATAGTCAGATGGTTTGAGACAGATGGAATATATGATGATGAGGAATTTGTGGTGGAATAGATCATGATGTTTTGCTTTGGTGGCGAATGGATGATTGTTTTGTATAGAAAACATTTCAAGAGTGGGCGGTGATGGTTAGCAATAAGGAGGATAATATTTTGGGTGAGTGGTAACAAAAGCTTCTGAGAGAATGATTATTTTAGGGTAAGTTGAGTGATAAAATAAGAGAAAGAGTGGTATAGGTGGGTGGTGGGCATGATGAGTGGCTTGGGGGTGGAGAAGTATAAAAATAAATAAACATAACAAGGGGAAGAGGGATGGAATAAAACTGATAAGAATTGAGAAAGTTATAAAATCCGAAAGATGGATGGAAGTAAGTCGGAAAATTGGAAATTTGGTCTCCGTTGCACGCAGGAATAAGGAAAAAAATGATGCTGGATTTTATTGTGTGCTTCTTGGGCTATAATGTTATAGTGTATCCAAGTTGATCAGGTGGTCCGATGACTCTGGGAATGACCACCCTAAGGTTTTTCGACGTGTAGAATCTATTTTTGAGGTTAGATTCTGTAAATTTCGAGTTTAATATGATGACCTATAATCAATAACGTCAGAAAAAGCAAAAGGAAGATCAATGGTGAGGTCTTGTCCAATCGACATGAAATTTTAGCAGGATGATCATAGAGTTGGGACGGTCATATCCTACGGCCAGAATCATAAACCAAAGTCGGACAAGAAACCGTTAACAACCGAACCATCTAAGAGAACTTGAGATCTTCTTTATTTTATTTTTTATTTTGAGTGTTTGTGAGGTTTGTTTTATTTTATTCCCTCCTCTCTCCCTTACTTGGATTTGTAATATTTAAAGTGTTGTAATAACTCCCCACCCGCTCCTTTCTATCCCATTCTTTAATCGCTTTCCCTAACTGTACATATGTATATATCTGACATGCAATGCATATCCATGCTTTACATTCATATCTCATGCATTAAGATTCGGCTACATTTACATGTGTGGATTTAATCAATTCTTATATGCTACTATGTGCTACCTCATGTTATTGAGATGATTCACATGCCATATTTTAGAAGCCGAGTCTTTAGTGCATCTCATGAGTGAATTGCATTAGAATTCTGTATATAGGATCATGCATATTTGACTAACTCTGTTTTGTAGCTGTTTGAGGGACGTCGGTCAATCTGTGAGTTTTTATGCTTTAGCATCCCATTTGTGTGTTTTTCTTACTATGTTTAGCATCCTACCATGAGGCTAATTGCTTAATTGATATAACTGTATGAATGCCTGTGGATGAAGGCTTGTTGCTTAAATTGGCATAATTCGATGAATGTACGTTTAAGCCCACTTTGTGGTGCAAATTCACAAATTCTAAGCCCACTTGAGGTGGCAAATTCAAACCCCTTTCAAAAAACAAACATGAAATTGAATTGTTCCAATTTGAGAAAACTAGTCTATATTTGTATGCTTCACATAGTAAATTTTAGGATTTACTAAAATAATCAGAACATGAACATATAAAGAAAATAAAAGTCATATCATGGTTTAGTAGAGGCCGATCTTTTGATCGGGTGAGCGGGGGTGCTCATTGTTGACCTTCCCCTCTCATACCTAAGGTTTCGAGCCAAGCATCCTTGGTTACGATGAACAGTGGCCTTAGCACCGAGTCATGGGTTTCCTAATTTCCCAAAATATTAGGTGGCGACTCTGAGTTCTGATGACGCAGTCCATTTTTGACAAAATTGCAATAAAATAGATTTTCAATAAAAGTTGCCAAATCTGGACTCTCATCTACGTTTCACATTGCACTCGTGAGACTAGATCAAAGAGATCTCGGGAGTCCGAACTGTTTAATGCGCGCGAGTACCCCCCGGGCATGTTACAGTTTCTGGCGACTCTGCTGGGGATTTTATGAAACCTTAACTCGAACTCCATGATATGACTTTTATTTTCAATTATATGTTTATTGCATTGCATGCATTGGTGCACTTAAAGTTCCTGTGTTGCCCAGATACTGGTGGGAACACAGGCATACTTTTTGTGACACTACACCTATCTCTACGTTACTTTGGAGGCCTTGTGTTTCAATCTTTTGAGATCTGAAAGTTCTCAGACTTTGAAGAGAGGCTAATATTGACTCTTCTGAGTTCCTAAGACCTTCATTGGTTATGACCCAAAGGACTCTTTGGTAACGTCACCTTGACTTTAACCCTTAGAGTAGAGCTAACCTTGTACATATAGTGAGCTATAGTACCTTTCAAACTTAGGACAGGATGCTCTCCTATTTTTAGGATGTGTGATACCACTTGTCTGAATAGTGAAACCCTAGATCATTTCAAGCTAGGACAGGATAACCCTACCCTTCATAGGGGTGTTTGTTCTCTTTCTTGCTATGTGTTATGTGCAATGTATTGGATCTATAAAGGGGTTCTCAAATTCGAATGAGTGGTTCAGGTTGTTCAGTTTAGCATCATTACTTCAAAAAAAAAAAAAAAAAAAAAAAAAAAAAAAAAAAAAAAAAACAAAAACATAAAATCAAAAAAAAAAAAAAAAAAAAAACTCCGATATCTCACAAAGTTGACCATTGTAAATAAATAGAACTTGTAGGGTATCCGACCATCTCTGTGATTGGGGAGTGACCACCTGTTGATTGGACGGGTTTTATTTTGAATATTGCGGATGGCCCACACTTTGACTGGCAATTTGAGAATGGTTTTATTTTGAGTTCTGAATTGAGTATTGAGTCTAAGTTTGACTCCACCAAGTTTGTAAAGTTAGAGTCAAGCTCGAGTCAGCCTAATCAGTCAGAGTCCGTTGATTTCGATAGTGCTAACCTAGACATTTCTGTCCTATCTAGGTTCTCTTTGTCATTTTCTTTTGAGTCTGTTGTCAAAAGTCTGTTGTTATTGCTGAGTCATAGTCTCTTTTCAATATAAAAAAAAAAAAAGTGTGAGGCTTGCATAGCTGAAATGGAGGCAAGCCCTTGAACTACGGGCAATAAGGTACCACCCTTGAGAGGCTCGCTGGGCCGAAAACTCGGAAGGGCGACCCAGGCAAAAGTTAGAGCACAAAAAAAATAATAAAAAATAAAAAAAAGAAGGAAAAATAAAAAGAAAAATGAAAAGCTCGCAAGGTTGAAAACCCAAAAGGGCGGCTTTGGCAAAAGTTAGAGTGTAAAAGGAGAGTGTCAATACCCGAGTGAACCTTAGCCAAAACTATATAGGGCCTGTGATTCAGATTGGAAACAACCCTTGAACTAGGGGCAAGAAAGTCGGATGTGATTTAAGATTTGAAGCAGTCCTTGAACTAGGGGCAAAAGGTTGGATGTGATCAAAGAGTTAAAACTGAATCGTTTCCCAATGAAGACCGCCCAGAAAGGCAAAACCCAGAATTTGAGAGAATGAATTTTATTATTGAAGGACAGTCGAGTTCCTATCCACTACACTAGGGGCAAATTCGGACCCAATTCAGTCTAGTCCCTACATCACCATATCTACTGGTCAAGTGTAGCAGTTGTTCTTATAGATGGCCTAGAGATTTCACACCCAATCTACATGGACAAGTTAGAATGAAAGTAACCCTTGAGAGGCTCGTTGGGCTGAAAACCCGGAAGGGCGACCCAGGTAAAAGTTAGAGCAAAAAAACAAAAAACAATAGAAACTCAAAAGAAATAAAAAAAAATGAATGAACAAAATGAAAAACAAAAATAAAAAAATGATAAAAAGCTCACAAGGTTGAAAACCCAAAAGGGCGGCTTTGGCAAAAGTTAGAGCATAAAAGGAGAGTGTTAATAGCTGAGTGAACCTTTGCCGGAACTACGATGGCCTGATTCCTATCTTTGGGATACGTAGGTGGCTTCATCTCGAGGTTCGGCCCTAATAATTTTTCAACTCATTCATCTCGTCCATGTTTGCTTGGTGTGTCTTTATTCGACTTGGTTGTCATATCCGTGTTTGATTGGTGTATCTTCAATCTACTCAGTTCAGTTGGTTCGATTCAACTTGGTTCAGTTCGGTTCGGTTCGGTGGTTCAGTTCGGTCCAGTTCTGCTCGGTTTCATTCGATTCAAATCGGCTTGGTTCGGTTATCATCGTTGCTACAACAGAACCAATTCAGGGTTATCTGGCTTAGGGCTATGCACCTCAATGATTGATTCCATGTTGGTGGGGTAGTGGCCATTTGCAAAAATAAGTTTTGATTAATTTGAATGAAGCTGACTAATTTTTCTCGAAAATTATTTCATTTTTGCAAAACTTGGACCATTCTTTGGATTTGAAAAGGGAAAATTTTCAGTGCTCACAATTTAGCTTACATGATTTGAAATAGAAAATGGAATAAGTAGGCTAATCTAACTCTCATGTTGATCAAAACATTTTACAAAAAAATCAAGAAAAAAATTCAAGGTAATGAATTAGGGGCATAGTCGAGTCAGAGATTCTGTCTCCTCCACCACTCGAGTCAACTTGTCAGTGTATATGAGTGTGTATTCATACTAGTCAGTGTATTTATACCAGTCAGGGTATTCAGACTAGTCAGTGTACTTATACCAGTCAGTGTATTCATAACAGTCAGTGTATATAAGTGTGTTTGGATTGTTTTACTTCATTTTTTTTTTTTGCTTGCGTTAAGTCAGTTTTGTTTTTATTCAGGTCAGTATGGATCAGTGTCCAATTCAGAGTTCAAATTTCAATCATTCTCAAATGCGATCAAACAAAAGTATTTTCAAACTCAGAATGATGTGCCGGGCACGCCATTTTTATACAAAACTGAAACTTTTTATTACAGTCAGGGGAGGACATCCCCGATTACAGAAACTCAAAAAAAAAAAAAAAAAAAAAAAAACAAGGACTCCAAAATTATAAAAAAAAAAAAAACAGAAAGGAAAAAAAAAAAGAAAAAAGAGAGAGAGAGAGGGATCTTGTTCTTCTTTCTGCTTCGGCAAACGGCCATACGCCGACCTCATTTGCTTGAACCTCCCGCCGTTTTCTTCATCTCAATTTCATTCTGGGAGACCTTCGAAGGCCTTGCCTCAGTGTGTTCCCCAAGAGAAGGCCCTGCCTTAGTGTTTTCAGCAAAAGAGTTAACTTTTTGCCGACCATCAAACAAAAAATATGCTGGCACTCCGAACTGGTCCAGACAAGTGGCCTGTCGTTTTACCTCTTTATTCTCCATGGAGGTAGCCTTCCATTTCAGTTCTTTTCTCTCTGCCTTCAGTGCACAAATCTCCGCTCGTGCATCCTTATATATATGCTGAAGCAGAGTGAGTTGGGCGTTAACTTGATGTACCTCACACGTCCTGTTTTGCAGACGATGAGACAAGTTAGTGACCGCGGCCACTGTCTTCATACACGACTGCAACGTGTGGTGGTTAGCCTCAATATCAGTTTGAGCAGCCATCACTTGCTCAACTGTTAGTGTAGGAAGACTAGGATGAGTAAGAGCAGGGCACTTGGCCCAGAGGAGCTCGATGGACCATTAAGATCCGAAAAAAGAGAGAGAGGGCTAGATGAAGCCATGTATAGGAAGAGAGAGGAAAAAAGAGAGTCACAGAGGAATGGCAGAAAATAGATGAGGAAAAGAAGAAGGAGGATGAAGAAGGAAAAGTGATGAAAAAGAAGATGGAAGAGTGATGGAAGAAGAAGAAGAGAGTGGTTAAGAAGAAGATGGAAGATACTGAAGAGAAGAAGAAGACGAGAGAGAAAGACAAAGAGAGGGAGAGAGTCGAGGTAAGCGTCGTTCAAGGCAGCTTGCTTTTGTCGGCTAGTGATGCAAAAGCAGGCCGCGTGTCAGGCGTGGATGTCAAAAAAGAAAAGAAAAGAGAGAGACGCGGGAATGTATGTGTACGCATATATGTATATATATTGTATAGCTATGAAATATATATATTTGTTTGAACATTTGGGTCACAGGTGTGGCTTGGGTTTAGTGGTTTGGCCTAGTGGGTTGAGGATTCGGAGAGCTTAAGCCTGAGGTCAGGGGTTCGAACCCCACACCGAGTGTTTTTTTTTATTTCATTTTGGTTTTATGTATATATATGTCTTATATACCGATATAGATATTTGTTGGAACATTTGGACATATAAGTGGCTTGGGTTTAGTGGTGTGGCTCAGTGGTTGAAGGCTGAAAGGCTGAGCCCGACGTCAGGGGTTTGAACCCCACATTGAGTGTTTCTTTTGGTTTGTTTTGGTTTTATGTATACATATGTCTCATATATGTATATATATTTCTTTGCATATCTTGTCACAGAGTGGTGTGGTTCAGTGGTCGAGGACTCGAAGACCAGGCCTGACGTCAGGGGTTCGAAACCCCATATCCCATCTCCGTCCATTTTGTGATTTTCCTTTCTTTTTTTTTTTTTGTGTGTTTTGCGTACCTGTGCCGACGTCAGCAAACGGAATATGCATTCTCAGTGACGGCATCTTCCCGCTAACAGCTGCAAACAGAATATTCCCCACGTGTGTATATCTTTGTATATGGTCCGTATATGTATGTGTCGTATATACCTGTATATATCCGCTTCAATCTATGTATTTGTCTGTATCTAACTATATGTATACTGTATGTACATATCTGTGCATCTATCACGCAATAATCTCACTTCATGCACCTACCACATAAATTTCAATTTCAATCGCCCTGCTTTGGGCACCACCCTGCTTTGGGTACCACACTGTTTTGTGCATCAATTTCAATCGCGCTACCTTGCGCATCGCACTATCTTGTGTATTTCAATTCAATTGTGCTACCTTGCGCACCCTTGTATCGTGCTATTCTACGCATTGCACTGTTTGTGCATCTCAATTGCAATTCCATCGCACTATCTTGTGCACTCTCAAGGTCTAGGAGACCTTAAATCCACGGTCTAGGAGACCTCAAAATCCCCGGTTTAGGAGACCTCAAAATCCCCGGTCTAGGAGACCTTAATTAGCTTGTGGGTTAATTAAATTGTATTATTCTTTCGGCCTCTTCGAGCGAGGGAAAATTTGTAATAAGTGTGGGTGCATGTGTGCATGTCTTCCAAACCCCCACTTCTTTCTCCCTTTTACTTACCTGCTTTTGATGGTTAGTATTAGGGTATATTTAAATTAGCATACCTTATGCTATGCATGCGTGCATCCATACATTTGTCTTGCATGCACCGGGCCCGGCGCATCATGCTAACTGCATAAGTATTTCAAATCCAACTTGAATACATGCTACTTGCGCATTTTCACATGTCATTCTTAGATTAGTCGAGCCTATTCTAGTGACATTCTGTATGCGTTACATTAGGCATTTAAACATAGACTTGGATCATGCATGATTACTAATACGTTCTTTTTTGGCTCGGAGTACATTGTGAGTATTTTATGCTTTAGCATCTCGCATGAGTGTGAATGTTAACATGACAGCATGCTTACCATGTAGCTAGTTGTTTATGTGATATTACTGCATGAATGCCTGTGGGTGAAGGTTGGATTGTTTGAGTTGGAACAACTCATTGAAATCCGTGTTTTAGCCTACTTGCGAGTAGCAAATTTCAAACATTTTCCAAATAAACGGATATGCAATGTTTCATTCCAAATTAGGCAATCTAGTTTATACTTGTTTGCTGTGCGCATAACATAGTAATTCTAGGCTAATAACCGAAATAAGAACACATAACGTTTTCAAAATAAGATATCACGGTTAGTAGAGGCCGATCTTCGAATCGGGTGAGAGGGGGTGCTCATAGCTGACCTTCCCCAATCGTACCCAAGTTCCCGAGCCGAGGCAACTTTGGTGATGACGGACACGTAGCCTTTGGCACCGAGTCAGGGTTTTCTAAATTCCCCATTAAAAAATATTTAGGTGGTGACTTTGTATCTAGCAAAGCAGTCCATGTTTGGCACTTCTTTTCTCAAAATCTGTTTTCTCAAAACGATTTGTCGGATTTGGACTCTTTGGTTCAAGATTAAGAACCGTGACAAATCGAGTTTGAACTGTAGTGAGGCCCAAGGGCGCGTCTACAATATGCTAAAGCAAATACGAGAAATAACTAAAACATTAGCATCTGATAAATGTTCAACATATGTACATCGCTTTACACCATTTCTATAACCCATCAACATTAATATTCATCTTTCAACCCGGTTTTATTTCTATTTCCAATTCACTTTATCGTCATGGTTCGTTTATCTAAGTAATTCAAATGAGACTACAACTCATAAAGAAAACGCTTCAATTCATCAACAATTCAAAATGAGACTACAACTCATATTAACAATACTTCAATCGTCAACATCATTCAGATGTATATAAGATTTCGGGACTTTCACCCTGGACACTCCGGCCAACTTAGTTATCAATGGAGTCTATCCCCTATCTCCTCCCAAACAATGGAGTACATCTCCTATCTCCTTCCGAACCATGGAGTACATCCCCTATCTTCTCCCAAACAAGGATACATATGCAATGTATTTAAACACGTTATCATATACAATGATCAATTAAAGCACATATTCAATGTGTTAATCCAACTGTTATATTCAATGACATAATTCAGTTGATTAGTTTCAATTTACCTAATCATCATGTAGTTTCTACAACAATCATGGCTATCCTCCACCGATAGCCCAAAATAGTTATCTCTAAACAGATAAATAAATTTATCAAACAGATAATTTATCAACTTTTCCTATGGGTGAGTGATTTATCAATCCGACTACACCATTACATCACCATTTTTCCCAATTTCATAATTACCAAACCAATTTCATATTTTCACTAAACACCTTAATTAATCCTAATTAGGGCAAATCTTCCCATTTCCTCAAATATTGCACTCAAGGCCAAATTTCACCCATAATATACTATTAACCCATTATCAAGGTCTCATAGGCACATGGAGCCCCAAAATATAAAGCCCCTCATTTATAATTTCAAATCAAACCCTAACTTTGCCCAAAACTCCCAAACACTACCATCTATACAAAATGACCAGCATTTATGTCAAAACCCATAGTAAGGAGTAGATTATCCCTACCTCGAAGTTAGGAGCCTAAAGGAGGAGAAGAAGAAACTTGAAAGTGCTCCAAATCCACACTTTTTCAGATCAAAAGATAGCCCACGAGATACTCTAGCTTTTTAATAAAGGGAGTAGGGTAGAAACCCTCTAGATCAAGTGTATTTGTAGAGAGAAGGAGTGTGTAGAGAGAGAGGAAGAGAGTCGGATCTAGGGTTTAGATTGGAGAAGAGGTTCAAAAATGGTGTAAAAATACGCTGTTGCGAACTGATATACACAGGGCTCGCTCGAGTGAAGAAGTGGTCGCTCGAGCGACCAGACACAACAAACACCTCGCTCGAGTGCACAATTCAAAGCTTCAGGTCTGTAACCCAGAAGCACTGCTCGAGCGTAAGAGTTCTTGCTCGAGCGAAGGAACACAAAACATAGAGCTCGCTCGCTCGAGGGACAAAAGCCTCGCTCGAACGAAGAATTCCAACCTTCAGGTTTTTCAAAGACGCAGACGTACGCTCAAGTGCAAGAGTGCTCGCTCGAGCGCAAGAACCTTCGCTCGAGCGAAGAAGCAAAAACCCAAGGCTCGCTTGAGCGCAAAAAGCCTCGCTCGAGCGAAGATGCCAAATTCTGGACAGCAACCATTTGTTCCAACACTCAAACAACTTATTCCAAATTTACCCAACACATCTCACAACTTAAATACAAAGAATTAAAGGACGGAAACAAGATATAGACAACAATAACCAACCACGGAACCTAAGTCCGGAACACATTATATGACGGGGGAAAACCGGGATCGCTATAACCTTCCCCCCTGAAAGAATCTCGTCATCGAAATTAGATATATAAGTTTCAAAATTGTGATCTTTTCAATTCTCAACATGATTACAATACAATCCTTATCAACATGATCCATTACTGATCATTCCATCTCTTCTCAAGAGAACAATGTACCAATATACAGCTCAATATACATTATCAGTATGCATCCTTTTGAGATTCAACAAATTTCAATACACATATTCCAAAATCCCATAACATATTCCATGTAAATAACATATTTGCATTTCTAAAACATATATTTGCTTCGCTCTCACCGGTTACTAGACGGAGGAGAGTTAGGCACAATTTATCAGTTCAGCAATCACCTGCATCTAGTCAGGCTCAATCTTCTACATCTAGGCCAGCAAAAGATCACTCACCTATTCAGATGACTTAGTACCCTGTAGTTAGTATGGAGGACTTGATTCGTCATCTCTAACAAACAGTGGAAACCATGCAGCAAGATGCTACTCGCCAAGCTGAAGTTACAGCCCATCGAACTGAAGTAATAAACAGGCTGCAGCAACAGCAACCATAGCCGACAGCTGGCTTCTGCTTCCTATGTACCTTCTGTGGGTATCCCAACACCCGGAACCACTGCTAATGTCCAAGAGAATCTGGGCAATCCGGTAGACCCGATCCCACCGCAAGCCTCCAAGGCACCAGTGTACCAAATCGAGCCTCCAGTTTGAATTTGAAGTTGACCTGACTGTACTTAAGGTTAACAAGCTGGAGAAGCTTTTCAAGCAGGGCACAGGGCGTGAACTCATTCCCGACATCAAAGATGGATATACTGACTCTGCAAGTAACCTTGCCAGATCGGTTTAAAATGCCATACATAGATCGGTTCTATGGCTCTGGAGATCCCACGGTTCATCTGCAGCTATTCTCCAATATCCTACGGCCGATGGGCCTCACCAGACTTCAAAAGCTATCACTTTTCGGTCAGACCTTGTCAGGAATAGCGGCTATCTGGTATGCAAAGCTGAAGGATTCAGTAAAGCGGAGCTGAGAGGAAATGACTGAGGCCTTCATCGTATAATACTCATACAATACGCAGATCGAGGTGATAACCTGTGATCTTGAGGTAACCCGTCAGGAGCCAAATGAGGGCTTTTTAGACTTTGTAATGAGATGGAGGGCCAAGGCTTCGATGATGACTACTAGGCCGTTAGAGAAGGATCAAATCAGGATGGTGGTCTGCAATCTGCAAGGGAAATTATTGTAAAAGATGATCGTCTTACTGTTGTTCACATTCACTGAGCTCTATGAGATAAGGGTTCAGATCGAAGATGCAATGAAACAGAAGTTGATAACTGATGAGAAGGAGCAGGCTAAGAGGTCCTTTGTGCGCTGTTCCAATGCAACCACTAGTGGAAGCACAACTGCACGGCCATCTGATGTGAGTGTCGTTACTACCACAACCAAGCTATCATTTTTCGGCCGGACCTTGTCAGGAATAGCAGCTATCTGGTATAGAAAGCTGGATGATTCAGTAAAGCGGAGCTGAGAGGAAATAACTGAGGCCTTCATCGCACAATACTCATACAATACGCAGATCAAGGTCACAACCTGTGATCTTGAGGCAACTCGTCAGGAGCCAAATGAGGGCTTTTTAGACTTTGTAACGAGATGGAGGGCCAAGGCTTCGATGATGACTACTAGGCCGTCAGAGAAGGATCAAATCAGGATGGTGGTCTGCAATCTACAAGGGAAATTATTGCAAAAGATGATCGTCTTACTGTTGTTCATATTCACTGAGCTCCATGAGATAAGGGTTCAGATCGAAGATGCAATGAAACAGGGGTTGATAATCAATGAGAAAGAGCAGGCCAAGAGGCCTTTTGTGCGCAGTTCCAATGCAACCACTAGTGGAAGCACAACTGCACGACCATCTGATGTTAGTGTCGTTATTACCACAACTAAGACCGCTAACCCTTTCAGCCAACACGACTCCACAAACCTCAAACAACCAGACCCGATCCCAAAGGGTCTTTACTTCACTTTACATACCTTTATCCCAAGCCATGAAGGTGCTGATTGAAAAGGGGTATCTTAAGCCATTAGAGCCTCGCCCACTACCCAATCCTCTCCTACCTAAACATAACCTAGCCAAATACTGCGCTTGTCACTAGCAGTACGGTCTCGACACCGACCAATGCTTCAGGCTGCATCATGAGATTCAAGATCTCATCGACAATAAGGTGATAGCATCATCCCAAAAGCCAAATGTAACCACCAATCCTCTCCTAGCCTACAATCAAGTTCCCCCACCTCGAAACCTAAATCTAATACATACAGTGGCCTATCCCCTATGACCCCAGCGTATATATTACCCCTTCTCACCTATCCAAATCGCCGTTGTTCATCCCTGAAAGTATGGACTTGTGCATGATGAATACGTCCACACTTCAACTTGAACCCGTGGTGGTGACAATGACAGAAGGAGAGAAGTTGGCCTTGGAGGAAAATATCAATCCATTGCCTGAGAGCTCTGCAGACTTATCTGAGGGGGTGTATAACCCGTGCTGTTACATTGTGCCAAACAATCAAGCCAAACTAGAAGTGGTATTGCTGATAGGAGCGGAGGTCAATGTGGTTAGAGAGGACGGCCCAAGTCAGGGATTGGATAATCTAGCGGAGCTAGAGGAGGACTTAGACAATCTGTAGTTCTTTAATGAGCAAGATCAAGGAGACGTATAGATTGACTGGTTTGATCTAAATGGGTCGACAGACAACTCTGGGTGGTTTAGTGACGAGCTTGACAAAGATAAAAAAATTGAAACACAGCCAGAGAAATAAGGAGCAAGAATTACTGCAATGGCCGAAACAAGGGGAAACTACCAGAGAATACTGGTGGGCATTGTTAGTATCATGGATACAGAGCAAGAAGCTGCACTGAAGCTATTTGAACAAGAAATGGGTGAAAACAACCAAAAAGTTGGAACAGCTCAACTCCCTGCGGGGGAAACTTGTGATAAGGGAATGATTAGAATGGGCCTGGACAACTGTTTGTCGGCTGCTAGAGGTGGATGGTGGGAGGATGACGATCTACTTTTGGCTCACACCGATGAAGATTGGGGTGAAGACCTGCCAGATAGTACCTGGTACACTGAAGAGATTGACCACATGACGAAGAGTGGGCGGTATTTCAAGCCTCCACATTTAGACCAAGCTAAGGCCTCTGGGAAAGATAAGGAGGTTGAAAAACAAAAAGAAAAGTAGTTGGAGGAAGAGGCAGTTTTGAAGCAACTAAAGAAAATCTAAGTCGACATTTCGTGGGATTAGTTTTCCCAGGAGGCTTTGTGCTAACGTTAACCTTCTCGGACAAAGAACTGCCGCCAGAAGGCTTAGCACACAACAAACCTCTGTACATATCTGTTGAGTGCAGAGAAAAATGGGTGCCAGTGGTATTGGTCGACACCGGGTGAGCTATCAACATCTGTCCTTCTCGCACAGCTTATGCCATCGGTCTGAAACCAGCAGACTTCGTGCCTACAGCCCAAGTGATCTGGGCATATGATAACATAAGCAGGGAGGTTATGGGCACGGTACATATCAGAGTTCAAGTTAGCCTAGCTCAACAGGACGCCGAGTTTCATGTCCTAGACGTCCTGGCCACCTTCAACTTATTGCTAGGAAGACCCTGGCTACACCTTGTGAAAATAGTCTCTTCTACCCTCCACCAAATGCTGAAATACCTTCACGGGAAGGGAGTGGCTATTGTGTTCAGGAATTCATCCATCCATCCTCTGCCAGAGGTAACTACACCTGTGCTAGAAATTGTTCACGGCGAGGACGATGTTTTCCTTTTAGGTGTTACTTTGGATGAGGCCCGATCAGTGCAAACCATCTTGGCAGTAGATGAGAGCATGTTTGTTAATGCTTAATCAATCTATTTCACGAACAAGCTACAACATATGCCAGGAATGGGGCTTGGAAGAAGTGGTTGAAAGGGCGTCATAGCATTGGCCGATATGCCACATAATCCTCATGCCTTTGGTCTTGGCTATGTGCCCACCTAAGAGGATTGGGTCAGGAAAGGAAAAGACATGGCAGGTAAAGCTAGAGCCAAGCAGGCTGGGAAATGCTATGAGCTTAATCACAGGCCGATCCGGGGAACACTGAATAGCTATTTTGTTCGGGAGGGAGAAGACTTCCCATTTTGCGGCTTTCCTGAGCCTTAGATGAATTCTGAGAAGTAGCATGTTCCCAGCTTCGAAATTTTCTTCGACTTGCAGCTGCAAGACAGTGATATAGAGGAAATGGCTGAGCCAATTACTACTAAAGTTGAAAAGAGCATGGAAAGTGACTCAGACAACAGCGAGCTTGAAGTAGGGGCAACACTGGCATGTCTCCTTTTAGATCCTCCGGCCGACTCAGAGAGCTTGGAGGATAACCTTACCATCTCCATGATCAGGGACCAACTGGGTGTGTACCTTCAAGCAGCATTTTGGAATGCATCTGAAGCACCATCTCTTGTCTGGCAATTGGAGAAGGGTTACTTGTCTAGTAGTTCTAAGTCGGGTAGTGAGCTAGAATTTGATTCCACAGAGTCTATGGAGTCGGAATCAGATTTCGGTTCTTCTGAGTCTGAGTCTGGTATTCCTGGGGGTGATAACCCGGATGCCAAGGTCTTGTCCAAGTCCTCTTTTTCTTTTACTTTTACTTTTGAGTTGGTTGTAACCGAAGAGCTAGATGAGTTGGACTTTATGAATGAGAATGCTGCTGCTAATTCTGAGTATTTCTCTATGTCGCTTGTTTATTGCATTGATTAGGATTTTCAAAATTTTAATGAAAACGAAGAAGAAGGAATTCCTCTGGTTTTGAAAATTTTGATTAATCGAGAGGAGGAGAGGTTTGCAAAACCCCTTGCTGATGAAATCATTGCTTTTAATGTGGGTACTGAGAAGTATCCGCGTTTGATCCAGATCGGGTCTACGTTGTCTTCAGAGGAGCGCGAGCGTTTAGTCGCTTTATTAAAAGATTTCAAAAATATTTTCGATACCCGGAATTGATCTTGAGATTGTATAGCATTGGATCCTTCTTGACCCTGAGGCCTGACCCGTTAAGCAGAAGTTGTAGAGAATACGTTCGAATTGGGCATTGAAAATTAAGGAAGAAGTCACCAAGCAGATCGACGCAGTGTTCTTGCTAGTATCTAAGTATCCAACTTGGTTGGCCAATGTCGTTCCAGTGCTGAAGAAAGATGGTAGAATTCGGTTGTGTGTGGACTTTAGAGATTTGAACAAAGCTAGTCTGAAGGATGACTTTCCCCCTGTCGCATATCGATGAATTAGTGGACTTCACTGAGGGCTATGCGTTGCTCTCCTTCATGGATGGATTTTTCGAGTATAACTAGATTCTGATGGCACTCGAGGACAGAGAGAAAACTGCCTTCACTGCGCCGTAGGGAACCTACTGCTACAGGGTGATGCCGTTTGGGCTGAAGAATGCCGAGGCTATCTATCAATGGGCTGCAACCACCATTCTGCATGACATAATCCATAAAGAGGTCGAGGTGTACGTGGACAACATGATTGTCAAGTCCAAAGAAGGAGATGGCCACTACACTGCCTTAAAGAAATTCTTTCAACGAATCAGAGAATACAGACTAAGGTTAAATCCGTAGAAGTGTACTTTCATGTAACAGCGTGGAAAATGCTAGGTTTTTTTTATCACACAGAGGGGCATCGAGGTAGGTCCCTCCAAAATCAAGGCATCCTAGAAATGCCACCACCAAGGACTGCAAAGGATGTGCGAGGCTTTTTGGGTAAAGTGCAATTCGTAAGACGGTTTATTTCTAAATTAATCTTGACTTGTGAACCACTTTTTGGTCTCCTAAAGAAAAGAAAGAAATTTTGATGGGATGATCGATGTTAATTCGCTTTTGAGCAGATTAAACAGTACCTTCAGAACCCGCCAGTGTTGTTGCTGCCAGAGCTGGGGATGCCTTTGATTTTATATCTATCACGGACACCACAATGGGATGCATGCTTTCTCTGGAATCTGAGGATAAGGTGGAGAAAGCCATCTATTATTTGAGCAAGAAAATGCTGGATTATAAGACCCGCTACACTCCACTGGAGAAAACTTGATTAGCCTTGGTATGGGCTACCAGGAAGTTGAGGTACCACTTGTTAGCTCACTTCGTAATTCTGGTTTCGAGATTAGATCCTATCAAATATCTCTTTGAGAAACCAGCACTTATGGGTAGGCTAGTCTGTCGGTTGCTTCTTCTTTTTGAATTTGATCTGAAGTATGTCACTCGCAAGTCGGTCAAGGGGAGAGCTGTGGCGGAGTTCCTGGTAGATCACCCAGTAGACGGGGATGAAGCGGTGGAATACTTGTTCCTAGATGAAGCCATTCTTTAAGTCAATGAGGAGACTTGGACAATGTACTTTGACGGAGCGTCCAATCAATATAGTTATGGGATAGGTGTGTTGCTGATAGCACCTGACAATTCCCATATATCCCTAACCTTTAAACTCCAGTTCAAGGTATCCAACAACGAAGCAGAGTATGAGGCATGTATCGCTAGTTTAGAAGTTGCCCTAGAACTAGGGGTAAAAAGGTTGGATGTCATCGGGGACTCGAACCTAGTTGTTTCTCAACCAAATGAAGACTGGAAGGTCAAAAAAGAAAAGATGAAGATTTATCACCAAACCCTGGACGTTCTGATTCCTAGGTTTGAGAAACTGACTTTCACACATCTACTGAGAGAGAACAACAACTTTGTTAATGCTTTATCAACTCTATCTTCTATGATAGACATCTTACTAGGAGTCTGGATGCGTTCAATTATCATTGAGTAGAGATACATGCCAGCTTATGAAACCATTGCTGCAATAGATGAACTGCAAGACAAGAACCCTTGGCACCACGATATCTGAAACTTCTTAGAAAAGGAGGTTTATCCACCAAGGGCAAATGCCAAGGATAAAAGGAGCATATAGCAAATAGCCGTTCAATTTATCATCTGCGAAGGTAAACTATACAAGAGAGGTCATATGGGAATGCACAAATTGTGTGTCG
This sequence comes from Camellia oleifera, assembly GCA_022316695.1. Taxonomy (NCBI): domain Eukaryota; kingdom Viridiplantae; phylum Streptophyta; class Magnoliopsida; order Ericales; family Theaceae; genus Camellia; species Camellia oleifera. The sequence goes on from CM039308.1 coordinate 171,338,566, forward strand.
AAGAAGAGGAGTTAAAGTGCCTGATGGAGGCCATCCATGGGGGAGAGTGCAGAGCGCACATGAACGGATTAATGTTAGCCCGAAAGATTCTCAGGCTGGGTTACTACTAGTCTACCATGGAGGAGGATTGTATTGGTTTTGTTCAGTGAATGCCACAAATGCCAAATTCATGTAAATCGCATGAATATCCCACCATTGAAGCTGTATAACATGACTTCACCATGGACTTTATCAGTTTAGGGAATTGACGTCATTAGGGCGGTCACACCAAAACGGTTGAATGGGCATGAATATATTATGGTGGCAATTGACTACTTTACAAAGTGGGTAGAAGCTCAGTCCTATGCAATGTTGAAAGCAGTGCATGTGGTTAAGTTCATTCGAAACAATATTGTTTGCCGCTACGAAGTCCCAAATGAGATCATTTCAGATAATGGCTCTCACTTCAAGAAAGAGGTGATCGACTTGTTGGAGAAATACAATGTGGCTTTTCACAAGTCATTATATACTGGCCACAAACCAACGGAGCTGTTAAAGCCGCCAACAAGAACATCAAGAATATTTTACAGAAGATGGTTGAGACCTATAGAGACTAGCCAAACAAATTGCCATTCGCACTCTGGGGTTATAGGACTTCAATCCAGACGTCTACAAGAGAAACTCCTTATTCTCTTGTCTGCGGTATAGAGACTGTTCTGCCAATTGAAATAAAAGTTCTGTTGCTACAAGTTATGGCTAAGTGTCAGATAACAGAGGCAGACTGGCAACAGAGTAGGTTCGAAGAATTGATGCTGTTTGATGAGAGAAGGTTGAAAGCATTGTACCATGTTCAGGGTTATCAACGCAGGATTGCCAAGGCTTTTAACAAGAAAGTTAAGTCCTAGAATCTCAAAGAGGGGGATTTGGTGTTGAAAGACAACCGAGCTCCCATCCATGACCCTAGGGGCAAGTTCAGACCCAATTGGACTGGTCCTTACATCATTAAAAATATCTGGTCGGGTGGAGCTGTTATTCTCATAGACCTGGATGGCCTAGAATTTTTCCAACCGATCAACATGGACAAGTTGAAGAAATACTATACCTGAAAGGCTCGGTAGGCCAAAAACCTGGAAGGTCAACCTAAGCAAAAGTTAGAGCATGAAAAATTAGAAATAAATAAAAACTGAGCTTGCAAGATTGAAAACCCTAAAGGGCAGCCTTGGCAAAATTTAGGGCGCAAAAGGAGACTGTTAATACTTGAGTGAACTGGAATCGAACTACGTAAGGCCTGATTCCTATCTTCGGGATACGTTGGCAACTTCATTCTGAAGTCTGGCCATAAACACCCCCAAATCAACTGTCCCCTCCATGTGTTTGATTAGGTCATCTTTGTTTGTCCTTTACCTAAGGGTTCGATTGCAGTCTTCACTCTAAGAGAATAGCTGATTACAATGCTGAGTAGTCGTGTTCAATCAAGGGGCAGTTATGATCTTTCGATTTAGGGTTGTACATCTTGAGGGTTGATTTCGTACGTGTCAAGTGGTGATCCTTTTCGAAAATGGTTTTGGAAAGTTTTGATAAAAGTTGATTTTGTTCAAATTTACCTTTTACAACTTGGACCATTTTTGGACCAAAAGGAAAATTTTCAGCGCTTACAACTTTAATTTCATTGATTTCAACATGAAGTTCTCCAACTCTCTGATACAAATCAAAGTTGCTTTTATTACATCATAAAACTTGAAAAGTAAGGTCAAAGCAATAACTCAGGGGCATAGATGAGTCAGGTGCTTCTGGGTCCCCCGCTTGTGCTTATGGAAGCTTCTAATGTCAAAGTGGGCCCAGATTGTGCCTCATCTTCGAGCCAAGCCAGGCATTCGCCAGAAAGGGTGCAACTGAAACTAGGGGCAAGGGCCAAAATCTCTCTCATCCTCCAAGCAGTGAGGTATCTAGCCAAGTGTAAACCTCAGATGGGAAATAAAACCGGGCACTCTACCCCTTCTTCTAGGCGGGTCTAAGTTATGCCCGAACTGATGTCTGAACCAGAAATGGAAGTAGAATACACAGTGTATAAGGCTGATCAGCTGTATGCCAGGTTGCCGAGTCATGCTGTAGCTCATTTCAATCAGGTTAAGCCAGGGACAACGGCAAGCAATGTCGGCAGTAGACCTGTTGCACATCCAGTGGCACCACCACCCCTCGTTGGGGAAATCCACTAGCTGTTGGTGGAAGAAAAGAGAAAATGAGAGATCAAAGAATAGAGAGATGTATGTTGAGAGAAAAGGATTTTGAGAGAAAAAATAGAGCATGAGTGCCGAGTGATGTAAAAAATACATATGAGAAAGGGTGGGAAACAATACCTAAAGAAGTAGTGGACTTCTTGCGAATTTGGTAGTCTCTCGCCGATGGAGGGCGTCTAAGCCCATCAAAGTCTCAGCCAGCCCCAAGCCAATACAATTCTTGCCCTCTTTTAAACCTTGGGCCACTTCAATCAGCCGAATGCTAGACCCGCTGAAATTTGGGGCAAGAAAAAAATGAACCAGCATACACAAGTAAAGGGCTTGTACGGAGAGCAAATATTCCGGCAAGCCCGTACTCCTTTCTTCCAAGCTCCGTTTCTGTCTGATCACCTGAAAACACAACGGCAGTGAGCTACCCGGCGGTGTGTGGCCGAAAAATCCCTCCGACAATCAAGTTAGCACACACCTTGGGATAGAGAGAGAAAAATGAGAGAGTTTGAGTGTAAGAGTTTCTTACAAAGTGTTCGTCTCTCCACGTATGGGGGGCGCAGACATGCCTATATACCTTCTGCGCCCCAAATCTACTCCCAGTGATCTCTCAACACGTGGCACTGCTATCCCATCTGTCAGCACAAATCCAACAATCACCACCTAACCAAACTGTTAGGATACCTCGGCGGAGCTCGACAGACCGGCGGAACCTCCTCGGTTTCTCCTGACCGCGCTGCGCGGCATACCTTAATGAACCATTCACCGAGCTCTCGTACAACCGAACTCGGCTACATTCCGGTAAGCCGACCTCAAGGTAGGTCGAGCTGGTTAGCCGTCGGTCTTCCTGCTGAGCTAACGCATGAACCGTAGAACCCATGGAGACAGGCAGACATCTCGGCCGAACTCCTAGTAGACCGGTATCCGCACCAACAAGCCAAGTAGCTCGGTCCCACATGCCCTGTGCCTTAACCAAGCAAAACCCTTCCGGACAGGCCCAAGCTACCACGGCCCAATTGTGTTTGGCCTACAATTTGCCCGGCTATTACCACGGCCCAATTCAGCTCATAAATTTCCCTCTCAATTGCCCCTTAATTCTGTCCGCGCAAGCGTGACTGGGATTACATGATCTGACCGGGGTAGACACTTCCTCGGTCCTTAGTTTGCAAGAAATCAATCGCGCTATTCCTCTTGCTCGGTTTCTTGGCTTGCTTAGCTGAAGCCTCAACTTGCCTTCCTGGCGGGCAAAATCAGCTCGGCGAGGAACTCCAAAGAAGGCGAGCAAGGTTCGCTCCGCGACTTCCTACTTGGCGAGCAACATCAGCTCGGCAAGGAACTCCAAGGTCGGCGAGCAAGGTCCGCTCTGTGACTTCCTTCTTGGCGAGCAACATCAGCTCGGCAAGGAGCTACAAAGAAGGCGAGCAAGGTCCGCTCCGCGACTTCCTTTTTGGTGAGCAACATCAGCTCGGTCAAGGGACTCCAAGGAAGGCGAGCAAGGTCTGCTCCGCGACTACCTTCTTGGCGAGCAACATCAGCTCGGCAAGGAACTTCCAAGGTCGACGAGCAAGGTCCGCTCCGCGACTTGCTTCTTGGCGAGCAACATCAGCTCGGCAAGGAACTCCAAGAAAGGCGAGCAAGGTCCGCTCCGCGACTTCCTTCTTGGCGAGCAGCATCAGCTCGGTCAAGGAACTCCAAGGAAAGCGAGCATGGTCCGCTCCGCGACTTCCTTTTTGGCGAGCAACATCAGCTCGGCAAGGAACTTCCAAGGTCGGCGAGCAAGATCCACTCCGCGACTTGCTTCTTGGCGAGCAACATCAGCTCAGCAAGGAACTCCAAGGAAGGCGAGCAAGGTCCGCTTCCGTGACTTCCTTCTTGGCTGAGCAACATCAGCTCGGCAAGGAACTTCCAAGGTTGGCGAGCAAGGTCCGCTCTGCGACTTGCTTCTTGGCGAGCAACATTAGCTTGGTCAAGGAACTCCAAGGAAGGCGAGCAAGGTCCGCTCTGCGACTTCCTTCTTGGCGAGCAACATCAGCTCAGCAAGGAACTTCCAAGGTCGGTGAGCAAGGTCCGCTCCGCGACTTGCTTCTTGGCGAGCAACATCAGCTCGGCAAGGAACTTCCAAGGTCGGCGAGCAAGGTCTTCTCCGCGACTTGCTTCTTGGCGAGCAACATCAGCTCGGTCAAAGAACTCCAAGGAAGGCGAGCAAGGTCCGCTCTGCGACTTCTTTCTTGGCGAGCAACATCAGCTCGACAAGGAACTTCCAAGGTCGGTGAGCAAGGTCCACTCCGTGACTTGCTTCTTGGCGAGCAACATCAGCTCGGTCAAGGAACTTCCAAGGTCGGAGAGCAAGGTTCGCTCCACGACTTGCTTCTTGGCGAGCAACATCAGCTCGGCAAGGAACTTCCAAGGTCGACGAGCAAGGTCCGCTCCGCGACTTGCTTCTTGGCGAGCAACATCAGCTCGGTAAGGAACTTCCAAGGTCAGCGAGTAAGGTTCACTCCGTGACTTGCTTCTTGGTGAGCAACATCAGCTCGGCAAGGAACTTCCAAGGTCGACGAGCAAGGTCCGCTCCGCGACTTGCTTCTTGGCGAGCAACATCAGCTCGGTAAGGAACTTCCAAGGTCGGCGAGCAAGGTCCGCTCTGCGACTTGCTTCTTGGCGAGCAACATCAGCTCGGTAAGGAACTCCAAGGTCTTTCCACCAAAACAATTGTCAATTGCCCCTTTTCCTCGGCCTTCTGACTGACGTCTTCCAAAACCAAACTCCCTAGATCTCTTCCATGGTAGTTCGCACTGCCATCCTCTGAGCTTTCCGCTGGGATAAAGCATCTTGGGTAGAGCCTTGAGTTGAGTGAAACATCAACTCCGTTTGCCGGAGTAAACCATCTCGGCTGAAACTTCAGAGTTAAGCAAATCATCAACTCATTTGGCCGGAATAAATCATCTCGACTGAAACTTCAGAGTTGAGCAAATCATCAACTCATTTTGCCGGAGTAAACCATCTCGGCTTGAAACTTCAGAGTTGAGCAAATCATTCAACTCATTTGGCCGGAGTAAATCATTTCAGTTGAAACTTCAGAGTTGAGCAAATCATCAACTCATTTTGCCGGAGTAAACCATCTCGGCTAAAACTTCTGAGTTGAGCAAATCATCAACTCATTTGGCCGAAGTAAATCATCTCAGCTGAAACTTCAGAGTTGAGCAAATCATCAACTCATTTGGCCTAGAGTAAATCATCTCGGCTGAAACTTCAGAGTGGAGCAAATCATTAACTCATTTTGCCGGAGTAAACCATCTCGGTTGAAACTTCTGAGTTGAGCAAATCATCAACTCATTTGGCCGGAGTAAATCATCTCGGCTGAAACTTCAGAGTTGAGCAAATCATCAACTCATTTTGCCGGAGGCCGAAACTTTTGAGTTGAGCAAATCATCAACTCATTTGGCCGGAGTAAATCATCTCGGCTGAATCAGAAAAGTTCCTCAGTAAAAGTAATTCACTTCTATTACATTGGAAAAAAGAGTATCACATTCAGAAGTGTAGGGGAAGCAAGTTCTTTCTCAAAAAATTACTTAAGAACGATAAGAATATAATAGTTTGAGGTTAGCCGCATTCCATGGCCGGGGTACGCCTTTGCCATTCAAATCTTCTAAGTGGTATGCCCCCTTACCCGCCAGACCGGTTATCTTGTAAGGCCTTTTTGTTTGTTGCCACCGGGGTTGTCTTCGCAGTGGACGCCGTTGCATCATCCTCTACTCGGATGTGCTCATTGATGCGCTGCATTAGTTGCCCCATGGATGGCGGCTGGTTCATTGTAAGCGAGTCCCTCAAGCCTATGTCCGACTGGGAGACTGTGCTTGTATTGGGTGATTGCCAGGTTGACCGGGCAATCCAAGATCTCATTGAAGGTTTCCCAATATCTGGAGTTGTATGCCTTCAGTGTGTCACTCGGCTCCATCTTGACACTGAAAAGGTGGTCAACTTCCTTTAGCGTTTTGGTGTTGGTTTTGAAGCGCGTCACAAAGGCTTCGGCCAACTGCTGGCACCTTTCTATGCTCCCCTCCGGCAGTCTCTCAAACCATTTTAAGCCCAGCTTGCCCAAACTTGACAGAAAGATAAGGCACATAAGAGCGTCATTCCGCTTATGTCCAGCCATGACCTGTCGGAAGTGGTTTACATGCATATAGGGATCGGTTTTTTCGTTGTAGAGCATAAACTTAGGCTGGTGGAAGCCCGCAGGAAGCGGTGTTGTTTCTATCTCCACGGAGAAAGGAGTGGCACTCAGCCTTGCCAAGTTTGTGTCTAGAAGGAGAGGTGCAGCTAGGTGAGGTGGAGGCATTCCAATCTCTTCATTGGCGTGAACCCCATAGGATAGCCGCTGGAACGCCGGCACCCTCTGAGCCTTCTGCCGGCGAGCCCGTTCCTTCAAGACTACCCGCAAACCCTCTGAACGAGCGGAATAAGAATACCTCGACGTCGTCGCCAGACGTGAGGGTTGATAGGTGCTGTCTTGTGCACTGGACTTCTCTACGTGCGTGTCGAAATCTCCAACCTTGTAACTTCTGGTGATTGAGATGGACGGAGTACGCCGCTGGCTCTGACTGCATGAACGGCGGGGTTGGGTGCGCTCACTGTGGTCTTCCACTCCAGCTACACCCTTCCTTTTGACATGTCGCTTAAGATCCTCCATCTCCGCCGCCATTCTCTGGACGACGGCGTCTTGGTCCCTTAGCTTGTGTTCCAGTCGCCTAGGCGTGCGATTCTCTCCGCCGCCGGTGACCGTCTGGACTCCGTGAATGTCCAAAGCTTCTTCCGCTGCTTATCCCGCGCGTCTCTTGGATGTCCTCCTGGAGAAGTTTCCAGGTCCACCGTAGGAGGAATGGCGGGATGTCCTTCTCTCCGTCTGCTTGACTCCGGGGTAACTCCGTCGATGGCAGACAACGGAATCTCATCGTTGTTCGCCATGAACGGCGATTAGATGAGCCTGGAAGACAAGGTTTTGTCTTTCAAAGTTCCCACAGACGGCGCCAATTGTACGGGGAGCAAATATTCCGGCAAGCCCAGTACTCCTTTCTTCCAAGCTCCGTTTCTGTCCGATCACCTGAAAACACAACGGTGGTGAGCTACCCGGCAGTGTGTGGCTGGAAAACCCCTCCGACGATCAAGTTAGCACACACCTTGGGATAGAGAGAGAAAAAGGAAAGAGTTTGAGTGTAAGAGTTTCTTACAAAGTGTTCGTCTCTCTGCGTATGGGGGGCGCAGACATGCTTATATACCCTCTGCGCCCCAAATCTACTCCCAGTGATCTCTCAACACGTGGCATTGCTATCCCATCTGTCAGCACAAATCCAGCAATCACTACCTAACCAAACTGTTAGGATACCTCGGCGGAGCTCGACAGACCGGCGGAACCTCCTCGGTTTCTCCTGACCGCGCTGCGCGGCATACCTTAATGAACCATTCGCCGAGCTCCCGTACAACCGAACTCGGCTGCATTCCGGCAAGCCGAGCTCAAGGTAGGTCGAGCTGGTTAGCCGTCGGTCTTCCAGCCGAGCTAACGCATGAACCGTAGAACCCATGGAGACAGGCAGACATCTCGGCTGAACTCCTAGTAGACCGGCTTCCGCACCAACAAGCCAAGTAGCTCGGTCCCACATGCCTTGTGCCTTAACCAAGCAAAACCCTTCCGGACAGGCCCAAGCTACCACGGCCCAATTGTGTTCGGCCTACAATTTGCCCGGCCATTACCACGGCCCAATTCAGCTCATAAATTTCCCTCTCAGGGCTTGTTTCCTAAAACCCCGCCAGAAAAGGTTGCCTCGATTACCAACATCAAAAAATTGATGAATTAGGCTGGGAATATCCAGCTCTCCGTTGTGAACCAAAGATCGAGCCTCGTGTAGAGTGAGCCCACACATCCGTCCCAAAGCTTGGATGTGGCCAAAACGGGGCTGAGGTATGATTTTCTTATCACACCGGATTTCATTAGCGCCTGAAATTCTTCGATTGTCGGGCATATCTCTTGTCCCCCAAAGCTAAAGACATGTGTAATTGGGTTCTAGCATCTAGCCGCGATAGGAAAGAACGGAAAACAAAGTGGAGCATGACTCAGCAAGAAAAGTGCATTTATGCCGAAACCCCAAAAATTTACCTTTTTCGAGCCGTCTAAAGTCACAATCCAATCCGAGAGTTTTTGGGCAATAAATGGCTACATTTGTGAAGAATTTGCAGTTGAAATGAAAAAATCACGAAGGTGAAGCTTTTATAAAGATAAGGCAGTGAGTAGAAGCTAGGTGTCAACAATCTAGGAAGTCCTTCACATTGATGGCTGGTAGGTGGCCGGCAGGCCACCTCTCATGGTCGGCATGTGGCCGACAACCTCTATTTATGGTCGGTAATCTCTCACTCTGACTTTCTATCCACCTGTGAGTTGGGCAGTGCTGGAAGCACGTGTTTTGTTCTACTCTTTGTGTGTTTTAAGGTCTTATTTTGAGTCCTTTTATTATTTTTAGCAAGCCTGTTGAGTTGTATTTGAGTCGTTTTCTTTTGTTTATCGAGTTGTTGTTGTTGTTGTTTATCGAGTTGTATGCTGCATTTTATATTTTGGTTTTCGATCGGTTCATTACTCGATTGAAAACGTTGTGCCAATACAAGTGTTCAGTTTTGTTTGCCAATACGATTCCTTTTTTTGTTTTTGTTTTTTTTAACGCAAATATGGTGCTCATAATGAAAAATACAACATCTTTTTTTCGAAAAAATAAAATAAAATGCAAGGTTTTTATTTTGATCATGGTTTTTACAAAAGATGAGTACAAGTTTTAAAGCAAATAAAACCTATATGAAGCTATACAATGTGCTAATGCTACCAACAAAAGAAACTAAGCAAAAGTACAAAAAATCAGCGCCAGTAGCCTCATGCTCTAGAGGCCCTTTTTGTTCAATTCCTCGAAGGAGAGGACTCTGGGGCACTAGCTCCATCATTGTCGCTATCTGAATCTGTCTCAGAACTTGAGTCGGCATCGTCTCCGCTCTCTGCCCCGGAACCCTCCTCAGCATCGTCCCTCTGCTCTCAGAACCTGAGCCGGTGCCGTCGTCTCCACTCTCGGACGACTCAGAATGCTGACTCGCTGCCTTCTCAAAGTCGCTCGTCTCAACATCATCATCGCAAGATGGGCTCTGGTGGACTGCTCTGGCCTCGAGCACCTCTACCTTTGCCTCTCCTCCTTGCTATTGGAGGAGGTACTGCTGGTCCTGGTGCTGCTGGCACAGCTGGAATATGGAAAAGACAGTTGTCAACATATTAGTTATATCGTGTATATCAGATGCCAGCATGATATGCAGAATTCGTGTATGCAGAAATCAGATACAAGATGCGTATAGCATGAATACAATGCCTAAATGCAGTGTATCAGATGTAGTGTATTAGATCAGTACAGTTTGGAACAGACCACATTTGAAATGCCAGTGTATTGGAAAATTCATAGCATGAATCGTAAACTGAAGAAAATTACCTAGATACCGTAGAGACTGAGCAGCGCCTCTCTTCTCTGTACCATGCCCATCCAGGAGGCTATCAGCTCGAGAGCGCTCCCTATGTACTCTGTAGAGGCTGTAAACGCATTAGGGTGATCAGTATCTACAATGAACATATTTGAAATGGAATGTGGGGTACAAATGTAAAGAATAGTCCATACCTGAGTTGGGCCTCGAACCCTGACAAGCTCAGTGACCAGCCGCTGCAGGCTCAATCGAAACCTGGTAAGCATCTCTGGTATGCTGTCAACATGTCAGTGCAGTTGGAAGCTCTGGCCAACTGGTCTTTTGCCTCGCCCGTGAAGCCCCTCTAGTATGGGCCCTGGTAGGGCGCTCTAGGCGTCTCTCTTGCAGCAGGAGCTCTCGCATCCTCACCTTCACGAGCACCGGTCAGAGGTGGCATCAGATGTGTTTGGATGAAGGCTTCGTAGTCACCCTCTGCTCGGAAGTAGTCAGCATCCAAGCCCACCATAAACTGAGTGACCTCATCAATGGATAGGCTGTCTGCTGATCACATAAACTCTGGCAGCGCCATCGGGACGATCGGGTCAGGCAGACCCACAGTCTGGTGCACGAACCACTCACTAAAGAACCAAGCTAGGCAGATTGGGCCCTTAAATAGAATGTGAAAGCGAGAAATGGCCCAGGCTCTGGCGAACTGGTCTTGAATCCCAGCCGGCATCATGGCCGATGGCTGCCACATGATCTACAAATAGAAGTTGTATAGATGATTAATTGCTGTCAGTTGTAATGTGAATCAAAACAATGTTAAAGTGAAAATGACTGTTTTGGGTTACCTCATAGACAGCTACCGTATTGAAGTAATGCCGAAAAAATGTGAAGGTCTCATGGGTTCTATGCTGGAGCCAGTCGTCATACCTCCATGAGTAGAGGGACTACCAGTGGGAGCTCTTCTATGGGCTCTGGGGCTAGAGTTAGAAAATATGCATAGACCCACAGCTGCGAAGAAAATGCAATGATATGTGTCAATACAGTATGAACAGATACAGAAAGTGCAAAGCAAAAAGCACAATATATGAACAGATGTAGAAAGTGCAAAGTAGAAAGCACAAGTGTTGAACAGATATAAAGCAAAAACTGTAAAGCAGAAAATGTAAAGTGCTAAGAGGGAACTGAGATACGTATCTCCCAGGCTCGCTAATAGAAAGTCTCATCTACAATGTCAAGTGTCGAAGCCAGTCTCATCTACAATCTCCCGGACTCTAGCAGGGAGCTCGTCATACCAGTCTCGTGTTGTCGTAGCACCGTACCCTCTAAAGGTATGAGACTCGCCCTATGGCAGAGAACAGATGCAACAGATAAAGAACAGATAGATCAGAGAAAGCAGTGATGACAGTATAGTCAAATAAAAGGCAGTGCAAGAAATACAAGTAGAGAAAGGTAGAAATGCATGAAAACAAAGTTCATGGCAGGTGAGAAGCTGGCTCTCTCAGCAAAGGTCCTTTGGTGCACCACGAGCAAACTTAGTAAAGCGTCCAATGCCTTCGGCAGGCAAGATATGTGTTTGGGGATAGTATCTTTCTAGATTGAAACGCCATACCCTTAGCGGTAGCGGCTCTAGCTCAGCCTCAGGCTCGAACTCTACCTCAAGGTCAGCCTCAAGGTCAGCTGCTGGTTCTACTACCTCAAGAACATGTGGAAATACAGGGGGAATCTCTAGAAGAGCCCTGTCGTGTGGTGAATCATCCGCCATCTGAATATGGGTGTGAAGTAGGTGAAAAAGTGAAGAGAAATGCCGAAAAGAGGTTAAACTTGGAAAAAGTTAACCCTAGGAGAGAGAAAATGGAAGGAAAAGTCAAAGCCTAGGAAAAGGCACAAAACCCGAGAGAAACTCGATGGGAACAAGCCTCAAGTGGTGAAACTCCAAGAAAAAGCACTGAAATCAAATTTCAATCGGTTCAAAATGGAGGAAACAAAGAGGGTTTAGCGAATCAACTTTGCGTGGGGTGTTGGAAAACGCATAAAAAGTGCGGATCTAGAGAAAAGGAGCATCTAGAGAGAGAAAGAGAGAGCAATTTCAACTTTCGGGTTGTGAGGAAATGAAGTGTTGAGTTGTATATTGAAAGACCTGTTGTGAAAAGACAAAAAAGGCCTCGAACTGCCATCGGTAGCCGGCATGGGGCCGGCAAGGCTCATCCACGGCCAACAAGGCTCATCCGTGGCCGGCACGTGGCTGGCCCCCTCCTCCTGTGGCTGGCCGGTGGCCTCCCTTGGAGTCCTGATGCTATTTTCTATTCTTAGTTTCCCAGAAGTGTAGGGATGGTTCGCTGTTAGGTTCATATTGTCTCTACGGAAACTCAAAATTGTGTTTTCGGTGCACAATGATTCGTCACTTGTCAACATGAACGAGGTGTATCATTTAAACATATTGTAACTCTTCCAAGGTAAATCGGAAGTTGCTACTGAATTTGTTTTTGTCAAATTATGCTTTTGTACCTTGCGTAGAATATGCATTTCACTTTGTTACATAAAACATGCATGTCACTTTGTTGCATAGAATATGCATTTCACATACGTTGTCGCATAAGATATGCATTTCATGCATATTGCATGCGCATCTTGCATCCGTTATGAATCACGCATAGAATATGATTTCGCTCTTGTTTCATGAATAGAATATGCTTTTGTTTCTCGCATGGAACATGCCTTCAATTAACATTTTATCTCGGTTGTTTGTCTTGCATAGAACATGCATTCTTACTGTATCGCACTTGTAAAGTTTCTTTCTTACACAGGTAAATGATATTGTATGTATGGTTCATTCAGAGGAGTTCTATTTGAAGTCTTTGTACATCTATCGCACTTGTTCACTTTGTGTATCTGTCACACTTGTTCACCTTCATGCATCTATCGCGTACCTCTCTATTGTTTTTCCTCAAGACGTGCGAAGCACGCGCTCGAGTGGTTGTTTCTTAGAATGCGTGAAACGCGGCCCTAGAAGGGTTTTACCTTGGGATGTGCGAAGCACCTGCCCGAGTGGTTGTTTCTCAAGACTCGTGAAACGTAGTCCTGGGTAGGTTTTACCTCGGGATGTGCAAAGCACGTGCTCGAGTGGTTGTTTCTCAGGACACGTGAAATGTGGCCCTGGGTGGGTTTTACCTCGGGACATGCGAAGCATGCGCCCGAGTGGTTGTTTCTCAGGACGCGTGAAACGCGGCCCTGGACAGGTTTTACCTCGGGAGGTACGAAGTATGCGCCCAAGTGGCTGTGTCTTGAGACGTGTGAAACACGAGCCCGAGTTGTTTTTATTCTCGTTTTCTTAGGATGCGTGAAACGCAACCTTGAGCGGTGTTTTCTTTCCTCGTCCCGTATATTAGCATAGTTAGCGTGTGTTTTAGATCTTTTTGCTTTTTAAGCTTGAAGTTGCTCATTCATATGTCATTATCATATTCTTGCTTATTATACTTGTTATTTGCTTATTGTAGCATCTCACATGATCATAAGATTTCAAAGTCACTGGCTTCGCGTAGCGTATGAGTCCAGCTTTCAAGTTGCATTGTGCATTTCGTTTGCATCTTGCCCCAGAACTATGTTGGTTTGATTCCTTGCAAAAGGATATGTAGGCAGCCTGCGGGCACAACCATTTATTTCTGTCTTGATGTTTGTCCAAGTCTTACGGGTTTGTCAAAATGGGTCGTCTTTGGGCTTTGACATTCACTCATGTCATTTCATGACTCTGAGTTCTGTCAAAGAGGGGCAACTGTAGACACCCCATTTTTGACAACCCTTACGACTTGGACGTCCTTGCATACACACCCGATGATGAGTTTACATGCTTGCCAAGTGCTCGAAGCCCTCTGCAGAATGCCACAACTTTGAGCCTTTCAAACTTTGTACACCTGTTGCCTCATTTTTGGACCAACCTTTGGTTTTCGAGCCTACAGCCTCTGGTGGCCTACCGGCCACCCCTTTTGGGCTAGTCGACCATCACTTCTTGGTTACCGGCCTACTGCTGGCCATTGATGTGGCTTGCCGGCCACTAGTGATGGACGGCCGACCACCACTGATGGCCGACCGGCCACCACTGTATTTTGTAGATATTTTATACCAGTTGTGCTAGCTGTTTGCATAGATATATGCATCTTCACCCACGTGTAGGGCTGGATCTCCTTGAGGGAATTTCATGTTTTCTATATATAGGGACCCCCTTTCTTGTAGCAAGGTTAGAAAATTTTAAACTAAAAATTTTCCTTTCTCTCTCTACAAATTCTCTACACTTTTGCCTACAATTCTTTAACATTTGCCTATACACCTTTAACCAAATCTCACCATCTTTGAGCTGAGGTATTTTTGAGCTTGGTTTGAGCTCTAGAGGGTGTTGTTTGCTTGGTTTTGTTGCTTGGAGTTGCTCTTCTCTTCAAAGGTATAAGACTTTGCTTGTAGCTTTGTTTTATTTGCTTCTATTCCTACTGTTTTTCCATTTTTTTGGGCTGTCAAAACTTTGTGTTTTTTGGGGCTGAAGCTTGGGTTTAAGGCCATTAAAGGTTGAGGGGTTGGTAGCCTTTCTTTGTACCTTGTTTTGGAGGCCTTTGCCCTTGTGTTTCCTACCATTTTACTATCTTTTTCCAAGCATTTAAACACTGATTTTCAGAGCTATTTCAGTGGTCAAAATCATGTTTTGAAGTCCAAATTTGGAGAAGTTAGCCTCCCCTCCTTATGTTTTGTTTACTAGCCTAGTTTATGCTATGTGTTAGCTTAATTTTCTAGCCATTTATAACTTAATTCCAGCTTGTTTTAACCTCTGATTTGGAGTATTTTAACTATGTTTTGGGTTGGTTAAGTCATTTGAGTCTTGTTTTGTATGCTTCTAGTGTAAGCTTTCTCACAAGCTTGGTGTTTTAGGCCTTTAGATACCGCTTGTTTGAGTTGATTACATTGTTTTAGTGTTTTTCTCACTTAATTTCAGCAAGCATAATCTCTACAACCTTCCTTATTTCTTGACTTTTTATTTGCGTTGAGGGTTGTTTTAACCTTAGGATTTTTTAAGCTTGAGATTGAGGTCCATGCTTAATGGTTTAATCCTTTTTTAGGGGTTCATTATCAACAGCATGACACCTCTCTCTTGCCTTAAACTACCCCTTGTTTGACACTTCCTTCTCTATTAGAGGACTTTAATTCACCTCTTGGACTTAATCGGATTAAAGAATGGTTGGTAAATTAAAATGAATAAGTAAAACTTGGGACTAAAAGGGAGCAAGATAATATTTGGTTGTGTTCAATCGGACGTTAATTGAACACATGGAAGCTCGAACCATTTCATACTTACTAGTGATGAAATGATTCAAGTTTCCAAGGTCAACTTCTTCCCTTGATCATTCATGAAAGGGAGGAGGTTTGAGTCTTGTTTTGCATTTATTAACCTTGCACACTTGGTTTCACAAGCCATCATGCAATGAAATTACATCCATTGATGGTTTGTGAACCAAAGCTTGCTACTCCTTTGATTTTCCCATGAAAAGGAAAGGTAGGTTTTGCAAACAAACCCTTAAAATACCTTGTATATGCTCTGTTTGTCCTCTGTTGCAGCAAGATAAACCTGTGCATCAGTGGCCGGCAGACCACCATCTATGGCCGGCAACCTTCAACCATGGCTGGCTAGTGGCCGGCAACCTTTACCAGTGGCCGTCCAGTCACTGATGCAAAATTCAACAGAGTGTTAGTAAGGTAAAGCAGAGTGAGCAGCAGTGTTTGTGTTCAACTGTGCAAACAGAAGCATTCGGAAAGAAAACGGTGGTCTTTTCGGGTGGAAACCGAGCATGCGCATGCAGATCCCTCGTTTCCCTAGGCGTAGTAGTTAGTTGTTTAGTTTAATCATTAATTGTACCTACGTTGTAATTATTTAATCAGTTAGTTAACTAGTTAATTAATTCAAGTGTTGTAATAATTAGTTAAGTAGTTTAGCTATTTATTCGGTTTGTAATAATTAGCTTTAATTAGATAGTTAATTAGCTTAGTTTATTCATTTGGACTCTCCTTCGTGAGGGTGAAATGATGTAATAATGTGTATGTTTTCCAACCCCACGTCTTTCTGTAGCTCGACTTTTCCGCACTCCTTTTGGAAGGCGAATAGGCCCTACAGTGTCGAACTCTCGTGGTTCTGAATTTTATTTCACAAGTGCAATGTGAAATAATGAAAACGCAAAATAGTCCAAATCCGGCAATTCTTTTTTAAAATAGATGTTTTGAATCAAAAACCAAAAATGGACTGCTTTGCCAGATTTACAGAGTCGCCACTTGAATATTTTATTTTGAGAAATTTAGGAAACCCGAGACTCGTGCCAAAGGCCATTAGTCCGTCGTTACCAAAGTATCTTGGTTCGGGAACTTAGGTACGAGAGGGGAATGCCATGAATTGAACACCCCACTTGCTCGATCAAAGATCGGCCTCTACTAATCATGATGTGATTCTTATTTACATTATATGCTCTTATTTTGATTATTAAACTAGCTTTACTATGTGATGCGCACAAGCAAGTATAGACTAGTTTACTCAATTGGGAACAATTCAACTCATGTTTGTTTGTGAAAATGGTTTGAATTTGCCACCTCAAGTGGGCTTAAAGTTTGCGGATTTGCCACCAATCATAATGGGCTTAAAACATGATTTGCCACTCAACAACGTGGGCTTAAAACTTACATTTGTTGAATCGTTCCAATTCAAACAACAAGCCTTCATCCACAAGCATTCAAGCAGTTTAGCATTCAAGCACATAGTCTCATGGCAAGCATGCTAATCATGGCAACATTCAAATTCATGCAAGTATGCTAAAGCATAAAAACTCACCTAGTACTCCAAGCTAAGAAGATATGAGTTAGAAAAATATGCATGATTCCTAACTATACAAGATGCCTAATGCAACACATGCAATATGCAATTAATAGACTCGGCTACTACAATGGCATATGAAGCAATTTAAACAACATGCGGTTAACACGTATTCAAAGAAGTAATTGAAACGACAATGTAGTTTGAATGATGCGCCAAGCCTCGGTGCATGTAATACAAGTGGATGCAAATATGAAGTATGCTAAACGAAACATGATGTCCTAAACTAACCATCATAAGCTGGGAAATAAAAGGAAGAAAGACGTGGGGTTGGAAGACATACACATTATTACATATTTATCCTCACGTAGGAGGGTCCGAATTAATGTCCGATAGTCCAAATTAAACTAATTATTACAAAACCAAATGAATTAATAACTAACTAACCAAATGAATTAATAACTAACTAAATAATGAGCCACAAATCCGAAGATGCATAATGCTCGCATGCGTAGCGTCCAAAAGCTGCCCTGTCTACCTAGGTTGTTCTGTTTCACTTTCAGCCACTGCCTGTGCAACACACTGCCTCACCTTTCATTGATGCCCGGCCGGCCCTCACTAACACTCAGCCAGGCCTACAGAAAGCTAGCCGTGGCTCTGTTCCATGTAAGTCCATTTGGTGTTTTGAAGTGAAAACAGTGCAGACAGAGTATTCTGGACTCTGTTTGTCCCTCTCACACTTCTCTGTCATGGAAAATCCTCGAGAGAAGGTTGAAATTGATTCCAAAACCATCAACGAGCAAATTCATTGCTTGATG
The DNA here is from genome assembly GCA_022316695.1 of Camellia oleifera. Lineage (NCBI taxonomy): Eukaryota > Viridiplantae > Streptophyta > Magnoliopsida > Ericales > Theaceae > Camellia > Camellia oleifera. The sequence continues at coordinate 171,355,905 of CM039308.1, forward strand.
ATCTCAGGTACGATTTTGGAAAAAAATTGATAAATGAAAGGGACTATAACCACCCCTCCCTCCTATCATAGAGTTAACTCAAAGAGTGAGGTAGAGACGCTTTAAGATTCATCAAAACATTATGAATTGATGTAGAACAAACATTGACACAATAGACTCGGCATAACGTCCGGCTGAACCCCAAGCAATATAGTTCAATTTCTTTATGTTGGTTGGTTCATTTTAAGCCAATTCATTTAGTTGATTCCATTCTTTAGTCCATTTGTCCAAGGTGATGATTATGTCCTCTAAAAGGAGAGAAACATCAAATGGGAAGTAATTCTCAACATGAAAGAGAGATTATGCTGCTGACAATGAATCTCCATAGAGATTAAGCCATTAAGTGCAAAACTCTAGTTCATGTGTTGAATAACCATCAACCATTTGAAACAACTCTCGAATGAAATAAAGGAGTGACAAGTTGATTATTAAAATGAGGTTATTAAATATGGATATGAGTTGAAGAAAAGCTAGAACAACATGCAACAAGCTATACAAGTAAACTTATGAGACAACAAGCAAACTAGTCAAAGCATAAGCTATTTAAATAAATTAAAACAGTCCTAAAACAGCCCATAATAGGTGCAAATAAGTTAAAAGAGTAGAGAAAAAGCTATGGAACAAAGCCTAAGGAGGGGTGGCTAACCCCTCAAATATCAAGACCTCAAATCATGTTTTTTGGGCCTCAATTCAACTCTGAAAATCAGTATATAAAGGCAAGAAAAATAAAAGAAAAGAGTACAAGAAGATGAAGGAAGAAGGTGCAAAATTCTACCTTTGAAAGAGAGGTAAGCTCTTTGTTGACAAACTTGATTCCAACACCCTCAAGCTTGAGTTGTGGTTGTCAAAATCTCAATCAAGTTCCAAGTCCAAGCTCTATGTTGGTATGGTATGGATGGATGATATATAGATTATGAAAATAGGAAGAAGAAAGAAGGATTTCAACTCTTTAGTTTCTTATACTTTGATCTATATAAACCTTGAAATATATCACTCTCTTTAAACTTTCAACCCCTTCAACTCAGTCCAGCAGCCTTGTATTTGCAGAGACTGAACTGCAGATCAAAATATCCTATTGAAATAGATAGCTGGCAGATACTTACACAATCTTCTTTGAAAAGTCAAGATGTTCGGCCAGCCATCACTGAGGCACGGCCAGGCCTCTGTGCATTTCCACTATTCCTCTCTTTTAGGTTCAATGCAGGTTGGTATAATGTTCAAAACTGAGTTTCTAGGGTTGGGACTGTCTAGAGCTTGAAATCGGATTTCTTTGTCGAGATTTCAAATAGTTTACACAATATAACTTTCATCATTGAGTGTTTGGAATCAAGCGCCTAAGTCTTACGAGTGGTCAAAATTGGGGTGTCTACATTTTCTCCATTTTATTTAATTGTTTATGATGGTTAGTTTAGGGACATCACCTTTCAATTAGTATACCTCATGTTTGCATCCATTTGTATTGCATGCACCGAGGCTCGGTTCATCATTCTAACTGCATTGTTAGTTCAATACTTCTTTGAATACGTGCTTAGACCGCATGCTATTTAAATTGCCTCAAATGCCATATTAGTACCCAAGCCTATTAGTTGTATATCGCATGTGTTGTATTAGTCATATTGCATAAGTTAGGTACCATGCATATTTTTCTAACACTTTTGTTTTATCTTAGCTTAGAGTGCTAGGTGAGTTTGTTTTAGTGCTTTAGCATACTTGCATGAGTGTGAGTGACTGCCATGACTAGCATGCTTGCTATGAGGCTAAGTACTTACTTGTTAAACTGTTTGAGTTCCTGTGGATGAAGGCTTGTTGCTTGAATTGGAATGATTCAATGAATGTACGTTTAAGTCCACTTTGTTAAGTGGCAAATTCACAAACTTTAAGTCTATTTTGTTAAGTGGCAAATTCAAAACCTTTTCGAAAAACAAACATGAAATTGAAATGTTCCAATTCTTGCAATTTTAGTCTATACTTGTGTGTGTGCGTATCACATAGTAATGTTAGCTTAATAAATCGGAACAAGAGCATATAATGTTGATAGGATTCATATCATGATTAGTAGAGGCCAATCTTTGATTGGGCGAACAGGGGTGCTCAAATGCATTCATGACCTTCCCCTCTCGTACCTAAGTTCCTGAGCCGAGATAATCTTGGTGATGACGGACACGTGGCCTTTGGCACGAGTCATGAAGTTTCCTAAATTTTTCAAAAATATTTAGATGGCGACTCTGTATCTGGCAAAGCAGTCCATTTTTGGCAGTTTGATTCAAAATCAATTTTCTAAAAGATTTGCCGGATTTTGACTCTTTGGTGTTTATCAATTTTACATTGTACTTGTGAGATTAGATTCAGAACTGCGGGAGTCCGAACTATAGGACTTACATTCGAACTTCCTGAAAGGGGGCTGTAAAAAAGGCGAGTTACAGTTACCTTCCAATAACCCGTTTAGTGGATAGTATAAGAACACAAATAATGCGCCAGATGTCCACCCGACGGGAAGCTTCGAGTAAATGGCCTGGTGTGATATACCCGAAGATAGAAAAAAGGCTAGAAAATTCATACACTGATGGGAGGGCGTAGACTGTAAGCCAATCAAACCCCACTCTGTACAAGGTCCACTCACACCTGTTCGTGATGGTTGATGTTAACAAACGCACCTACTCGTGCTTTCAGTGACAGATTAACAGGTTCCCGTGCGCACATACCATAGTTGCCGCTTGCAAAAGTGGACAAGATTTGAACGGACTGATTGAGCCATATTTCCATGTCACAGAATACTAGTTTTCATACACACCTAGCATAACACATATACCAACGGTCGAACAACCACAAGTCCGTGTCAACGACTTTGTCATACTACCACCCGCTGTCAAACGACCACCTGGCAAGCCCAATAAGAAAAGGATACCATCATGTGGCAAGGAAGTGCAACCGATATGCGGTAACAGGTGTAGCCGCATGGGAAACCACAATCGGAAGACATGCAAAGAAACAATATAGGCACATCAACACAAACATGGAGGAAAATACTACTTTTAAATTTAAACCTATGTTCTACTTCCAGTTAATAATCATGGGTTACACATATTACCCATTTATGCATTTTAATTTCGAGCTAATTTTGCGGCAATGACTATGTTTCCACATTGGCAATAATTAATAATGTAGTGAGACCTTATTTTTCCTATGCAAAATCGTTTCCTATATTCCATTCGCCGTAATGTGATGGCTTTTTTTAGGGACTATGAGTGCTGCAAAAACACACATTGCAGGATATGACAAATAATGCAACCATTTTTCACACGTTCAAACAGTTGGAAATAATATATTGTTCGCACCCACAACACGAAACATAGTGCCCCAATACTCGTACACATTATACCCGCTTCATAGCCCACGCTTAACCGCGACATACAACCCTGCCATATAGTGTTATGTACATGTTGAATGCACTACTATTATTTTCCTAACAAGCAATGGCGACATCGGTGCGACACACACCATGTCACTATCCGCTGTCCTGCATTTCAATTTCAAGTAATTTTGCGGCAATGACACATGGAGGAAACTATTACTTTTAAATTTAAACTATGTTCTATTTCCAGTTAATAATCATGGGTTACACATATATCCCATTTGTGCATTTCAATTTCAAGTAATTTAAAAGAAATGACAATGTTTCCAGATTGGCAATAGTTAATAATGTA